>JABFFB010000083.1:0-335675 GCA_013623555.1 Fusarium nisikadoi
TTGCCCATATGTGTTAATATGTGTCCTTTACCTTTGTGTTGGGGCTGAAGCCTCTTTTAGACCCTCAACCTACTAACAGCGCAAGGGGGGTTGGGTTTGGCACTCCCAACGGCCTTGGTCGGTTTGACCCGCGCCGAGGTTCGGGACGCTACGGTCGTGGGTCTCGCGGATTGAATAACAGCATGGACCTCAACGAGCTCATCGCCGGATGCGACGGTCTTGGCCCGGTCTCGGGATCAGGGTGGATTCGGCGTGGTTGTGAATGGGGGCTCGCATCGAGCGGGCTGTCGATTGGGGGGGTGGAATCAAGCAAGGCATCGAACAGTGTCTGCGAGCGGAACGTTGATTCAAAGTCGGGGGCGGGTTAGGGCGACGAGAACTGCGTGTCGGAGCCATCCATGTCTACTCGCAGGCCGTCTACAGCGAGATCACCAAGATGAAAGACCAGGCTACCGAGTACATGACGAGCGTGGTGATTATAAGCTCTCAGCCACAAGTCTCTACTGCAAATAACACATCTAGCTCACAGTAATGAGTACATGACAAGTCTGATCCTACATTGAGCCATGCATGATGTGAGTCAGAGAAACAAGGAGACGCGGCGTGTGTTTAAATAAATACAATATTTCCGACAACTGAGCGGAAGAACTACAACGCGCATTATGCTTGTGACCTTGTAGATGAGTGTCTCTTGTAAGTTTGGCCGCCGGATGACTGCGACAATTCTGGAGCCTGAGGCGTCGCATGAAAGACCTTCATCTCCTTGCCGACAAGATTCGCCCTCAGCTCGATCGTCATCTCAGGCAGACATGGCACTGAATCATTGTAGGCATAATCTCATTTCGTCTGAAAGCCTGTCTGATACCAGTGACACATGGTGAAAAGAGCATTTATTGACAACCAATACATCTCTTGCATAGTCATATCTGCACAACGATGCGCCCCTTGAACGCCGCATCCTCATAAATCTCAACAATATCAGGAATCTTGTCGAACGGCAACACTGTCAAATGCGACCTCACGCCCGCCTCCTCCACGACCTTGATCATCCTCTCCGTCGCTGCTCTCCCCGCCACGTAACTCCCCTTTATAGTCAACTCTCGAAACACGATCGGCGCTGCGTCGAAGTGCCATGGATTCTGAGGAAGACCTAGTATTCCCAGCGTGCCTTTAATCCTCAGAATACTGAGCGCCCACCGATTCGCTTCCAACGATGGCGTGCAGATAACTGCTGCTGCGACGCCCTCGCCGTCTGTGAAGTCAAAGATGGCTTTTGATGCCGCTGCGGTGTCGGAAGAGTCCACGACAAGGTCGGGCTTCAGTGCTGAGTTCTCCACGTCTGATGCTAACTGTCGACCAGCTTCCCTACTGTCCACCGCAATGACCTTGAACCCGAGCGCTTTGGCGAACTGCACACCAAGATGCCCGAGTCCACCGATACCCACGATCGCCACCGCTTCTCCCTTGCCCACTCCCGCTGTAGCGCCCTCAAGACTTCCCCATACCGTTGCTCCCGCACAAGTGAGCGGCGCAGCTTGCTCAAACGAGATCGAGTCCGGCAGTTTCACGGTTGTCTCTGGGTCAGCAGAGGCATACTCCGCAAATCCTCCATCATGCAAGAACCCAGCTGTTTCACGGTTGTCGCAGAACCTTGGATCAAGCTCTTCGCCTCTTCTCTGCGTCAAGCGACATCCTACACATGATTCGCAGGCATGCTTGAAGTTGAGAACGCCAACGCGATCCCCGACTCTGAGATCTCCCTTGTACTTGCTCCCGACTTTTGCGACTACGCCAGCTATCTCGTGAGATGGGATCAGACCAATTGGGGCTGGTTTCTCGAACTCGCCTTGCAAGGCTTGCAGGTCCGAGTGGCAGAATCCAGCAGCATGAACCCTCATGAGAATGTCTGTGTCTTTGATAAAGGGTAATGGACGCTCCCCCAAAGCATAAGGTCGTTTATACTGGTAATTGTCAGCGCTCATTCATCCCGCCTAATCCTTTCTAGTCATGCTCACCTCTGCGATATACGCCACTCTCATCCGAGACGGTAATGCAGCGTTGGACGCCATCGTAATTGCTTCTCCTCGTTTTCGCAAAGATATCCGATGCCAAACTCGAAGAGCGACATCAAGACTGTCTACTTACAGAGCCGATTGCCGTGTTATCTCCCGGCCTAGGCTTTGTCGCCACACTAGTCTACGTTATCCGCCATGTCACGGTGTTGGAGTACCCCAACAGGGATCTTGGGGTAAGTCTCCAGCCATGGTCAAGGTACTCCAACAGCTTGAGTGGACCACGAAACGGGTTGGGATTAACAACAATATCTTGAGAAATGACGGGATCACTTTATCTATGTTGATAAACTGATAAGTTTGTCTCTAGATTATGATTTTCTCGGCTAGCACGTTTTGACACCTCACGCCATTCTGCCTCGATCGACGCCGCAACCATGTCTGTCTTCTTCAAAGAGATTCTACCGTATGTCAAGTCAACTCCTGAGCCGAATGAATTATCATATCTTATGAGCACAAACTAATAATTACTTTTCAGTGGCAACCCTGTACAAGCAGGCGATGTCGAAGCGCTTCTTGACCCTCTCAACCTCACCATCCGCCCCGAGGAATCATCAGAATACCAACTCCTCCTCGCAGCAGTTCACGACTGCGCAGAACGTGTCTCCAATCTCCCAGACTACCAGCCCGTCCCTGATATCGAGAGATTTCCTCGTCAGGATATCCACCTCCCAGAAGAGCACGAGCAGAGATATGGTCATGCCTGGGCGCATCGTTTCATCATCGAAGGCGACAAGTCGTCCGGCTCAGCATTGACGGGGAAGTCTGTCTGTCTGAAAGACTGCATCGCTGTAGCTGGTGTACCGCAGTTCTTTGGAAGCGATGCGTTTCCCGCTTGGACGCCGTCGACTGATGCGACTGTTGTCACGAGAGTTCTCGAGGCGGGTGCTGTGGTTACGGGAACAGCGACCTGTGAGAACTTCTGCAACTCAACATCATCTTTCACAAGCGCCCAAGGAACGATCGATAACCCGCGCAAAGAGGGATATTCCGCTGGTGGCAGCACCTCTGGAGGCGCAGCTCTTGTCACGGGTGGTCTGGCCGACATTGCTATCGGCACAGATCAAGGCGGTAGCATCCGTGTACCAGCCTCACTGTGCGGTTGTGTCGGGTTCAAGCCAACACATGGCCTAGTCCCATATACAGGTATCACGAGCGGCGATCAGATTGATGATCATGCCGGTCCCCTCGCCAGGACAGTTGCCGAAGTTGCTGCTTGCCTCGACGTTATTGCGGGCTACGATGGCATCGATGATCGATCACTTGGCTCACCATCAGCCGGATCATTCAACTACTTGGACTCGTTGGCTAATGCGTCCGTAAAGGGCCTTCGAATTGGCGTTCTGAAGGAAGGCTACGATAACGATCTGGTGCAACCAGGTGTCAAGCAGACTTTCTTCAACGCCGTGAATAGGCTCAAGTCGCTTGGTGCCAGCGTGAGCGAAGTATCGATTCCTCTCCACAAAGAAGGGCCCTCCATATGGACCATCCAACAACGCATATCCGGCTCAGCAGGTATCTTGGGCCAAGCTAATGGTCGCCGAGGTCTCTACTTGACAGAGTTTGAACAAGCCCGTCTTCCATGGACATCGTCTGAATTCGAGAAACTCTTCCCTTCCACCAAGAACACTGTTATCAATGGTATCTATCTGTCGCGCAACTTCCCCGGTCTCTATGCAAAGACAGTCAACATCGGTCGGCAAATACGCGATGCATACGAAGCAAAGTTCAAAGAATACGACGCCATCATCATGCCAACGACGCCCTTCGTCGCACCGCGTCACGGCTCACGAGAGTCTGTGCTCAAGTCATTTGAGCCGAGCATCGGGATGACGAACAACACTGCCATATTCAACGTCACGGGCCATCCAGCGCTGTCTCTGCCTGTTGGCTGGTCAAAGGCTGTTGATGATGAGAGTGTTCTGCTACCAGTCGGTTTGCAGATTGTTGGTGGCCTTTGGCAGGAGAAGAAGGTTCTGAACGTTGCGAAAGCGTTGGAGAGCAGCCATAATTGGGAGCAGGAGGGAAAGTCTACAGTTGAAGAGACGGAGGATGTGCTGAATGAGGTGCGACGCGTTAGAGAATCTTCACATCTGTAGAGGCCGGTGTTTGGCGCCTTTAGAAAGAACACCACTATATTGCTATGCACATTACTGTTGATCATTTACCGCCTACAAGTTACAGAATTTCGCCTAGACCTTCTCATCTCCTCGCCGTCTAAAGAACATCTCTTGGTAATTTTCCCTTCCTTTGCAATATCATCGAAAACTCTACGTACTCTTCCCCGATCAAGTTGGCCGTTTTCCAGCAAGATATGAAAATAACGCAATATTGTGCTATCTCTACTCTATTCTGTTAGTTGATTATCTAGATGCAATGACACTCCAAAGATAACGCTATCAGACGCTACTCCAAACCTGCCCCACCAACGGCTCCATGATAAACGATGCACTACCCCATTCGCCTCCTCCGTCACGATTCCTCTCCAACTCTTGGAGTCATTGCTTGCTGCAGAATGGGTGACAGCATCGGCACATACGAGACTCCAAACAAGCGACAAAGAGTGGGTTACAATGGAGCTGGAGTCAATCTGCGCATGTGTCCACATTGCGGGCGCACGTTCAAACGGACGGAGCATCTCGAGAGGCACGTCAGAACACGTGAGTCTTGTGATCTGATTGAAGATAGGGCAGCTGGCTAATGGAAGGGCGGATGAGTAGATACCAAAGAGAAACCGTTTCTGTGCCATTGCGGGGCATCATTTGCGAGACGCGACTTGCTCACGCGTCATCAGAGGTTAGCCGAGCATGAAGGCGACGTACCATCGCCTGAGCCTGCGCAGGGGAATGTGACTGTAGTACAGCAGAGGAATGACAGCATCGGTGATCCAGACTTGGCTGCAGCTGTGTCACTCTCAGGCCTAAGTGTTGACCCATGGTTCTGTGCGAGAACACAGCAGCCGATGCAGCTTCCTGTTGCTGTTCCCCAGACAGTGGATGAACATGTGCAACATCAACCAAGTGCAGACGATAGTCAATTCGCTACCAACTTTCTGTCCCCACAGATGCTAGACAGCGGTCAGTACTCTCAATCCCATCCATCTCTCGATGAACGCAGCTGAGTCAGAAAAGGCGTCGACTTTGACACCCACTTTCGCGAGTTCACCAGTTTCCTCGACGGCGTTGGCCTCTCTGCCGAGTGGAGTCCTTTCTTCGGCGACCCTGACAAGCATGAGGAACCCATCAATCCTGGGCTTACGCAAGACGATGATCAAGAGACTTCCCCCCGGCAAGGAGCTCCAACCCGAGCTGGAACACCGTTCAGCTCATGGCTTCCTTCTGCACCCACGGGTAATCGGATATCTAATTATGTCTCTGACACAGATAGTAAGCGTTGGCTTCGTACCTTGATCAGCGTGGTCGCTCACACGGACAGATCCAAGGGCCATTGATCCCGAAACAAGACCTTTCAAAGTCACCGAAGAGCAAAGATCGAAGCTCAAAGCATCCATCCTAGACTACTCCCATCTCCTCGACTCAGCATTTTGTGTCCCATCGAGACACGCTCTCACACGATATGTGACCTCATTCTTTGGCGGATTTCATACACATATGCCATTCATCCACATCCCGACATGGCAGATCAACGATCACTCACCTGAGCTGATCTTTGGCATTGCAGCCATCGGGGCGCAATACTGTTTCGAGTCGAGGGCGTCAGAGAGGCTTTTCTTTGCCGGAAAAGCCCTGTTAATGGAGAGATTGAGAAGAGATTCTGACTCATTTGGTCTCTCAACGCTTTCCATACCACAAGTCACTTCGCAGAGTGGCCGGCGTGGCAATACGGAGGCTGATTCGACTGTTGAGACCATCAGGGCCTTGATCACGCTTATGGGCTTTGCGACTTGGGAGCCGAAAGCACCCATGGTCCAGGAGTCCTTCGTGCTGCAGGGTATTCTTACTCAAGTCTTGCGGAACTCTGGTCTTGAGGACGTTGATGAGCCCGCATCGCCAACGCCTTCAGACCAACCAAGCGACGGCAACTCACTGTGGCACGAGTGGAAGACATGGATTAAGCAAGAGTCAAACAGGCGTTCGAAACTCATCGGCTTTTCATTCCTTCATACTCATAGTATCGCATACAATGTCTACCCAACGCTCCGTAGTAACGAGATCGGTCTTCGGTTACCTTGCTCCACAAAGGAATGGAAAGCTCCGACCCCAGCGCTATGGCGTGCCGCCACGAAAGAGATCCAAGAACCACAGTTATTCTTCCGAGAAGCATTGTCATTATTGCTTAAGAACAAGAATGACACAGCGCCATTATTGCCGATTCCTACGCCATTGGGAAACTATGTCCTGCTCCATGGACTACTTCAAAGAATACACATCGTGCGAGATCTGAGCCTTCCGGTCACCAGCAGCTCGGTTGTCCTCCCGAGTGAAGAGGTTGAGAAACTCGAACGAGGCTTGCGGTCGTGGACTTCATGCTGGCAACAAGCTCCAGAGTCAACTCTTGACCCGAACAACGAGAACGGACCGATCCCATTCACCTCCAGTTCTCTTCTGTCACTGGCATACGTGCGCATATACTTGCATTTGGGCCCCTACAGACAACTTGAGACACGGGATCCGCAACGTATCGCCAATGCCATCGCAAGCAGCCCCGATATCGAGAGGAGTGACGGTGTCATTGCTGCACTTCTTTATTCAGCGCACATGATCGGTATCCCTGTACGCCTGGGAGTTGATCGTGTGGCGAGAAGCCAGGCGTTCTTCTGGAGCGTGAGGCATTCCCTATCCGGTCTTGACTGCGCTGTGTTGTTGAGCAAATGGCTGTCGAAACTTGGCGAGACAGTTACCGAGCATCCGCTGAGTGGTAAGTCTGCTTTTGAGTGAAATCTCCAATACTTGGTCCTAACAGGTGTTTCAGATAGCGAAGACAGGATCTTGCACTGGGTCAGATGCATCGTTGAGGAGGCATACACGGTTGTTGATTTTGATCAAGGCGTTGACGTGGATAATCCAAGTCTTCTTGACTTCCGAGATCCAAGCAATCTTTGCCTGGCTGTTTTGAAGATATGGGCACATTTCTTTAAGAGTAACACCCAATGGCCTTTTATCAACATCATAGGTGTTGGGTTGGAAAAGTACAGGGAAATACTTATTCACAAGAGTGTCGGCTGAGCTTTCACTTGGACTATGACCTCGGGTTCCGCAAACGCTTTATTTATGACTATCAACAATACCTTACTTCTGATCCTGAGCCTTGGGCATGACAGCCCCCTTGGGTGGTTTATTCTTCTTTTTGAATTCATCACACATCTGCTCCATCGTCACCCACTCAACACCTTCATGCTTGTTGATATACTCGATCAGTCTGTCCCTCGTCAGTGTTTGCACAGTCTCCAATGACTATGGCTCTTACCTCTCATGCATCAGCAGAGCATGCGGTCGACCGGAAACATCCGGATGGACTGTGAGGGGAAACACACAGATCTCATCGGGGTCGTCGGCGTATTCGCGGTAAAAATAGTCAAAGTGGTCTCGCCATAGGTCTTCAACATCTCTGGAGTTGACCCAGCCGTGGCTGTTGGGGGCATCTTTGATGAACATCATTGGGGGAAGGCTATCACAGTGTCAGGATCATTCTCAGCAGCATTATTGCAAGCGGGTTTGACGTACTGTGATGAACGTTAGTACTTAGATCTTGGATCAACGACTGCCAAAACTCACCTCATCTAAATACCAATTTGCAGGAATCTCAACCAGTCCTGTATCCTGGCCCTTGACTAGTGGCTTCATCCAAGCCTCAGCCTTTTGCTTATAGTCGATCTTGGTCCAACTATCATTAGTTCGGAGCCAGTACATATGGCAATCATCATGAGACATTGAGTGATCATACTCGATGCCATAGCTCAGCATCAGATCGACGCCCTCCTTGCTCGTCTCCCACCAAGGGGCAACACTTCCGCGAGGAGGTTTGCCGCAGAACTCTGTGAGCATCTTGTGAGTCTTTTCCAACACATCACGTTGTTGCTCTAGTGTCATATCGGAAGGATTCTCATGAGAGTAACCTGTCGGACGATCTTTAGTTGCAGGGGTCAACATGAGATAGTCATATCACGAACCGTGGAGCCCTATTTCATGCCCAGCATCGCGGACCATGGCGCATTCTTCGGGGAAAGTCTCAAGACTGTGGCCAGGGATGAACCATGTCGCCTTAATATTGTACTTGTCGAACAACTTGAGCATTCGGCGAGTTCCATGTGTTCCGGCGAATAGGCCTCGGGAGATATCACTGGGTGAATCTTCGCCTCCGTATGAGCCAAGCCAACCAGCGACGGCATCGACATCGACTCCATACGAGCACAGAATACGCTTTGGCATGATGGCGTTGGTTTTGGTGATAATGAAAAGGAGTGGGGATCAATTGAGGACTGCAACACGATATGCAGTTCAATAATGGTGTGAACAATTTCCAGGAAGTCAAACAGTTCAGATAGCTCTGGCTAGAAATACGTCAAGATTCTAGAACCTAGACCCTTAGAGAATCATGCATGCGGCAGTCTCCCCGCGTCTCCAACCCAAAGATTACACTAATACCGATAACCAAGAGGGGCAATGACGCTTATCGGCCAACTTATCATGGGGTATCATTGACCCCCAGAACTAATCCCACGCTAGTCTCCAACTCCAACACTATGCTCCAACTCTCTTATCGCTCTACGAGTCAGGATCTTCCCCAGAGTTTTACAGGGGCTGTTTCTTACCCCAGACCTTATCATTGGACTTTGATGAAACATGTGCAAGGAGATATTGCTGGGTTCTTGATAAAGTTGAGCTTGGCGAAGACTGCCGGTGTTGATCGACAAGTGATAATAGACAGGTCGATCCCACCGTTTGGAGTCCTGCATCATCAATCTTGTTTCTTCATCATCTCTTATGAACATCACTTCGACCAATATGAGTTCTTCTGAAGGAGAAAAAGGCGAGAAGCAGTCTGGAGGTATGCTCAGCAATGGAAGCATTGAGATTGGAAGACAAGAGGGAGTCGATGATGGGGAGGTTTTCCAGAAGATTCCTGGAAAGGTCGACTTCCGTACTGTTGGGTGGATTCAGGCCTCTGTCATCTTTCTCAAGGGTAAGTCTCTGTAATATCTCTTCGAGTGTCAAGCTAACTCTTCAAGTCATTTTTGCCACCGGCGTCCTCACCATCCCGAGTGCCATGTTCGTCCTCGGTGCTCTCCCTGGTGCAATCAATGTCCTCGGATGGCAAGGTCTCAACACCTACTGCGCCATTGTCCAAGGAAACTTCCGAAACAGACATGCTGGATGCCACAGTATCGCTGATATGGCGAATGTAGTTGGCGGCGCTTGGTTAAAGGGTAAGAGGCCCTAACTACATGCTATGCACAAAGACAGACTAATAGCCACCGTTTCAGAGGTCGTTGGAGTTCTGTTCCTCGTCACATACGCCATTGTCGGTGCTTCGGGTATCTTCGGTACCTCAGTCGCCCTTAACGTTCTTAGCAACCATGCTATCTGCACCAATTGGTTCATGTTGGTAGCCACAATTGCTGTTCTCATTCTCGCAAGTGTTCGCAAGTTCGAGAATATTGCGTGGCTTACTTGGGCTGGTTTCTTGACAGTCTATGTCGCTGTTTTCATCGTCGTGTAAGTCTCTTATGTCCACTATCGCTTCTGTGCTTACACGTCTTAGTGTCGGTGTTACAACCCTCGATCGACCAGCTGCCGCTCCTCAAACCGGAGATTATGAGTTCGGCTACCATGTCATCGGCCATCCCACTTTCGTTGCCGCCATCACGTCGGTCTCTACAATCTTTTGTAGTGGTGCTGGAACTTCCGCCTTCCTTCCAGTCATCTCTGAGATGCGCCGACCTCGAGACTACAACAAGGCCGTATATCTCTGCATGGGTATCGTCACTGCTTCGTACCTCACTTTCTCGCTCGTCGTCTACAGGTATTGCGGACAGTGGGTTGCTTCTCCATCTCTAGGAAGTGCAGGTCCTACCATCAAGAAGGTCGCTTATGGTATAGGCCTCACTGGTCTCCTTGTTAGCGCTTGTCTGTATGTCCACGTCGCAGCCAAGTATCTCTTTGTTCGTCTCCTTCGACACTCAGAGCACTTCCAGAAGAACACCGTCGTCCACTGGGCAGTTTGGCTGGGATGCACGACTGTCATGTCTGCAGTCTCATTCCTTCTCGCTTCTGGAATCCCCATCTTCAACTACCTCCTGGCTCTCGCGGGAAGTCTCACCTTTTCGCCTCTCGCCCTGGGCTTGCCTGGATATCTTTGGGTCTATGATCACCAGCACTATCGAAAAGGAAAGATGTGGCAGGTTGTTGTTTACTATTTGAACTGGCTTATGATTGGGCTGTCTGTCTTTTTGACTATTGGTGGAACTTATGGTGTTATCCAAAACATCATTGACGCTTATTCACAGGGACTTATTGGAGGGGCCTTCAGTTGTGAGAACAATGATAGGTAGGCTGTTATGACTCAATCCTAGCATATAGTATAAATTCAAGGTTACTTAGTCCACTGCCTCCCTTTTACATGACAGGAGTGGTTCAATATTTCTGCAATCGGGCAAACGGTAATTTAAGGCGCCTTTTGTGCAATCCGCCTATCTCACCCAGCGTGAGAATACACAGGATGACTGGGGATAGGGTACAAGCCCTTGAAGACGGTCTGATATAAGGTAAGAAAGGCCCCAGATGCTTTCGTTGGTCGTGGTGTAGAGACGGCAGTATCGGTAAGTAGAGTATTACTCTTGGTAGGGGCCTGGCTTCTGATCTAACCATTGGAGCATATCTTTTCCGTCTAACAGGGAGTTTTTGAGCTTCGCAGTTTCTGGGCGAGATGCCAAATAATTTCATACTTTGTTAGTTTATCCAATATCTACATGCCATCATGTGTAAAGTCTCCAGTGTGATAGCACGTGCATCTATCCTGTCGAATCCCAATACCTCTTAGTTCATAAATCATGTGTCTAGTTCCTCCAACGCCAAACTCTATTGTGAAGATCATAATCCCAAATTCCGACTCGTCGCGCTTTGTTCGCTCGTGCTGCAAGCGTCTGGATTCACCAATTCGTGGGAAACGCGTATTTGAGTTACCAACCCGATCTCATCATCTCTCACGCCCCATTTTGCATACGGCGATGGTGGTGCTTGTCCTTTATGTGTGCCGGTCTTGGATATTTCTCCTACTCCGATCCTTGTATGGTTGCCATAGCCGCTGAGCGGGTGTGAAGACGAGCGGTTTGTAGACTTTTTCGATCGTACTATGAAAGTTCGAAGGCCCGGGAGACAAACGACGATGACGGCGGTACTCATTTCGGCGAGAGTTAAGGTATCTATGCACTAGATCAGTTTGTGTGTCTGAAAGAGGGCTTTGATGTCAGTACATACTGCCGGACTCGTCCTCAAGCTCAAAGTTGGTCACGTTGTATGCGATGAATCGTGAAAGGCTGACCATCAATGTGATTGTTCCCAGGGAAAACACGCCGATGAGACCAATCTTTTGTTCTTTTCGCAATTTCAAGTGCTTCAGCAGGAAAAATGGATAGATAAATACTGAGCCCAGGTTAGATACGGAAAAGTAGACTGGGCATTCGAACGTACTTAGTAAATCTGTCGAAAAGTTAAGAGACCACTGGATACAGAAGGAAGGATATGAGTTCCACGCTGACTTGAGCTGGTTTTCGATAGACCTGATGATGCCAGTCAGTTCACGAGTTTTGGCAAGTCTACCATTTGGCTTACCAATTGTCGGAAAAAGGCAGGCATATGAGGGTGTTTGTGAGCACCGAGGCGAGCAGGGCGCAACCGAGGTAAACCGAGATTCCGAGTAAGACTCTCCTCAAGGTTTCCAGAACCCTAGGGATCAACGTCCAGTAGAAGAGAACAATGGATATCTTGGGAAAGTAAATCCCAGTATCAAAGAAGTACTCAGCCACCAAGACAGTCTACAAGATAGTTGATCAGCATCTTAATTCCCCCATCACAGTCACGATGTTGTCGTACCTTTAGGTACATCACTGAATCAACAACGAGTTCGGATCCGACTGCAGGGTTGTCGATGAGGATTCGGAGCGCGAGGGTTGAGCAAATGAACCATCCCAAACTGAAGACCCATCCTAGCCATGCGAAGATATCGGAGAGACTGATCAAGCTCTGCTTGAGGAGGTAATGCGCCCAAAATCGTAGAACAAGGACAACTAATGCTAAAACAAGCAGTACTGCTTGTATAGCCTACGCAAGTTCAGTTAGTACCAAAGAATATGGACTCGATGAACCTGAGTAGGAAATATTCGACAAACTCACAATAGAAGTATTGATATCCATTGATACTTGGCTGGCGGCCACAGCCTTGGTTCTACCGCCGAACGGGGATGCAACAGGATGGGGACATGGGGAACTAATGAAGGAAAATTCCGCTGGCGGATGGCAGCGCATTTAGCTTTTAACGTTTCACTGAAACCAACCACTAGATTTTAGAGTTTAAAGCTTAGCTCAGCTAGAACTTGGCACTATTCTCGATGGGGTTGTCCATGTCTGAGCGCTGCGTTGGCTGGCGCCTCTGGCACATGCTCGGAGATCCGATGACAGGATTCGGCGACAAAGTTCCTCCTCTGAAATAGACCTCGGTTGCATGCCGGTCAAGGCACTGTACCATTAGCAGAAGGGATATATGGTAATTGCTACCTGTGGTCTTGACAACAGCCTTAAAACAAGGCTGTCCCCAAAGACTTACAACACTTTAAGTCCGAGTGGGACCTCGAACATCGGCCCGCTTGCTGATCCTGACGGATCGACTTGGCGCCAACCCAGGAGAATAAACATGGATTCTTGAAACAGCATGTACAATTGTGGTGAGAAGAACTGCAGGTGTAGCGCGCTTGAATTGCTGTGCATGACTGACTGGACCGGCAGTACGACACGGCATTGATCAGCGCATACATGCCTACTCTACCTACTGTACCTCCTCTGCAAATCGGGACGTGGCTTGGATTGAATGTATACGTGGAGACAGCTGAAGCACTCAATCAATTCATAGACGCCGTAATCTCAATAGGGTTAGGATCTGCTTGATAAGCATGTCCCCCTATATCTGGCAAGCCATCATCTCTTTTCAGCTAGAAGCGCCAACCAACCACCTTCTGAGATAGGTAACAGCTTCCAGTGGCTGACGGACGTACACGCAACCATAAACTTGCGCTACTGGGATCTTTATAGCGCCAGGGGCAAAAACTTCTGAGAAATGACTCGGGGCAATAAATGTCTTAGGTCAACATCAGGAAGGTCAATTTCGTGGCTTTGCCAATTGAAAATGCGTATGTATCAGAAGGGCAATTCGCGGCTGAGACATGCGCCTGAATATTTCTCTTCGTTCATGACAACCAACTTCATTAAATTTTGAGGACCATAATGAATCCATGCACGTGGTCGTCACAGGAGAACAAGTGATAGTTGTACCTCCACTCTTTCAATCTTGTATAGCCCAAGCCTTTCCGTTCCAGACCCTTCAAAGCTATCAGTCATGCACTCTTGTTTTCCAAGTCCGTCAGTATGAAGCTTTCGCCAAAATATGCACTACACATGATGACCCCGTCAATGATATCGTCACAGTTGGCAATCCTTGATGGTATTTTTCCGTGAGGCTGTAAAAATTGAATTCTGTTTCAATAACTCTAAGAAACTCGTTTCACACTTGTCGTGTTTAAACCTCCTCCCCAGCCTTGGTCTTCTCATACGCGCGCTTCACCTCAGGCAACGCCTGAACACGATCAAGCCACGCCTTCACATTTGTATAATCATTCAAACTCAATCCAGCACGGTCATAGAGTCTCATCCAAGGCTCAAAGTGAAAGTCAACGGCATTCGGCTTCTCCCCGGCCAAGATCCAGTCTCCGCCGTGTTTCTTCAGCTGCTCCTCCAATACTCCAAAGCATCGATAGACCTGGGCTTGGTATCTCTCATATGCATTCTCATTCTTGATATCATTGTAGTGTCGAAACCAAATGCACTGCCCAAAGAAGGGTCCTAGAGTGCTGACAAGGAAGCTAGTCCACGCGTCGACGTCAGCTCGTCCTTGCTCGCCGGCTTCCGGTCGTGCGCCGAACTTGTTCTCGGTGTCGTAGACGCGGAGAATGTAGTTCATGCAAGCAAGAGATTCCCAACTTGTAACGTTCGTGTTGGGATCTTCCAAAGCTGGAATGCGGCCATTAGGATTGATCTTGAGAAATCGTTCACCCTTGACGCCATTTGGTGCATCTCCAAACTGCCAGAGCTTGACAGTGTAGGGAATGCTGAGTGCCTCAAGCAGGATGGCCACTTTGAAAGGGTTGGGGCCGGTGGTATGAGCGTGTAGGATGAGGGGTTTGAGAGAAGACATGTTGGATATTGGTTGTTTAGAGAATGGAGATGCTGTAATTTGTTCTGTAGAGCGGTTCGTTGATATGGATGATTGGCAGGGTGCTGAGTACGAACTTATATACTTGTTGAAGGGGACACGATGTCTAGAAGCTATTGCTAGTGGAGGTGATTTGAAATCAAGTCGCAAACCACGTTATGAGGTTTCACTGGTGCTGTCCTGACCCATCTCGTTCAATGCCAACGAAGAATAGGTAACGATGATTGGTGGACTGCAACATCATGACATAGGTAGTGGAGATGAATGGGTCGCTAACAAAATGGAGTTAGGGGCTAATACATAAGGTATCTACTTTTAGTTTGCAAAGCCATTACTTCATGAGATGCCCAGTAACTCAAAGGCATTGCCAAAACGAAGACGGATTGCCTCAAAAAGGTGGTTGCACAAGAGCGACAAAGGGCAAAAAGATGGTACAGGTGGAATCTAACCACCGAAGTTGGACGAACAGGGAATCGAACCCTGGACCACTCCCAGATTATTCAGATGAATTATGCTAAGGGAGTATTATACCACTAAACCATTCGCCCGGAAGATTTCTGATTGGTTGAGAGATTGCCTCGCTATTGAGAATTATGATAGAACCTTGCACATTTCATCAAGAGAGAATTCTATTTCAGCGACAGCTACCACTAATTAATGACATATCCACCGTCAACCATCATTGCAGCTCCTTGGACAAAGCTTGCTTTACTGCTTGCCAGGAACAATATGCAGTCAGCGACTTCCTGTGGGCTGCCCATGCGACCCATCGGAGCGATATTGATGGCAGGACTCAAGACATCAGCTTGAGGCCGAGTCATCGCTGTATCGATAAGACCAGGACAAACGGCGTTGACACGGATAAGATCCTTGGAGTACTGTGCATGTCAGTAATGTTACCAAGTCAGTTGCTGGCGAGATACGTACATCGATAGCATCGCATCTTGTCATGCTAATAACAGCTGCCTTGCTGCCGCAGTAGGCCGCTGATGTTGACAACGTCAGTATCAAAAACCATCGTGAAGCTTGCACAACTACACTTACGTGCCGCTGGGCGACCAACCACTCCCAGCTGTGAGGCGATGTTGACAATGCTTCCTCGGACTCCAGGTCTTCCGTCATGCGTAGGTAGAGGATCTTGCTTGAGCATACATTTGATGGCAGCGCGAGAGGATAGCCAACTCCCGCGGTAGTTCACATTATTGATCATATCGAATTCCTCAACTGAAGACTCATGAGACCTCTTATTATTGCTCAACACGCCTACGATATGGTTAGTCTTTGACAAAGCACTCGTCAGTCGCAACACGATTCTTACCTGCGCCATTAACAACATAGTCTACTCTGCCAAACTTTTTGATAGTTTCTCTATAGAGGTTTTCGATATCTTCCTCTTTGGAGATGTCTGTTGGCACAGCGAGGACTTGAGCATCATGGAAGGCCTCTTTAATGGCGAGCTCTGTTTCGCTGAGTTTGGCGGCATCACGGTCAACTATGACGATACTCTTGCATCCTTCCCGTGCAAAGGATAGAGCTGTCTCGCGGCCGATACCTTGCAAGTTGTTAGCGGAGTAGCGCGAGACAGCAAGGTGACAGGGTTCTTACCTGAGGCAGCCCCAGTCACGAGCGCAACGCCATTGAAGATCGACATAGTTACTATTTAATTTCGAGTATTCGTTAAGGGGAACTTAAGAAAGCCTGTGAGTTGGATTGAGGGGACTCAGTGCGTGGCGATACCGGCGTAGTTCTTATTTCAGAGTTACACAGAAGCTTACTGACTTTCCGATGGATACGCTGTAATCCGACGCTAAGCTCCAACGTTATCGTTATCGGGTTTATCTTATCTCTAGAGGTGGGGTTACTCCAACCTCTAGGGTGGTGAGTTGGAGTCGCCATCCAAGACCCTCCAATGATCCGAGTGCAGGGGAGGGGTTTGTGATTAACTGGTCCAGTTTTACATCAATCACCGGAGTGGAACGCATCGTATGTCTGTTATCACCATGAGCTGTCGATTTGAAAGATCTTAGCCTCGCCATGACCATGTTTGCTAGATCGGTTGGTCTTTTCTCAGAAACATGGTTGATCCAGGTGGAAAAGAAAGTATAGCACCTTGGCTGAGTGAATCTCTTCACCAGCGCTGTGTGTTAATTGAATACAGTTAGTTATAATTATCGGTGTACCTTTTGCAACAAGTTCAGCCTCATCGGAAGATAATATGCTGATGTCAATCGCTTATCAATGACCGTTATCTGACAGCTCGGTAAAGAGATATCGATGGGCCCCATCTCCCGTCTCACACCACCGCACAGTCATCTTTGACAGGAGACTCCACTGAAGCCAAGACTCAGTGAGGCGGAAACGAGCCATATCCCCATTTTTGCCTGCGAGATCGGCTTTGTCACGGAAATGGATTTCTCGAAACAGCAGCAAGTTATATTCATTGTTCTGTGTCATCATTACTGTGTATTTCCGGGATCTTGAGGAATTATGTGGGATATGAGACGTGTCTCTCGTCGAGATATCTATCGTAAACTTGAATTGCCGATCAACGCGACGGGTAGAGGCTGAGAACGATACGAGAGTTGGGAGACAAATACTGTGCCGAGCCATGAATATTGTATTGGCCTTTCTTAAAAAGACAATTCATCCTCAACAACAAGAGAGCGAATTAAAAACATGGGATTTCTACCTGATTCACATCCACAATCTGCCGTCTTCCTCCCCCTTCGCTGACAATTTAGCGTACGATCGGCTCCGACCATTCGAATCGGCTCAGGCCCCGCTTGACCAGATTCGGGCTCTCTTGAGTCCGGGGAAAGGGTCAAAGGACGACGAAACAAGCAAGATCATCCTTTCCCCCGCATTTCGCGTCTCTAGGCCGTTACATCAAGCAAAAAAGACGAATTAAAACGGCGTATTTTGATGCACCAAAAGTGAGATTTGGTGCTTGTGGCTGCTGCGGAACTCGTGATGCGGATCCCCCATGTCGGATGGTGGAGCGGGGCAGTGAACTGACTTTACTTGATCGTACGTGAGAGTTATATAAAGAGGCCGCTGATCGCCGTCTCTTGACGAAAGGAAAGAGAGAAATTTGGAGATTATGAAACTGCCGATCAATTCATTTACAAACATCTTTAATCAACAATTCCGTGGGCCTTTATCCAGGAACATAAATCGGTCCTTCTACGCCACCATGAGAGCTGCCAGGTATTACGGTATCAAGGACATTCGTGTCGAGCAGGTCCCTGAGCCCTCAGTGAAGCCGGGACAAGTCAAGGTGAATACCTGTCACAGCGTACACTTAGATGCAGATGCTAATAAAGACAGGTTTCCCCGAAGTTTGTTGGTATTTGCGGCACAGGTGAGCACCCATATCTATCCAAGCCCCGCCATGTGCTGACAAGTACCAACCAGATCTACACGAATATCTTGGGGGACCCAACTTCTGCCCAACCAAGCCTCATCCTCTCACATCAGAAAGTATTCCTGTGACACTCGGCCATGAATTCTCAGGCATCATATCCGAGGTTGGCCCAGGCGTAACTGGCTTCCAAGTAGGCCAACCCTGCGCTGTCCAACCAACCCTCTTCTGCGGCCACTGCGCAGCATGCGGCACCAGCGCTGAGAACGTCTGCCATAAAGGTGGATTCCTAGGTCTCTCTGGCGGCGGCGGAGGTCTCTCCGAGTCAGTCTGTGTCAACGCGACGCACGTTTTTGCGCTGCCAAAAGATCTACCCCTCGAGATTGGGGCACTTGTCGAGCCGCTTTCTGTAGCTTGGCATGCCATGTCCGCGGCGCCAGAAATCAATGAAAAGTCCAGAGTTGCAATTTTGGGTGGAGGACCTATCGGTCTGGCGATGATTCTGTGTCTGAAGGCCAAGGGGGTCAGTGAGATTATTGTTTCCGAAGTTGCAGCCTCGAGACAGGAATTCGCGAGGCAGTTTGGTGCATCCCAGGTTGTGAATCCGATCAAAGAAGATTTGAACCAGATTGTTCTTGGCTTGACTGGTGGATTGGGTGCCGATGTTGTTTTTGACTGCGCCGGTGTACCAGCGAGGTGAGTTCTCCCCACCATATTCCATCAAGATACTGACAGCAAATAGTGTCAAGGGTGCTTGCGAAGTCGTGAGAACAAGAGGAACTGTAGTAAACATCGCAATCTGGGAGAAGGAGATCCCTTTCAACCCGAATTGGCTGACTTTCAAGGAGAGTGCGTACAAATCTGTCTTGGGATACCAACGGGAAGACTTCCAAGCGGTCATCGATAACCTCGCTTCGGGGGCAATCAAGCCTAGCAAGATGATCACCAGAAAGATCAAGATGGAGAATATTGTCGAGGATGGTATCAAAGCGTTGATCACTGATAAGGACAACCAAGTCAAGATCCTGGTGGACATTAACGACAAATGAACTGACAAGAAAGAAATAAGTAAGAAGGAGTTTGTGGAGTTCGACTAGAGCGTGTTGAGAGATAGTGATTCGTCCTATTAGTGATAGTGATAGTGTTTGTATGTCCAGCCTTATTGAGTACATGCTCTGTGTCCTTGCAAGGAATTCACCTCTAGTGAGCCCCGAGCCTCAACTACACGAACTGACGCTTGCTAAATGAAAGATGAATGCCCTCAAAGTCGCTATCATCCTCCGAGTCCCGCTTTCGCTTTGTAGTAGACGAGTACAAGATTTCAGTCTCTTCCGAAGTAACTGATCCGTTGTCATCTTCTTCCCCTACATCTTGTCCATCCTTTTCAGAGCGCGACGTTCTCGAAGGCGTTGCTTTTGGCTGATCATCAGCGTCCACCGGCTGAGATGCAACCAAGGTCTCAGCTGTCAGATCAACATAACTCCACTCAACTTCAAATTTATTTCCCGCTAGGATGTGCATAAACCAAAGTGCTAGGTTGACGGTCCAGACGTCGAGGGACCGTCTCTGACCTTGACTGTAGTTTTCCCAGGGAATGGAGACATATTCCATGAGCCCGTTATTGATGAGCTCGTTTCTTAGCAAATTAATGTTTTGAGAATTGTTCACTAGCCTTGTCAGCCAATGAAAGATTGAACAGCCGTGATTAGAACAAGACTCACTGGATTTATCCTCTCGCGGCATGATGCGAAATATGAAGGCTTCTTCAGCCGTCAAGATACATCCATATCGGCACATATTCTGAATGCAATAAGTGTAAGCCTGTCTGATAGGCCAAGCAGAATTGTCATTTGTCTTTCCCCTAACGAAGCCCCCAGAATCGTCGAGAAGTCCTCCTTTGAAAATACGTTCGCTCTTCCATTTCGTGGAGATCTTGTACTCTTTTGGAAATCTCTCCTGAAAATTAGAGACTGTTGTATCCCCAGCTTTAGGGGAAATCGGACTCGATGCAATAGATCCAGAATCTGGACGCAATCTCGACAATGATTGTAATCTTGTACGTGTCTTTTTCAAAGACTGTTTGCGTACTGGCTGATGGCGCTGCTTTCCGTACTCTCGGGGAGGAGATAGAAATGCCTCTTTGCCTGATGGGGGATCCCCTTTGCTCCAGATAACTGGATGGAAAAGATCCTGGATAGGGTCAAGGGCGGCAGTAACAATTGATTTATTCCACTTGTTGATTAGATCTCTGGTATCGTCCTCATTACGTATGACGCAGTCAGCCTGTGAGTGAAGTTTTGGGTATGAGTCAAGAGTTCGGCCCCTGCGGCATGCCTCTTTCAGCAAAACTCCTCCGAAGACATGTTTCAAAATATTCACGTCTTCCAGTTCTTCCCATCGCTTTATTTGTCTAGGACAGTAATAGAGAGGACTTCGTGAGTTTGTATTGCTTTTAGGCGTTTGATGACTGACGGATGGATTTGGATGCGTAAGTAGCTCAAGTATTGACGTCGCAGGGGATGGTAGGGCCATCTTGATGTGAGACAAGCAGGGATGATGTGATTGCTATACGTGGCACAGCTGGAATGCCGTAATGCACCATAATTGAACAGAGCCTGTTTATTCTCATCAAAGGGCACATTCCACGCTTTTAAAGTGCCCGGACAGCCAGATCAGGCTGTGGACATTTCAGTCCATTGCATCTTGTTCATCCCCCCCACCCAGAGCTGAAGTCTGCATATTGATGTTGGTGATATCTCTGCAGCATTGCCACCCATGTTGGCCATTCACAGACCATGCGACCCCTCCACAGATGCTGCAATGCTGCATGAAAACCTGATTATCGCTAAAAGCGGCCCGACGCGCATACGGATGATGGCCGCTAGGTATAAGGATGCCGGAGGGCGAGGGCAAATGGTATGCCCACATTTATCACAAACATCTCGTCATCTTCCCTCTGGCTCCTTCAGTATGCCTAGAAAACGACGTGTTTTATCATTCCCTCAGAAGTTACCACCGTGCGACGGGCCAAAGCTCAATATCTTTCCGTATCATAAATCGCGCATTCAATGGCTTGAGAGGCTTGATGGAGATGACGACGTGACCTCAAGTCAAGGTTATGTATTCCGGGCTCTCATCCGGGGCCGCGAGTATGCAGTGAAAGTCGTATGTAACGATCAAATATTTACTACTCCTCTCCTTCCCAGAAGGTGTGATTCGCTAACATAGGCGTTAGTTCAAGTTCTTTGACCCTATGAGTACCGAGTACTTTTGGGGGCCACTATTAGGTGAAGATACATCTCTTGACACTGCTGCATACTACACCGATCCATTTTACGCAGAATGCCGAGCATATGGTCGGATACGCGAAGCTGTCGATGGAAAGATTCTCAAATCAGACGTGGCTGTTAGCAGTCACGGATTCTTGTTTCTTGAATCAAAAGACCAAGAAGTATTGCAGAATCGTAACATTGACCTCGGACTGGATTCAGTCGACATAGATTATCAAAGGTCCACGATCGGGGGAATAAGACCCAGAGCTATCGTTAAGGGTATTGCGTCTTCAAGAAGCGGTATCACTTCGACAAGCATGAGGAAGATATTAGGCAAGGTCGTCTCAATGAACAAAGCAGGGATATATAACATGGACATACGCATCGATAACTTCCGTGATGGACGATTGGTGGACTTTGGATCTTCTTGGACCGAACCTCATGCTCTTCTGGACTCTTTGAGCCATGAAGCTGCTACTGAATCAAAGCTAGCGGATCGGGTGATGTTTGACCAGATGATTGAAGAAGAAGAGCTGAAGAATGGTGGGGAGGTTAAAGCGATTCATCATATGCAGCTGAGATCACAAACCAAAGGACGCTGAAGATCGTTTATATTCGTATTGGACTTACGGGATGCTAAAGGATATTTAATGATATATGCCACTCCTTGAATCTATACTAGAGCGCTTCTCAGCATTTGCCAATGCAAGAAATTCAATGGAAATATAATAATTGCTGGAGCGGCTTGTGGGAACATTCTACTTGTCAACTGCATCAGTATTGGCAATGTCAAGAGTGCCGCTCACACTAAAAATAGTAGCTGCAGGCCTCGCTTACTATAATTAGATGGTAAATGCAGATTCAGCAGCCTAGCCACCTCGATGGTGTAATATACGACATGCTCTCATTGAAAGCTGTCTCCTAGGTCTGGCTATTGAAATATATTCCTTCATAGGCGCGCTGGCATGTTAGAAGCTCTCATTGACGAACTTCTGTCCAGGGCGGAATGTAATAATAGCACACACCGTGAATAATACAGGCTGTCCCATCAGCAACCCAGTGCATCCAATGCCAACCTGGGAAGCTACTTCCAACAAAAGCCCCCATACATCTCGCGGGATTGAGTCCAGCACCGCCATATCCATATCGCGCGAAAGAACTAGCAAAGCTCATGGTCCCGACACTCAGTCCTACCATGAATGGTCCTAGTGCTGGGCCAACGATCTTCGCTTGTCGTGGATCCAGACCAACACCAAAAGCAAGGAACAAGAGGAGGGTAGCTGACACTAGCTCGACGACGAATATCTCTCTTGGCGGAACTATATCCGTGAACAGCCAGCAAGCGCCGACTTTGAAGTCTCGGCCTCCCCAGCTGGCTCTGACTAACAAGCCTGCCAACGCGCCACCGCCGACCTGAGCTGCTACATACAGTATCAAACGTGGTAGTGAACACAAGCGAGCGCAGAAAGTCGCAAAGGTGATCAAAGGGTTGAAATGTGCACCAGAAACGGCTCCAAAGGCCGTGATGAAGAGCGTTATGAAGATCACGTTGGTTATACCGCCAATGAGAGGCCCCAAGAAAGCAGCATTGTCAAAGGTTCCGAAACGTTGTGTTGGTGCAGCAGGAGCAGTATCTGGTGAGATGTTTACCCATATCGTGATGTACACAAAAAGTAAACTACCTGATGCCAGTCAGTCAAGAAACCGACGCTGAAAGGTGAATTTACCGATGCCTTCTACAAGTGCTGCCTTCCATAAATCCACGTTCTTAATCAGACGCATGTCCATCAACTCCCTGAATGACATGTGCGGCGTAGCATCCGGTGCATGATGCAATACATGTTCGTCTTCGGAAGTGCCGCCTTCAACGACATAGGCCTGGTTGGCACCGAGTCTGCCGGCGAAAGGTTGACTGTTGCTACGATAATGAGGACCCGAAGGCTCCGAGCTGGGCCTGGCTTCGACATCTCCGCTATCGCGTGCCTTTCGGCGATTCGTCGCTGCCATGATTGCAATGATTCGTGAGACTGTGATTATGCTGCGTTTACAGGAAATGAATTCTGAGATATTTCAGGGTAGACATTGTCGTCCGGTAGTATATGGCAGTAGCGGCCGCTCCTTGCAAGTGAGAGCGAGAGTTCGCCGATATTGCATTGTAATGAGTTTTGAGATCTTACGAGAGCCGCTAGTAGCGTCTTACACATTCTGACAATCACTGACTAACGCTTACAGAATGGAGACTCAGCAAGGTTTAATTGAGCACCAGTGGAAACTAACAGGTCTTTCATGCCAGATGATCCTCGAAAGTTGGAGGGGTCCTTGCGTAGTAGACCTTTGCCGTTTCCTCTGTTGCGACTCGGCAGCGAAGTATCTGCCAATGACACGGGTCCGCGCCTCGGCAGTTCTCCCATTTGCCTGACGCCTCTGGCTCAGCTAAATCACTGCTTGGTGTTCTTCTCGAAGGTCTTTCTGGTGGGGGAAAAAAATGCATATTCCGAATGCCGACCTTTGCGGAGATTATCTTTGCGGCGAAACTTGCCGCAAGTAAACCCGAATTCCGAGTTACGTACAAATATGTTATTCTCCAGACATTTAGATCAGTATTACAATTTTGGGAGTTTCGACCCTTGCAATATCCATTTAATTCCCTCCACTGTATCATTTGTTCTCTTTTCAACCTGCTTGGTCAATTGAGGGAAGAATTCCCAGAAGTGATGGGGCAGACCAGGATACAGATCTAGTCGCGTAGGGATGCTATCATGCTGAAGAATCTGCTCGTAAATGATGCTCTCGTCTCTCAAACCGTCAAGCCCGCAGACTTGAAAGTACGTCGGAGGTATTCCGGAGTGCCCCGATGGATGGACAGCAGGTACTGCGATCGGCGAATTTGGATCTGGTTTGTATGCAGCTGAACATATCTTAGCTTCTCTTCTTTTCAGCGTCCCGGATTTTCTTACCAACGAATAGGCGAGCGAGTTCCTCTGGAGGTATAGTCACGTCTTTGTTCTGCTCATGACTCACGTAGTCGTCTTTGTACCTCTCGGGAACGAATGGTGGAGGAAGAAGTGGTCCGACGCCAAGAAACTGCCCAGTGACCTTTGCGGGAAAACCGAGGTCGCGGTTCAGGTACACCACGCCATTGGCAATGTTTGCTCCGGCGGAAGTACCACCGACGATGAGGCCTGCTGAAGGGGACGCGGAAGGGTGAACTTGCGTAGGATTTCGAGCGATCTGCCCAAGGTCAGTCCCGCTGCGAACCAAAGCTGGCAAAGATAATAACATACCCATTGCAAAGCATCAACTCCATCATGAATAGCCTGAGGAAACGGATGTTCCGGAGCAAGACGGTAGTCAAGGCAGACAATTATAATACCGGCCTTGAGCGCCAATATCCTATTGGATGCCATATCATCATGGCGCGTGCCTAGACAGAAGCCACCACCATGGAAGAATAAAAAGATCGGAAGACCATCTCCTGGGACGACATCTGATGGAGAATAAACATAGGCAAGAATACTGCTGCCGTCACGAACGGGTATCTCAATATCTCGCTCGGTCAGATTCGGAGGAGGGCTCCCTAGTGCGTCTCGCGCCTCATTTTTGTGCTTATTTGATGTCGCTCGAAGAGTTGGTATGTCGACATTGGCCGGAGGCGGTGGAGGCTTGCTGGACTTTATAATCTGTTAGTGAGCGTTGTTAGTGCTGTCTGTTCTTGTCGGACTTTTAGTGGGGGAGGGCATACCTCGAGAAACTCGGGATCTGGTTGAGCGCTGGCAAGGATTTCCGAACTAGGAGCCATTTTGAACAGTTTAAGGGACGTCTTAGACTCTATTTGGTTATGGAGGGCAATAGTCGCACGGGGAAATAAATACACCTTTCAGCAAACTGTCCAACGAGCCTACACGTACATCACAGCGGACATGAAAAGACCGTGTTTGACCGGGCCCACAGGCAACAAGGGCCCTCGGTTGAAGCCAATCAACGGAACGATCGGTAGATTGAGCTTCGGGTGCCCACATTCCCCCGCAAACGACAAACCTGGGGATCCGATGATGCGACCCGGTTGCTCCAAACTCAACTTCACTGCGCGTTGCTCCGCGACGTCCATACACTGATCCAAGGCTCTATATACGCGCCCGACATGACACAAGACGAGGCACAACGTACGACTCCACCCGAGACGTGGAAGGGCCATCGCGCCTGTGTCGAATGCAGACGGTAAGTGAGCCTCTCCATGTTGCTTCTTGCTTGGATGCACGCTAATCCTTCAATAGAAAGAAGACAAGATGTAAGCTACGGTTGCCCTCTTCTAAGCGCGCTTTTGACCAGGCTTAGGTGACATGAAGAAACCTAACTGCGGTCTATGTACAAGAACTGGCCAGTCCTGCACGTTTCCAACAAAGCGAAAGACGCCGCAACGACGTCGCCAGGATAGTCAGATTAATTCACAGAAGCTTGGTAGGTCCCAAGTGTCCACAGTGTATATGGGTGATCGCTTACTTGTAAATCAGAGCGTCTCGTCAGTCTGCTTGAGTCGCGGTTGGGCGATGGGCAAGATATCGATATGCTGTTGTCCCAGGCAGAGCAGCATCCGAAAGTCAACGATATCCATACACCAAACTCTATCGACAGAGAACAGGAGCAGCCTATGAGAGATGACACCAACGATGAGTCGCAATCAGAAATCATCGTTTTTGGTACGAGCATCACAGCCGACGATTCAACCTCTCCAGCCTCGACTTTCCGCTCAACAGAAGCAGACGTACCTACCTGGCTGGGGGTACCAATCTCAGTCTTGACCGAACTCGTTCACCTCTTCTTTTCCAAGACCCAGGGATGGCTTCCACTTCTTCACCGACCAAGGTTCTTCGCCCGATTCATGGAGAATGGCGTCTTCGTTGATAGAAACCACTCCAACACCGAGACGCTGCTGCTCTGCGGCATGTTTGCTTTGGCAGCTCGCCACTCCACAAATTCATGGTTCCACGGCATTCCAGCACCAGACCGTGGTCAGAGTTTCATGGGCAAGGCCAATACATACTATGAGAAATGCCAATCGGACCAAGCACCAAGTCTGGAATACCTCCAAGGCTGCCTCTTGTCAGCCGCGTACGAATATGCTTCAGGTCCATCGCACCGCGCATGGATCGTTGCCGGCGTCTGTGTCCGACTAGCCTACGACCTAAACTTGTGTAGTATGGATGAGCAGGATGAATCAAGCGATTGGTCGGTCCTGGAAGAGCAACGTCGCGCGTTTTGGATTACCTGGGAGCTCGACACTTTCGGCTCCCTCATGTCAAGGCGGCCACCTTCGGTCAACCGGTCGATGGTGATGGTCAGGCTTCCAGCCAGTGACGAGGCATGGTTTCAAGACCGACCCGTTGAGTCACCGATTTTAGATCCAAGACCCAGCGAGGTCTGGAAGCTTCTTCTCGACTCCCCCAACCAGGACCCCCGGGCATGGTTTCTCGTAGCTAATATTCTCTTGACCGCCGCGAGTGAATTCGCAACGGGTCGGTTCACCTGTCAGCGGGATAAAGAGGAGCTAATTGATGCTATTACGTGCTTTTCGCTTGCCATTTCCCAGCGGTTCAACTTGGAGACACTTGAGGGAGAGAGGTCTTCAGTCGATGCAGCAAGACATAACTGGATTATCGGCATGCATCTCATGTTGACCTGCACACGCACGACTGTACAGGCAACGTTCAAAGCTGAGAATCTGGAGACATTGCGCTCGCCTCGTCATTTATCACGGATCTTCTATCATTGGTATCCTGACTATATTCCGCTGTCCCAGCCTTATCTTGCATGCTGTCTGTTATCAGATCGAGCGTACCCGTCACAAGAGATGGCCGATTCTTCATATACTGACTACTACAATAATGAGCTAGTCAGTCTGGTATTGTCGCAATATGCGACTGTATGGAACCTTGCCTCAATTGTATTAAGTACGTTTCGCCCGTTTCCAACATTCATGTATGCTGACTTGAGATAGATCTGAAGGCTTCTTTGATGTGCCGCGTCAAGGATAACTCGTTTGAGAAGCGATTTGCACTATTCTTTCCTTCACGTGTTCCCAATAATAGGAAAGAGGATCAGTCATCTGTAGTAGGAGGAGACTTGACAGCTGAGAACATGTCAACTGAAAGCAGCTCCAGTGACAGTGAGCTGCAGCAACTTCTTCAGCCGACTGAACTGGGAGATGCACAGGCATTGATGACAGAACTTGCCACAATGGCTGGGAAAGGCCTGCCCAGATACGTGCAAGGAGACACGGGGCAAGATTGGAATAGTGGGCTTTCTCTCAATTTTCTTGATGATCATCAGCATCTCAACTACCTACAGTTGTAATCAAAGAAGGAAATGCTTGGAAGGCAGACGAGCTATGATCCAAAGATGAAATGATTTAGTAAAGCAATAACAACAAAACATGCATCGTGTACAAACAACAATCTAGGATATCCACTACAAAGTCCATTCCAAGAGCTTGGGTTACGTTGCTGGCTGTGACAGGCATGATCTTGTAGTCTGGCACACCACAGGTGATATAGCAACGGCAAACTCTTGGTAGTAAATCAAGATGTACCTGTGATCGCGGAGTCCATGGGACAGGCTATGATTGGAAAATTTGAACCTGATAAACAGCTGATAATGGTGGGGACATTGTGGCAATCCTAATCCATAGTTTGATTGAACTGCAGTAATGGTACTTAAATAAATAGACTCAGAAAGCTGAACACTCCGCAACTTGCTCAACACATCCAAGATATCCCGTAGAAGTGGTATGAATCAAGATCTAGTGTTCTCCTGGTGGCTCACTTCTGCCCTGACCTCGAACTGCTTCTCCTGCATGTTTGGCGGCACGGTCTCGCCAACTTCCAGGGTCTTAGAGTCTACCTCAACAGGTGCATCAATGCTTGTATCAAACTCGGATCTTTGTTCTTTTATGAAGAAGCAGGCTTTTTCGGTCAGCTTGTTTTGAATGGGACAGGCGGATTTAACTTACAAATAAGCAAAAGAGAGCAGAAGGAAGCCGAAACAATCCAAGCGTTTCTAAATCCGATCAAGTACGCTTTCTTCATGCCCAGGACTGCGGCCTGCGCTATTTCGGGTGTAAGTCCAGGGACAGCAGCAACGGCCTGTTTGTTCTGGGATGCTAGCCCTTTAATAAGTGCAGGGAGAGACGAAGCAGGTAGTCCTAGTGGTAGAGCTGCCTCTGCAATCTTTCTGGGCAGCTCTTTATCCAAAGCATTATGCAGGACGGCATTGTTGATGGCTAGGCCAATTGACCCTCCTAGGCTGCGAATGCTAACCATCATAGCAGACGTGAGAGCGATTAGCTCCGGCGTTGTTGCGAATTGCGCAGAAACCATGGATAAGGTAACGATTCCAGGGACCCCAATGCCAGGGAGGATAGGATATATCCAGAAAACATATCGAGGAGTGTCAATCTTTGAAGTCGCTAGTAAAATGAAGAAGGCAAGAAGGCAGACGGCACCAAAGACGAGCGGTGGCCGAAGAGTCTTGCGCTTAGATGACCATAAGCCAAATATAGGAGAGGACACGAGCCCTGTGATGAATACGATGACGAAGTTTACACTACCTGAGAGGAAGCTGACATCGTAGACGAGAGAAATCTGGAAGACGAAATAGGAGTTGGCTGCAAAGAACGCCATACCTTCAACAAAAATGATGAATAGGGAGATGGCAAAGTTTCTGTGCCTCCATAGCTCATGGTGAAGCATGCCGTCCTTCTTGAACCTCGACTCGTACACGATGAAGATGATCAACGCGACGATGCTTATGGTAAAAGGTGCGAGAATGTTGACGCTGTCCCAGGAGTAGGGGTTCTGGGACCATGATAGGGCTATACAGAAAAGGACGAGGGCTGGCGCGAACAGAGCATATCCTACCCAGTCAAGACTCTTGAGCTTCTGTGACACATCGAGGGAGACCTGTAGGTTTCGAGGCGGAGGATTATATCCAATCAGACAGCCCAGAGATGCAAGAGCGTAAAGACCGGCCGTCACATACCAAAAGATGCGATAGTTGGAGTTGTCGCCATCACGGAGCAGTCCGCCTCCCATGAGTAAACCAATGATAGCACCAAGAGCAGTCGAAACACCCCCAACTGCCTGTCCAATAGGTCGATAATTCCGAGGAAGGATCTCAGACATGACAGCAACAGAGAGGGACTGGCATCCGTAATTGAGACCCATGACAGCGAATCCGGCGATGAGAGTTCCATTACTTTGAGCTCGGGATACAATGATGCTACCCACAACGCCAAAGAGTGGCGCAACGACGAGGATGGCTTTGCGGCCCCAGTAGTCAGCGGCTTGGCCGATGGGTGGGTTTAGGACGACGGTGAGGATCGTGATGCCGGATGAGTACCAGACAGTCTGTCCACTGCCGCCCATGACTTGGGCCATGCCATTTGCCAAGAGACCAGTGCCGATGAGAGAGAGGATTTGGGTCAGGTATATGATGTTGACAGCCTGGGATCTGGTTAGCGTGATGGTGTTGGAAGTGCAAGATACCTTACGAGAAGGCCTATCATCGTTTTGGAGTGAATTCGAGCAGCATCTTGCTCAAAAGGAGCCTGTATGGATGATTGGGAAGCCATGTTGGTGATGCAACTCAGGCACTGAAAGCTCGAAGTGTAGGGATATGCCAGTAGGCAAACACGCTGAGACTGGGCTTTGTTATATCAAGGTTGGCAGGCGAGGCACTTCAGTGTCTGGGGTTCACGGTACTTTTATAGACGCGGGAGAAGATGGGGTCCATGGCTAGCGCTTTCCCCAGGTTTACCCCAGCCAGTGCTAAATCGAAATCTGGGGTAGTGTAGACAGATACATCGATCGGGTTGGTGGAGACGGCACTCACGGTGACCGCGGGTACGTGGACACACCGGCAATTTAGCACCACACCGCCGTTTCAAACAGCAGTGTCCTGCATCTGGCCAAGACCAGATAGAAACGCACTGGCTTCTATGAACGCGGCGACTCAGTTCAAGATTAAGAAGACAGCAACCATGTGCACAAGACTTCCCATGAATGGCAGTGAAGCAGGCGGCAGACGACAAAACATTCGGATGAGGGGATTCCACGTAGAATGACTACAGGTCTAGTGAGTCGCACGTACGCTTACATGCCTGGCTTTCGGTGATTACCTATCGGTCACCTCACTGAAGCGGATAGCAGGTCCGCGGGCTACCCGGATCCCGCGGTAGTTGTGATAGCGAGAGAGAGGCAGAGAGATGTATATTTTCACACAGTAGAACGATAGAATAGCGTCAAGTCTAATACTTTACTTTATATCGTGTGGATGTTAGAGATGTCAGTTTTTGATCGCAAATAAGGTGGCATTGGACTTGCAAACGTTAAGCTATGCATCACTGCCACTCTCCTAATACCTCTCTCATTCTAAACGGAGAACCACTGTATCTGTTCTTCTCCAGCTCAGAGCTGTGGTCTTGGCCCCAAATCCTTCAAATCCAAGGTAGTCGATAGCCCCATCTCCTTCGCCATATGAGCAAACACCTGAGCCTTCTCATTCGGATCATTCATCATGTTGAAAAACGCCTCCCTTGTGGCGACGTCTTCAGGAGCAGTCGACTTGAGTCTCAGCAGATTCGCAGTCGATATTGGATCTGTGAGGTTCTTATAGACATTACGCCTGGCCTCTGCGTACTCATCGAGGACTGTTTCTGCGGCATTATCTTTAAGAATCTGAGTTAAGGCTTTGCCCAGATGAGCGGCGTCAAGTAACCCCGTAGACAGCCCAAGTCCGCCGACGGGATTGTTGAGCTATAGAGTGGTTAGAGACGAAGTATGTGGTGATAGGGAAGAACTCACGTGGGCTGCATCACCGGCGAGGATGATATTGCCAACCCGATATTTCGACACACAGCGCTGATGAATCGTATATGGAGCTGTTTGGAGGTAGATGATCTCATCAGTGTTACCTGGCAAGATCCTAGCAAGTCTCTCCTTGATGATGGGGAACACAGCCTTGTCAGTGATAGGCTCCCCATCAGCGCCCTGAGCAAATGGAACGCTGGTTGCAACCCTCCACAGATTTCTTGGTCCACGTTTCACAACGATTGCCCAATCCTCAGGGTGTACAATGAAGTTACCATCCTTCCAGCCTAACTTTCCAATGTCGTAGAGGATGTTCACTGCAATGAGCCGTATGTCTGGCCAGGTATAGCCTTCGAGAGACTGGCCGATAGACTTTCTAACCGAACTCTTACCACCATCAGCTCCGACGACATACCGACAGTTAAAGCTGAGTTCTTGATCATCGAGCACACGCCGAGCGTAAACAGTAACTGAGTTGCCATGGTCCTCAACACGAGTAAATGCATGGTTGAAAATGACCTCCGCATTTCCCGTGTTGATCAAGTGCATGAGGAAGATCTGCGACAAGACATCTTGCCCTATCATAGCGGCGCAAAGGTTGGGGTTATTGGATGGTGGAGGCGTGAAATCAGCGAGGATCTTTGTTGTATCGTATCCATCTCGCCAAGAGTATCCATCATCGCTTCTAGAACCGTACTGCAAAACCTCTTCGATGAGCCCAGCCTTGGCAAGTTCGAGATTAACGCAAGGGAGCTGCCTGCGGTTGGTATGTCAGTGGGTGAATAGCAATTGAATGGGAGAACGTACACTGCGGCTCGTGGACTACGGGATATTCCTTCGTTTGCCTCAATCACTGTCACCTTGATTCCATTCTGAGCAAGGATCAAGGCTGTAAAGAGACCAACGGGGCCTGCGCCGACGACTACAACGGATTGGTTGGTCATTTCTGAGTGAACTGAAAAGCTTATGCTGGATGGGGATTAGAATGCCAGAGCCTAACAGGAGATTGTATCAATGTATTATAAAAGCTAATTTAAGAAAACGAAACCCTTGTCTATAAAGAAACGCGAAGGCTTCATGTGACGACAGATCGGCATGTCGGGGCTTTCATGGCTGTGGGGCTGGCCTTGTGAGTCGGCACCCGTCTTGGCCGGGACGCCGTCCCCACTTATCCGATGGCTTCATCAATTGTCACCGAGGCCGGTGTCTTCTCGCCGCAGGCCTACATGGAGGGAGCATCCAGTCACAGATTACCGCTGCATCCTTCAACTTTGACAAGCTTAGGGGCCAATAAATCGTGGAAAGACGCGTCAAACTGATGGGTGCGCTTTTGGCCACCTTGAGATCAATCATGCCGAGGCTGTTCGATTGACTACAACATGGCACCACAAGTTACCCAGGAACACAATCATTGCCCTTATTTTTCTTAGAACAGTATCATGACAAAGCAGGGCGGAGCCTAATATATGCTGCTTCAGTGAGAAAATGTGTTTTCGTTTCTAATTGACGCGAAGCGTGTCGTGGGCTAACCAAACCCCCATATTTTCAATAAGGACCATCATGTAAAATAATCCATCACGCGAGCTCTTTATAAAAAAACACAACTTAGAGTCAGGTCTTCATTGAATACATGGGTTTGATCTCTTGTTTTTTATACCCACATTGAAGTCTTCTGCATGAAGTGCTGGTACCGATTGCGAAAGCTAGAAAGTAATCCGACCTGCCTTACCTTTTTCATGGAATTGTTTGCAGGAAGAGATACAGGTACGCGTGACCTACGCCTCTGCTCTCCAGATAAAAGACAAAACTGGCTCAGCAGTTACAGAAATCTTATGATATTTAAAAGTATAAATGCTATTCGAATGATCTGATGGTCTGATAAGCACAACCATTGGTATTCCCATCCTGGGAGTCGTTGGACTACCGGGTAGCCAGACCTAATTAAATGGTCACAGTGGGCTCAGGATATCATCTGATTGGCTCTCCTTAATCTTAAGAGAGATAAGCATAATCTCTTATCGCAACCTTAAATTTGGCTTGCCTCAGGGACTGAACAACGCGCGCGCCACCTCGCTCCCTGCCAATAAATCTCATGCCTTCCTCCGCGTTTCTCAGGTAGTGAACCTAGCCAAAGATAAGGTCGCAGCCAACACCAACTAACATTCCATCCCCCGTAAGGCACTGGACAACAATCACTTGCCATTGGCTCTTCTGAGACAAGATACGTCAACGCATGAACTCACTACCCATCTGTCAGGGATAGAGGCGCTGTACTAAGATTACCTAAAATGCCATCAGATTAGGCTAAAATTTAGCTAAAGTACTACGAGGTTTCCATCGGGCTTAATGCACCCCAGAGATCAGAGGACAAATGCTGGGCATTTTGTAGGAACTCTGCTACCTGAAATACTCTTTTATTCTGTTCTATGCTGATCCGAAACGCGTTGAAGTCAGGGCGATAAAACATCCCGCTCGTGCGTTATCTCTGTCGATCTCAGAACTGTCCAACCACACGTCACTCACCCCAAAGATAAGGAATCTACGCCACGTTGCGATGAAGCAACGTTATCTTGTACCTTAATTCTTATCTCGCGTTCTTTCGCCAGAAAGGGATAAACGTTCCCGATTCAGCCATGATATCCATTTCTTGGCAAAACACTTGGATGTGTCTGAGATACCGAGATTCAGGGCCTCAATAGGGGGGATGCCATTAATAAACAGTGGGTGCTGCTGTCAGGATGGAGCTCAGCAGCGTGTACAGCCTGTTCGTTCCTCTGCCCAACTTGATACAGCATGGCTTCGACAATCACTCCGGTCACTGAATGGCCCGATTACAATGACGCTCCCACGGGTGGTAACCCTATTACCCATGATTTAAATGGAACTTATGACAAGGTTAGTCATCCACGGCGAGCTGGAGGGCCGTGTTGTGTGTTTGCTCCACTGGTTCTCATCTCAACGCTATGCTGCCAAACAACCTTGTTGGAGACTGTAGATCTAACAAAATGGCTTTTACAGGGCGATATGGCATGGATGCTTGTTTGCACGATTCTTTGCTGGCAGATCACCCCTGCAATCGGCTTTCTCTGTAGGGATTTGCGGCGCATCGAAATACTCGGTTCCATATACTGACACGACACAGATGCCGGTATGCACAGGAAGAAGGCAGCATTGACGATAATCCTGCAGTCTCTTTTCTGTGCCTGTGCTGTAGGCATCCAATTCTGGATTTATGGTTACAGCTTGTATCAATCTCGAACAACAAACCCAATCTTGGGTGACCTGTCGCTCGCAGTATTCCACAATGTCCTTGCCCAGCCATCAATCGCAAACTCCGATATCCCAGAGATCTTATGTATGTATTAACATGTATACCTGTGTAATTGAATGTAATTGAACATCCCCGGCTGACTATTTCCTCCCCCAGATGCGATCTTCGGAGTCACTTTCGTCACCGCCACAGCCATGATTCTGGCCGGAGCGATGTTGGAAAGAGGCAGGTTGTGGCCTAGCATGGTGTTCCTTCTGTGCTGGACAACCTTTGTATACTATCCGTAAGTTACATGTCGCAGCCTCCCTTGGATCGCAACTCTGGCCTGGACGCAGCGCGAACCAAACATCGTCTCGTGAAGAGCACTGACAAACATCGCTGTAGTCTAGCTTATTGGGAATGGAATCCCTCAGGGTGGTTGTACGCCCTAGGCCTGTACGACTTCGCAGGATCGGGGCCAGTCCATATTGCCTCCGGGTTTGGAGCTCTGGCTTGGTCCATCATGTTGGGACCTCGACTTCCCGACGCCAGCATCACCGATCGCAAGCAAGCGGTACACTATAAACCACACAATCCACTACTTATGGTACTTGGAACTGTACTTATCTGGTTTGGTTGGTTTGCATTCAATGGTATGTCGAGAGCTGCTGAGATCTGTACGGCTGAAAGCTAACCTGCACCCTTCAACTTAGGTGCCAGCACCGCAAACCTTAGCCTTCGATCAGTTTACGTCGTTGCGAACACAAATTTCTCAGCTTGTGCTGGCGGAATCGCCTGGGTTCTCCTCGGATATCTGCATACACGAAAGTTTTCCTTGGTCGGCTTCTGCAGCGGCATCATCTCAGGACTAGTCGGCATCACACCCGCCGCCGGATTCACGCTCATTTATGTTGCTCCAGTAATCGGAGGTGTCACGTCGCTGGTGTGTTTTTACTGCGTCAAGTACAAGTACATTCTCTCGGTTGACGATGGCCTCGATATCTTTGCCATCCACGGAATCGGAGGCGTTATTGGAGACATCCTGACGGGCCTTTTTGCTACTGGATATGTTCCTGCGCTGGACGGTGTATCAGGAGACGCTTATGCAGGCGGATGGTGGGATGGCAACTACCGCCAGCTTGGCCTCCAAATTGCGGGTGCTGTGACCTGTGCTGCGTGGTCATTTGTCATCTCGTGCATACTGCTCTTCGTCATTGGTAAAATCCCTGGTCTCCATCTTCGAGCCAGCGAGGAACACGAGATCAGAGGTCTTGACTACAAGTATCTTAGTGATATGGACTGGGAGGACCACTACATGAACGGAGGTATAACACCCGTGATGGAGGGAACGCCTATGCGAGCTTCAACTCCTCAGCAAGTTCCCGACAAGAATGAAGAGAGGAAGGTAGACTGAGCTGAGGGGGATAGTAGTAGTTAGCTTATCGTATGGCAATTGTTTATTTTTAGGATTCTATGATGTTGGATGTGATCGTCTCTAAAGAGATGGATGTTAGGAAGATGGAATATATCCCTTATAAATAACTACGTATTTGGCATCATCAAAAACATTTTATCATTCTTCCTGAAGTGAAACCATCTTTTAAGGGTCAACATGCACCGCCAGATTATCGATACAGGTTGATTATGAATTAGTGAGTGAATTAAGCTGGATGTCGCTACGTAAGGAGATAAAACTAGATAATTAGAGCAAGCTTCCAAGATATATCCGTGCCACGAAACAAACTTCGGGTATCATCAGACTAGTACTTGTACAGAAACTATGGGCAAGCATTCAACTCGTGAACAACATACGACAGGCACGGTTGGTGAATTGACCAGAAAACCGCGCAAGAGATAAAGATCAGAGATATTGGCGGTTACTTGAACCAGGCCGCCAGTTAATTTTGCTTATAACTTTCCGCTCAAGCGTTCGGGTTGACATTAGCTCCAGAGGCAGTGGCAGTATCGTTTCGAGCACCATGTCCAGATGTAGCCTTGTTGGGACCATCTGGGAAGATGCGCTCATCAATATCGCGAATACGTAGGCCAAGACGAGCAGGATCAATGTTTCGGTGTCCCCAGAGTAGCAGAGCTCCAAAGACGGGCTTTGCGATGAGATCGAGAATGCCGTAAAATACAGCCTCTGAGTCAGGTGCAATCAGATTGCCGCCTTCACAGACGCCCCAGGCAATGGGATAGAGAATCCAGACAACGGCTGTGAGGGAACCGCACATGACAAAGGTTCGACCGACGTCAGGACCAACGTGCTTAGCATGCAGACGAGCTTCCCAAGCAAGCACGTAAACGATGTATGCGAGGGCGGCGCAGCCTTGGAGGCATGTTAGTGATGGTGGTGTCAACGCAAGGAAGAAGACTTACCAAACGCGAAATAGCCCCATTTGTATGAACTCTTTACGAGGGCGCCGACTAGACCAGTAACGATCATGACCCAGTCCACGAGAATTACCCACAGTACAGTAGGCCACGGCATGCCAGCAGTGAGAAGCAGGTCTGTGAGGAGCAGAGGGGTTGTCAAGAACCAGTCGATGTATCTTGCATAAAAGATCTCTCTGTAGATCCCGGCAACCCTGTGATTGGACCTCTGGAACTCAACAGCGATAGGCGTCCAGCCGAGGTTTGAAGCCATCGTGAAGTATGCGATAGATGCGATCATAGTAATACCTGCAGTGATGTAGCTAAGCAAGTTAGTAAAGAGTATAGCACAGCGATTTCATATATGCTCATGAATCGGAAAGAGAGAAACAATAATTCATAGGACCTTGATGAAACTTACTGGAAGATACGGTCAGTGCGAGGCTTTCTCATTCCAAGCCCAAGAAATGCAATGGTCGAAACAGTCATGACTGAGCACGATTAGTCCTTCTCTTGCCACCGAATATCGTTTTACAAACCTGCACAGACAGCCCAGTACCAGTCAGAGCCTCTGACAGTGATGTTGATGTCGCTGCGTTGCCCATTGACAATGTCAGCTGCCGTAAAATGTTAGTGTATTTGTCTTGACTGAGGGTTGATGAGGCCCACGGTTAACGTTTAAAGCATCATTCTTTCTGGCGTACAGGTGATCGGCCATGGTGAAAAACAGCTGATTCAACGGTAAAAGGTAGTTAACTTCGTATTCGTGGAACGAAAAATGCTATGTCTGCAAGCCAAGAGAGTGACAGGTGTACCAAACCCTTAAATGCAGCCAAGCTGCATTCTCACGTTTCCCATCTCCCTTTCCATGACTTCATACCCGACCCTCCCGTACACACGCGGAAATAAATGCCGAGTAAGCGTCATTGCCAGAGACAAAACGCATCGTTCATCAATATGCGCTGTCAGGATCTGCGATGGCTGATATTGAGTCTATGACGTGCTGACATGTTGAGTCCACACCACCATATTTCAAACGTGGTATCAAGTGACTAAAATCGTTGCCGGTAGCCGTAGCGTGAAATGGAAGCCTCCACGGTAGTTTATGTGGGAATTGTAAGGCTGATCGATGTATTTGCCGAAAATGATGACGGATTGAGTTCGAGATAGGAATATTCCATGTAACGCGACGGGATCGACGTTTTGGTGGGGTTGGAGATGATCAGATCAAGCACAGTCTAGGACAGTGCATGAGACTTATTGGGAGTCCGGTTCTTTCCGATCAGATAGTTGTCACAATGTTTGGTCCATAACGTTGGCTTGCGAGCCTCATGGATATAGAGAAGTAGATCATAGGTATTATGGGAGTTCATTCTATCTCTAGTCAAATAATCGCACCAAAGAAACACTGCTGATCAATCTAACTAATGCTCGCTAATTCGCAGCAATGACAAGATAGTAATAAGCTAAGAAAATCGCAACCAAAGCTCCCAAGAACCCTTGGAACAGAGTCAAAGACGAATCGCTCATCTTGTCAAGCCCACCTTTAGGAGACTTGGCAGTATCCTGCGCCCAAGGAATCTGGTGGCTCTTGAACCCTGAGTCCTTGAGAATCTGCTCTGCGACAATCTTACTACCAGCAATGCAGACAGGAACACCAGTGCCAGGATGTGTGCTGGCACCAGCGAAGTACAGATTCTTGTACTTGGAGTGCTGAGTACCAGGTCGGAAGGCGAGAACATTCATGATGGAGTGACTCAGGCCAAGAATGGCGCCCTTGTCGAGGTTGAACTTCTCTTGCCATGTGAAGGGAGTGTTGATGATCTCGTTCTCGATAAGCGGAGAAAGATCAACGCCTATTCTCGCGCGCATTGTTGCAATGACTGTTTCGCGGGCGAGAGAAATCATCTTATCCCAGTCCTGGCTTGTCTCGAGGCCACCAGAGTTTCCAGACTTGGACAAACCTCGATGTGTTCCTTCAGAGTCTGAGAGAAGATGACCAACAGGGACAAGAACGACGATAGAGTCCTTGCCTTCGGGAGCAGCTGACGGATCAATGCGTGAAGGAACATTGACATAGAAAGAAGGCTCTGAGGGAATTAGGTGCTCCTTGAATATGCTGTCAAAAGACTCCTGATACTCATCCGCGAGGAAAATGTTGTGAGCGTTGAGTTCAGGAATGATCTTGGAAGCAGACCAGTAGAAGGAAATACTGCTGCAGGAAGTCTCTCGTTTTGATAGTGAGTCTGCGTAGCTTGTCTTTGGTAGGAGGTTGTTGTAGGTATAGACAAGATCGGCGTTTGAGATGACAATGTCTGAAGGTAAATGTGTGCCATCGCTCAGAACAACACCATTTGCCTTGCCGGTTGCTTGGTCGATGGAGATAGACTTGACGCCGGTGGAGAGACGGTACTCGACACCTAGACGCTGGCCAACATTGACAAGAGCTTCAACAACCTGTTTTTGTTAGCAGATATCTCGGTGTCTGGGGCTGACAGACTGACCTTGTGGAATCCACCCCGAGGATAGAGTATACCCTCAGCAAGCTCAGTATACTGAAGCAAACTATATGTTCCCGGTGCATCAAACGGACTCATGCCCATATACATGCTACCAAACGTAAAAACCCTTCTCAACCTCTCCGTCCAGAAATACTTGCTAGCTCTTGTCCAAATGCTCTCAAGGGGGTGAATATTGAACAGGTTGAACAGGACCTCAGGTCTCGCCAGACTCCAAATGCTAGGAAAGTTCCTTCGAAGCACAGACTCAACACTAACTTCATAATGTCGATGTGACTCCTGAAGAAAACCGAGATATCTCTCAAAACCATCGATGCCTTCAACAGCTTCAATGGCTTTCTTCATCTTGGTGAGATCAGTGGACATTTCAAAGGAGGACCCATCGCCGAACCAGATATTGTAGTTGGGTTCACATTTTAGCAGCTCGACTCCTTCGGCGGTAAGAGATGTTCCTAGGTCTTGGAAGATCTCGTGGAAGAAGCGAGGCAGGAGAAGAAGAGATGGGCCTTGGTCGAAGCGCTGACAAGGTTAGTGGGCGCAAATGGAGTGAGAGGGAAGACGTACGTGGCCATCGCTGTGGATCAGAGAGCAACGCCCGCCGGTAAAGTCATTCTTCTCGAGGATAGTGACTTTAAAGCCCGCTTTCGCCAGTCTCGCGGCAGTAGAAACACCACCGACACCAGCACCTATTCATTGTCAGTTGTTGCCTCGTAATAGCTCCTGATATTAGGAGTAACATACCAATAACAATAACAGATTTCTTAATGTCGCTCATTTTGGCTGTAAAAAGTGAAGATGCTCAGTCAGTAACCGACTCACCCGAAGCCAACGGTTTTGATAGTCAGAGCAATAGAGTCAATGACGTCTTCCATTTTGTTTTGATCCACTTTTTCCTTCGCACTCGTTTAATGAGACACTTGGCGTCCATGTGAAAGGCCAAGTTGCCCTGCGCTGAACGAGGCGCAGTCTGCATTTTGAGGGATTAACGTGTTTTACTGAAGATTCAGAGAGAGAATTGAAGTCGTTGATGCGTTGACGATCATTGACGGGTTTGGTTGGGAGTGCTTTTAGTGGACTCGGTGATGGGATGCGTGTTGAATGATTGGTTGGTGGGTTTATGGTGGTGGTGCTGTCAAAATGTCAAAATGTCTCAACGGTGAGGGACCGAAGTTAGAACGCCACGAGACCAACGGTTGAAGAGACAATGAATTGAGACATTCGTTAAATCTAGAAAAATAAATGTTCGAAGTAGAATGATATGAATAGTCTATGAATCTATGCCTTCTACCCTTACATCTTCCACATTAACCCGCTATTTGTTCAATGCAGACCATGCAACACGAATTCGTCTCATTTTTGGAACAGTAGCTCTGCCCTTCTTCATCGTAGGACCCTTCTCTCTGAGAACGCGCCCAATTTCCATATAGCTCTCCACAGCAACACGAATAGGTCCCTTTCCTTCCGAAGGAAGCTTATCAATAGCACCCTTTGCCATGTTGTACTTTTCAAAAGCACGGTCAAGCAATTTGTGACGAAGAGCTTCAATGACAGGGCCATGGGGTTGTTGAAGCACATCTCCGGGAGTGAGTTGGGCTTCTTTGAGCCAGGAGAGGGGGAGGTAGACGCGGTCAATGTCTGCGTCGGTTTTGATGTCGCGCGCGATGTTGACGTATTGAAGTGCAATGCCCATTTCTTGACCTGAAGCGACAACTTCGCGCTGGATGTCTTCTGGGACAGATTCCGGGGTATGGTAGAGAATAAGGTGGTTGCAAAGTTCTGCGACAGTGCCGGCTACACGACTTCCGTAGACATCCAGATCCTCGGTAGTCTCGATAGGAAACGCGCCGGACTTTCTATCAAAGAGAAGATCCGTATCAAAGCCCTTTAGCAGGTCGTGCAAGGGTTGCTTGGGTAGATAGTAAGTAGGGAGCTGGAGTAGAGCCATGTGGAACATCTCCGGGATGTTCGATGCGACATATTCTCGTAGTCTCTGCGAAGGCTCTTCTTGATTCTCTTCATAAGCAAGATCAAGAAACTTTCTCAGCTTCTCAATTGAGGCTCTGGAATCATCAACAGATGGAGCTTCATCGACAAGGTCATCAGCGGCTCGACAGAACGCATAAAGCCTGATCAGATCGATGCGAAGTCTTCCCTCAAAGGTGCCGCTCGCGAGATAGAAGCTTCGGCTCTTCTTTCGAAGCAGAGCAACTGCACTGACGAGACCTTCAATACGCTCTTCGTCATACTTCTCTTTAGGCAAAATAAGAGCTCGAATGATCACCAAGAGGTTGGGTACTCCCTTTGTTCGAGGGAAGTGCTCAGGGAAAGTGTCGAGAATGGCCAGTGTGTTGTCGCAGGCGACGAGGCCAAAGACAATCAAAGTGTTGGTGAGAAGGAAAAAGACGGCTTCCCTGCGAGTTGTTAGAATATTAAAAGTTGCCAGAATGGTAGTCACTCACTCAATGTCCAGGCCATCCCACAAAACAATGCCGTACTTGGTGCCAGAAGTGATGCTCCACGTTCCCCGTCGCAACGCAAAAGTATCAACAACCCACAAATAAAACGTTGGTAGAGCAATAGGAAGTGCAGTATTAGTCCAAGGTAAATTCACAATGAACTGATAAGAAATCGACCTGCCAATGGTTAGCATGCGCAACGTGAAACAGTCTCTCCAGTTGAGTATTACCATAGAAACAAGAGGAATGGACAGGCCCAGATGAGGATAAGACCCATGTACATGCCCTCACCGCCAGAGGAAACAGAAACGAGGCCGAAGATGATGGCTGATGCGAAGAGAATTTGGCCAGCTATTTTACCCCAACCCGTCTTTTTAGCGAGGTAAATAGGGTGAAAGGTTGGTTTGCTGATGATCATGTAGAGCAGAGAGGTGTTGAGAGTCTGAATGACGAAGAAAAACAATTCTTCTGCTGGAATATCCCATGCTGTCAGACCGACCACGACACCAGGAGGATACGTCCATATGCGATTTTTGATGAGATACGAGTCCCAGGGGCTGCTTGCGTTAGTAAACCTCAACAAAATCCCCTCTAAGATCAACATACATGGTAGAAACAACAGCAACCTGCAGAAATTAGCTTCAAGCCCTTGAATCTCCCAGAAAAACTCACCGTTATCAAAAACACAAGCTTAAAAACGTCCAACCGCGACATCAACGGTCTATAAACCGCCGCCAAAACAACACCAACCGGTATCGTGTATTTCAGATGCCTATATCAAGGGATGAGTTAAAAAAGCCCCCTCAACAACATGGAGAATACGTACACTTGGGCATATTCCCAGCCCATTTTGACAGATATTACTTCGTGTACGTCAAACAAAAACAGATCAATTGTGTGACGGCATACGATATGGGCTTCAAATAAAGCCAGAGTCAAAAAGAATTGAAAGGAAAAGGTTGTTAAGGAAGAAGTCGGAGCTTGAGTTGAGTGGTGCGTGTGTCCACAGTTTGTTTTTCAGACACTAACACAGCCCTTCATGCCACAAGGTACCCCTGTCCGTTTTCTTGGGTGACAATAATGCCACCCCACCTGTATCACCTGCATTGCCATATTCAGGTGTGGGTGGAGAGATGTTTTCTGTCATGTTGTATCTCAGGGACTCGTTGACGTCACGACTTTTTTCTTCAGCTCTTTTGGGTATCGAGTGTACTTGTCATCAATAAATTTGAGACCCTTGTTCGGGATATTCGGTCTTTCTGACATTGCCGTTACCGCGATGGGGAGGGAACTTGATTATGACGCGGTTCGAGAAAATGACAGATCGTGCTAGTGATTTTGATGGATGGACATCTCCATTTCGTGCCGTGTTATCCAGCTATTGATGCTACCTACGTCTTTGTCTGATCATCTCGATCTCTCTGGGTTATATAGCTAAGTTACCGGTGGTCTGCTGGTTGTATATGTAGGTGAACCTTGTATAGCTTCATGGAATATCGTACGCTTGGACATAATTCCATCTCCATTTTCGCGTTTAATTGGACTCATCTCGCGATGTAGCTTGAAAGTCTTTCCATATACCAATCGTCTATTCTTCTCTTCGTTTGATCTGTAGCGCGCGATAAATCACACTTTCATACTATCGCGACTCGATTCCGAGTAAGATCATAGTCCACATATCATCATGAAGTTTCTACAACAAAATTCCCTCACACAAATGTCAATGTCTCAGTCAGACGAGAATATCTCCCCGCCACTTCGTCACCCGTAAGTCTCTCCCAAATTTCTTGACACAAAGCTCACTTGTTACAGATATCTTACTGGCAACTTTGCTCCAATCCATCAGACAACAAATCTCACTCCATGCACCTATAGTGGACGCATACCGCCAGAACTGACTGGAGGTCAGTACGTTCGCAATGGCGGCAATCCCGTCAGCCATCAAGACCTTGGTAAAGATGCCCATTGGTTTGACGGCGATGGGATGCTATCTGGCGTCGCCTTCAGAACGATATCCACGGATGGGGAGATTATACCAGAATTTGTCAATCAGTACATCTTGACAGATTTGTACTTATCCAGAAAGACGACCTCCGTTACATCGCCGATAATGCCAAGCATCACGACGCTGGTGAACCCGCTATCGACTATGTTTCATATCATGTTCGCAACCTTCAGGACGATATTCCTGGTCCTTCTCTCGAACCTACCTGGATCTCAACAAGCCATCAAGCGCATCAGTGTCGCCAATACTGCTGTCTTGTATCACGACGGGAGGGCTTTGGCGACATGCGAAAGTGGCCCTCCTATGCGAATACAGCTTCCTTCCCTAGATACTGTCGGCTGGTTCGACGGTGTCCGAGCTGAGGGAGAGGCCAAGGCATCCCCAGCCAACAATAGCGACTCTCCGTTCGGTGGGAATGGGCTGTTCAGCTTCATGAAGGAATGGACAACAGGGCATCCTAAAGTCGACCCCGTTACTGGAGAGATGATTCTATATCACAACACCTTTATGCCCCCATACGTGCACTACTCAGTACTTCCGAAGAGCGACTCAAAAGCTTCCAGTCACAGACTTGTGAATCAGCCGGTCTTGGGGGTTTCTGGTGCTCGGATGATGCACGACTTTGGGGCGTCTCAAAGCCATACTATCATCATGGATCTTCCTCTAAGCCTCGATCCTCTCAATACAATCAAAGGCAAAGAGGTTGTAGAATACGATGCGACGAAGCCTTCACGGTTTGGCGTGTTCCCGCGCCATCAACCATCCAGCGTGCGGTGGTTTCACACAGCACCATGCTGTATCTTCCATACTGCGAATACATGGGATTCACCCTCCAGTGACAGGGGAAGCTCTGTTAATCTCCTTGCATGCCGGATGACTTCGTCTACCCTGGTATACACAGCAGGGAATATCAGGCCGCCAGTGAGGTCTAAGTCTACCCACGCACGGGTTTGGTCAGACGAGAAGGAAGAAAAGGCTTGTAGATACAAGGAGGCCCCTACTCTTGAGTCACCAGGTGAAGTACCTGGGTTGGCCGACTACTTTCCCATCACTGCAGAGTCCGACGACTACGACCAATGCCGTTTGTACTACTATGAATTTGATCTGGCGACGGAGTCCCGAAACAACGTCAAGAGCCAGTGGGCTCTCTCAGCAATACCTTTCGAATTTCCGTCTGTGCGTCCAGACCGAGAGATGCAAGAAGCTCGTTACATATACGGCTGCAGCACGTCGACTTCCTGCTTTGGCGTTGCTCTCGGACGAGCTGATAAGGTCGACCTTCTTGTCAAGATGGATGCCAAAACCCTCATCCAACGGGGAAAGAAGATGAACACAACTCCTATCACTGGGTGCGTCGATAGACGTTCGGTCACCGATATCCTTGAAGAACAAAAGCAGGACGATCCTATAAAGATATTCCATCTCCCACCGAGCCACTACGCTCAAGAGCCACGGTTTGTTCCTCGAGCTGCCTCAGTTGAGGAGGACGATGGATACCTACTCTTCTACGTTTTTGATGAGTCTCAACTGCTGCCTTCTGGGGATTGCCCTCCATCTGCTAAGTCTGAGCTGTGGATTCTCGATGCTAAGAACATGCGTGATGTGGTGGCCAAGGTCAGTCTTCCACAGAGAGTGCCGTATGGTTTGCACGGAACTTGGTTCTCTAGTAAGGATATCGAAGAACAACGGGCTGTGGGGTCATTGAGGAGTCTGGAAAACGTGCAGAGAAAGAAGGAGGAATGGTTGAATGGCGGAGGACAGATAAGTAAGTTATGGATGGCTTTGAGAGAGAAGTTGGAGAGAGCTGTCGGATGATGAATGTCTGGTGTTTCAGTATGATTCGCTTTCACGATACCCTGCTGCGATTTTCACAACACTGTCCTGTAGCTTATAGCTTTGATCAATACGTGGATATAACTCTTATTTAGTGAATTATACCAGGAGAGTTGGTGAATAATCTCCAAGCTTTTAAAACTCCCCAAAGGTCTCAATCAAAATGCTCGTGAGACCATCCCTTCCATTAATAATCAACTCGTATCACCAACGTCATCAATATCCAGACACGAACAGTGCTTATGTCGCTCCATTCTCTTCACCATATGTCATGCTCCATCATCGTATGTGACAAGAACTCAGTGTCACTGTTCGCGATCGAATTCGCCATGTCAATCATCTGCGCAGTCGTGAACCAGGCATCCATCCCCAAATCGTCCATACCCGGCAACATGGAATCCATAGTCTCATTATCATCATTCAGATCATCCAGCCCGCCTTCTTCATCGCCAATCGTCCCTCCAATAATCTGCCCATCAATCGGAATAGGTGTTGTGTCAGATTGTTCACGCGGCAATCGGCCCAGCATATCGTCAAGCTGCTGTAACTCCGACTTTCGGAACATGGCGATGAGATTTCCCTTAGTTATCATCTCATTGAAGATGATATGCGTCTTATGTCGGAAGGTAGAATCGTATTCTGAGAATCGGGGATCAAGAACGGGCGCGATGAGGAGGTTGAAGCTAGATACGAAAAGCGACTCGAGATCAAAGGGGAGAAATGCTTCTGGGAAATCGTCAGTAGATGTGGTTGACGAGATCAATCTCTTGATTTACCAAGCAGACCTTGACTTTGCAAACAGCCAAGAATGTTGATCATCTGATAGGAAGAGTCGATACACATCTTGATCAGGTTCCAGACAGTTTGGGATGAGTTGAGGGCTTCCGCTATGGAGTCGGGGGTTTCGAAGCGGATTTTGAGGAAGCAGAGTAGTAGAGGTCTTGTCGCGAGGACGATGCACTGTAAATATCAGCACGGGTCGTTGGCTTGCCGAAGAAGGATATTACCTGATGATATAGAGTGTGCAGGTATCCTGCTACCCTTGAAACGCCGTTTACCGCTTTATCTGCACCGAGAGGGAAATGCTGCTGGAGCTCGTCTGCGAGACCGGCGATGTTCTCGAGAACCTTCTTGGTGCTGAGTAGGAACTTCTTGTTCAGCCGGCCATTGGCCCCGTATACTCCTAGCAACTAGTCAGCTTGGTACGGATATGGCGACAGGCCTTCTCACCTCTTCCAACTGACGCAATTGTCCGGCAAAGTCGAATCTGCATATGAAGCGCCGCTACTCGTTGTGTTGATCCGTCAAAGTGCGGAAGCTGATGATGAATGTCGTCGTCGTGAACGGATTGTGGCAGGCCCATCAGGGATGTCATCTCGCGGTCTAACACGTAAACGGTCCACCATATCCTTCGGCTTCGTTCAACAATGCGTTCTCCTAATTGATCTACGGGCATGTCGGTGTGCATTCCTTGCCCGAGCGCAACTCTCATCGCTTGTCCGATCTGTCGGAGGTTAGCAAAAGCCGGCGAAGGATGTTGAGGAGCGTACAAATCCATGTGATGAGTGTCTGTAGTCAAGAGACTGAAAGTATAGAGCTATGCAACATAAGATCTCTGTCGATATCAGTGGTTCGTAAACAAGGATATGAATGCTTGGTAGAAGTCGCAGGGCCGTGACGAAGTAATCAGCGCCAGGGGGTCTCTTTGCCTGGTAGTTGTTGTTCTCGGCGAAAGCTTTGCCAAAAGCGAGGATGAGAAGGAGGTGAATGTATGGCAGGTCCGCAGCCGCGATATGACTGCTCGGGTCCGCGTAGAATTCGTGGAGATAAGCCATGAACGTCTCTTCGTCAAATAGATGGAACAGCTGGCCGCAGTGAAACTTGACTGTGTTGATTAGGAAGACTGCATGGTCAAGACTGGGCATGACCGGCGGATCCAGTGCTGGAGTGATTCGAGAGCCGTCCCATCCAAGGTCGTATGCTAAGCCATCGAAGAGTAGGTTGTCGACTGAGATTGGGCTCTGGTGGATGTATTCGTGAGTGAGACTGAGGACGCGTCGGGTGAAGGACCAATTTGATGATGTTCCGAGATAGACTGAACTGTCAGCTGAAGCCCTCTTGCGAGCGAGGAGTGCTTACATTCTCGCCCTTGCGCTGAGGCCATAAACTTGGACTGCCCGGACGACAACGGATTCACCAGTGCTGACGCGATGGGGTCCAGTCCCTTGCCGCTGCTATTGGTGCTACTATGACTCCCAAGGATCGAGTCCTCAGTAGGAAGCGAAGCAGAGATATTGCCGCCTGGTGAAGACAAACGAGGGGGAGGTTCAACTATCACCATCAGCAATTGCTCTCCTTGAGACCATGAAACATACCTGAATCAGAAGGTGCTCCAACATTGATGTTTGTATCTAGAGACCCAGGCGTGATATACTCGGTCGTCGCGTTACTTGACTGACTCGCCGCAGCGCGTTGCTGTAAATCCAGGATGAACCTTGAGAAACCATCAATACGTCATGTTCATGTCGACAAAGTCAATCGCGGTGAGCTTACCCACGCGTGACGAGAACCTTTTGATCGCGTTGATCAAACTCGCATAATAATTTACGCTTCTTGCACGCGTCGCAGGGATGAGAGCCTGAGCATTTTATCTTTTGCTTGCGACATCGAGAGCATCTGTTATTTCCATCAGTGACGCTCCCATTTGTTGCTGACTTTCGGTGAGTGAGGTGAAATTGACGTTGCAAGGTGAGAGGAAGCTCAGTGCGGATACAGGGGGGATCCAGGTCTCAGCGCCGTACTCACGCGTTATCAGATCTCTTGGAAACACGACCCGATCCTGCAGTCGCACCAGACGTTTTTCTTGCATGTGTCGGTCCAGGCGCCATTGCAGCAGATCGTCTGATGAGAGAACAAAGGCGCTGATGGATTGAAAAGGAATTTGTTTTGGCGGTTGGCGGGGAAGGTTTCGTTAGCTCAAGCTCAAAGCGCTGCAGCAGTTTTTGCCCCTGCTATAAAGTTGGGGTTAGAGCGGTCACGATTGTTATGCTGTAAAGGGTAAAAAAAGACGAAATGCTAGGGGAATAGTCGGGAGTGAGTTTTAGGGGCTTTCACCAAGTGGAGGTGCACTGTTGATAACGACTTTGCAGTGGGACAGCTGCTGGGTGTCGCCGTTTTCTGATAGCGGATTAGGCTTTGACCCTGGTCGTTTTAGTGAGGCTAGTCCGCCTAGAACATGGGGAAACGATAATCGAAGCACCCTGCGCTTGACCACGGTCTTCCCGGATGAGATGAACATGTCACACAATCAATGCAACAGGTCCACTGATGGTGCATTGGGGAGGGACTTTGGATATGCATTCACCCCGATACGTTGAATTTTGGCTCATGGAAACGCGATGGAAGTATTCGCCATTGGTCTCTCGTTGTTCAGCTGCAGAGTGATCCAACAGTCCGGGGAACGGTCCTGGAAGAACAGGGTCAACGGTCGTTTTCTCCGAAGGCATCACATCACATGCATTTCTCATCAAAGCATAACATTTCTTGTCTCATGTCGTTAACAGCTCTATTATTCGCAACATTCAGACTTTTCCCCTCCATCTAGTTCAGGCGTCCCTTGACACGATCCGTCCAAGTCTTAAGCAATTCCTCCTCCTTATCCCCCGCCTCCTTCATGATACTCTTAACATTGGCCTTAACAGCCTCGCCAACAGGCTCATACGGATGTCTCGGTGCCAACTTCTCCTCAGCTCCTTCAACACCCGCCAACCTTGCTGAAAACACAGCAACTGCATACTTTGTAGAAGCAACACCCGCTTTGCAAGGTCGCTCAGCAAGAGCAGCAAGTTGTTGCAACTTCAGTGCCTCCTCGAACTTCCCCTCCTTGTACAGAGAGTAGATCTTTGATGTAAGGGTTGGGAAGACGTTGGCGAATGCTGCGACGCATCCTACACTGCCAGCTGCTAAACCGCCAATGAGGAAGTCAGATTGACCGCCGTACGTAGAGAATTCTGAAGAGGGAATTTGAGCCGCGAGACGGGTGATCTTTCCAACGGAGCCACAGGTCAACTTAACGCCGACGACGTTGGATTTTCCACTAGGATGGGACTTCTTGCTCTCCTCGTAGATCTGGACGATCGTCTCAGAATCAATATCAACACCATTAGTCACACCAGGGAAGTTATAAATAACAATAGGCAACGGCGATTTCTTCGCAAGCTCTGAAAAGAAGCGCTTAACAACATTCATACTCGTCGCCTTGCCAAAGTACGCAGGAGGCAGCACGAGGAGATAATTCGCGCCAGCCTTGTGAGCATCTTCAGCGAGCTCCAGAGTCTGCTTAGTAGAGTGAGCTCCGACACCGGCCATGAGGGGAAAGTCAGGGCCGATTGTCTTGCGGGCAAGGGCGATGAGCTCATAGCGCTCTTCGCGAGTGAGGAGGAAGGCTTCGGCGTTGGAGCCCATCACGATAAGACCGTTTAGGCCGGAGTCGGCGAGATGGGCGAAGTACTTTGCTTGAGAGGCATGGTCTACTGTGTCGTCTGAGTGGTCGAAGAATGTGACTGCTGGACACCATACTCCGGGGCTGTGAATGTCAGTATACGATGGTTGTGATGGGGATTTGAGATGAGGGCTTACCTGGGAACATGGGGTTGTTGGGAGGGTGCAGGGGTGAGAGAGCCCATGATGATGGCATTGAGTATGTAATGGATGAATTAGTTAGGGTGAAAACGTAACTTGTTGTTGATGATGTTTCAATTGATGCAGATATTTGACTCAATTGTTGTTCTTTAAAAGTATGATGATAATCACCTCCTCATCTGAAGTGGGGCTGTATCGCGAATCTGTTCCGACGTGTTAAAGGCTTCTCCGACGATGGAGAGTTTCAGTGGTTGCTGCTCTGCGTCTCGGCCCCGGGATCCCGTCCGCTGTGACCGGCAGGCTTCCCGGCGATTACTATGGGCCTGGAAGTCAGCTCTGGCCAGTCATGTCCTGTGCAAGCTCGGGCGTGTCGGCCGAGCCACCTCGGGGCTGCCTCCTGACTCTGGAGCTTGTCTCGGGGAACATGCTGGGAGGGCAATGATTCTGATGGTTCAATATTCTTTTCATATTCTAGAAGGCTTGGATAAGCAGCCAAAGACGAGGTGTCTGTAGTTGTTCCTCGGGCAATGTTGACCTTCGGTTGTCCAAGGTCAACACCAGATCCAGTTGAGCTGCTTACCCTGGAATCGACTCTCGACCTTGGAAGCAGAAAAATGCCATGCTAACGTTTCTATGAACTCTGACCCGACCCCAGACATATATCATTTTATTCTGCTGGGTTTTAGCCTCTTTGGGATAAAGAGATGATTCGACGAAGCAGGTAACTAAATAAAGAAACCAACATCCCAAGACCTAATTCCTCACAGTCCTGAAGCACCAGACGAATGATGAAGCTAATAAAATGGAAAAAGATACTTAAAGATAGAAACTCAAATGACGATGTAGTAATATTATCTAAGTGAGCTAGCAGGCGCTTTAGAAAACTAAACACTCTAGATGGAGAATAATTGCCGAAATATTAGAGCTTGGTCTGACCGACAGGCTGTATATCAACGAGCTCAGTCGAGTTACCAAGTCTCCAGCTCACAGCACCACCCCAATCACCCTTTCCTTCGTCACTCTTGGGGTTCTTCCACCTCCATCTTGCCTCGGGTTGCTCTCCCTTTTCTGACTGCAACAGATCCTTCACGAACCCGCCAAAGATGGGAAAGAACTTGAACCCATGACCACTGTCTCCAGACAAGAATAGCACCGACGAAGATGTGTTGGGTACGTAATCGATGATAAAGTCCGAGTCGGCTGTATCAGCGAACCAGCAAAGCGTCTTCTTGACGAACGGCCTGTCAGCAAACTGAGGAAGGGTCTGTCGTACAAGCTCACGAAGCTGCTTCTCATCACCCTCGGGTAGGAAAGCGCTTTGCTTCAAATCTGTAGGTGCATGCGAAATTCCAGTTTTGGGATCAGTGTTGATGAAGCCACCGCCCATGGGACATAACTTGAGAAGGTTTGTCTTGGGGTCGGGCTCAAAGAAGAAACCGAGATCGCGTGCGTATGTCACTGGGATACCGCGAAGAGCAGATGTCTCGTCGTCGGTCAGATGAAGATGAGCGACGGACCAAGACTTTGCGACGAGTTGCTTGCCGATCTCTGGGACGAGCTTTGCACCAGCCGCTCCGACAGAGACAATGACCAGGTTGGAAGGGTAGAAGAGTCCGCCAGTGGTCTTGACACCCTTTGCTTTTCGGCCAGAAGAGGTCGTCTCATAGACGATGTCAGATACAGCGCCTGCTGCACCGAGGATGTACTTCACGCCTTGGGCCCGTGTCGCCAAAAAGATGGACCTCAACGCGTTGCCTGAGTGCGCGTAACCATCGAACCTATTAAAGTACCCATTCCAACCAGGAAACGCGCTGTCCTTGTACTGCCAAACAACATCTGAGATATCTTTCTGGCTATCAAGTGGCGAAAGATGAGATCTCATGCGAGGGTCTCGCTCAGCTGCAGCGCGAAACCGATTGAGTGTATCGAGCGCTTCTTTGGGTGCTTTACCAGAAACACAGTGCAGGAAGCCCACTTGGTGGAAATGCGGAGCAAACAGGGGAGTCTGCCAGGCCTCAATGGCTTTCTGATTGGTCAATTCGTCAATATTGATCCAGTAAAATGTTGGAGTTGGGGTAATTGGGGGACAACTTACCACTGTGAGATCTTGGTACAGAGGATCTTCATATTCTGCGCGCACGATTTTGTTCAGATCATTTGCAGCAGACCATCGAGAAGGAATCTCTTCATCTTTGTCGAGAACGGTGATATCTTTGTAGCCAGCTCTGAGCAGGTGCACGACCGTTGAGAGACCAAAGGCACCGCCTCCGACAATTAGGATTGGTTCAGATTTGGAGACGCTCATGACTGCACACTTGAGGTGAATTGAAGCTATTGCTGATAAGACTGAAGCAATTGAGGCGCCATTCTATAAGTATTCTCCCATTCCGAGCCTCTAAACCCATCATCGTGCGATATCCGGCCACCACCGTCTCGTGATGCGCCTACGCTTAACGCCTTTCCGCCATCCAAAGTGTTAACAATAGCCAGAAATGCAAAAATAGACTGGTGAAGCAGCCAATGTGACACCGGGAGACCTCCCGACGTTGATATCAAAATGATTGGCACTGAGAAACCTGGGCGCTACCTCCCCATCCGTGCTGAAGTGGGGTGAGGTCGACTGGAAGGTTAGCGTAGCCGCAAGTGTAACCCGACGATCTTTGATTGCGGTTTTGGGCGTATGAGGTCTGGTGACGACGTGCATTATCTGAACTCAGCTGATACGGAAGATCCGGGAGTTTAATGCAGCCGTTATCGGAGGGTGTTTATCGCAGGAATCTATTGTAAACACTGGCAGGCATGTACAGGGGTGAAGCTAGGATAAGTCGACATGGATCTTCGTGGCAGATGTTGACCCCAGCACTCATCTCAATTCTCTACAGCCTTCACAGTGAAGTGAGATGACGGGATAGTAGAAAGGACCGAAAGGGAGATTTCACTATCAGTAGTAGTGGAAATATCTTTCTTGATTCTGTGTCGATACTGCTCTGAGCTCTCAGCCCTCGGCTTCCAAACCCGAGACCAGTTGTTGTGAAGAACCTTTCCAGAACACATCGGGAAACATCACAGCAAGCTTCTAGAATGTCTCTCCAGCACAAGTGCGCAATTTAGGCAAGCTCTGTACCTGTCAAGCCGTTGAAGAAACCCTGAGCTGAATATAGCGTGGATGCATGTACCAATGAAGGGCGCCAGACCGTTCTGTAGCCCGAAACCAAGACGGCATGGATCAAGCAACCAATTGGATGACTGCATAACCTCCGGTGAAGGTAGTTGTGGCTTCTAAAAGCTTAATTGCTAGCCTGTCTACGGTTTCTAACCTATGTATTTCGTTGATCTGGTTGTCGGCAGGGCATCAGCCGTATCAAGGGAGTTCGCATGCGTCACCAGCTTCACGGTCTAAGGTTATCAACGTAGAAGCTAGATAAAGGTAGACTCTTGAGGAATTGACCTTGTTGAAGGAATACTAGTTAAATGGGTAGGAGAAGGGGTGGCATAGCCTTGAGACAGCCATGGTGAGTCTCAGGCGAATACAAGTCTGCATACGACGTAATCATATATATTAAATACACTGGCCTCAGAATACAACGGGAGGATCAGCTGGAATGTAAAGATATGAATTTAAATCCATTGAAAATCAGAGGTCCAGTCGAGTATCAATCACGAGTATGCAGATCAGAGAAAGTGTTCATTAAAACTTCATTAAGTTCACTTCTTAGCTTTTGGTACATATCTAGATAGGTCATGCTAGGTCTATTGGGTGTTGGAAGGATACAAGAACTCCTCAAGCTCAAAGAACTCCTCCTTGACAAGACGAGGAGACACAAATCGTCGGAGCATGTCAGGGCTACCAGCTCGGTCATTGGTACCAGAGCTTCGAGCACCACCAAATGACTGTTGTCCAATGAGAGCAGCAGTTGTTTTGCAGTCTGTGGCCTGTTAGAATTGCGTGAAGACTAGTTATGGGGAGGGAAGAACTTGCTGAGGTAGAAATTACCGGCAGAGTAGCGAAGAGCATTCTCAGCTTCACGGAGGGCAGCACGATCTTGAGCAAAGACGGCACCAGTCAAGGCAAGACCACCACCATTCTCGTCAATGTTCTTGAGCATAGCAGTGAAGTCAGAGTCCTTGTAGACATAGACAGCAAGAACAGGACCAAAGATCTCCTCGTTAAAGAGACGGTGATCAGGCGAGTCAACCTGGTACACGGTGGGCTTGACAAAGTATCCAACAGAACCATCATACTTTCCACCAGCGATGAGCTTGACCTGAGGATCCTTGTTGCTCTCATCAATGATCTTCTTGATCTTCTCAAAAGATCGACCGTGAATCACAGGACCCATGAAAGCCTCGAAATCCTTATCGGGGCTACCTTGGGTGATGTCCTTCATCTTCTGCTGGATAAGAGAGAAGAACTCCTTGGCCTTGGACTCAGGAATGTAGGCGCGAGAAGTAGCAGAGCACTTCTGACCTTGGTACTCAAAGGCACCTCGGATAGTGTGGTTGACGACGTTGTTGATGTCGGCAGAGGGATGAACCAGATGGAAGTTCTTTCCAGAGGTCTCGCCAACAACGCGAGGGAAATCGCGATATCGCTTCTCAGCAATACCCTGACCAATCTTTCCGTAAATAGAGCGGAAAACCTCTGAAGAACCGACAAAGTTGAGACCAGCGAATTCACGATGCGCAAGGACAGTCTCGGTGATCTCGGCAGCGTCACCAGGGACGAACTGGATAACATCCTTGGGGAGACCAGCCTCCTGTAGGATCTTGTAGATGATGGTGCTGGGGTGAATGTTGTACTGCGAAGGCTTCCAGAGGACAACATTTCCGAGAATAGCGGGAGCGATCAAGTTTCCACCGATGGCAGAGAAGTTGAACGGCGAAACAGCGTAGATGAAACCCTCAAGAGGCCTGTAGTCGATGCGCGTCCAAATGCCATCTGTGCCACGCTCAGGCTGCTTGCTCATGATCTCAGCGGCGTAATGGCCAGCCAGACGGAAGAAGTCCGCCAACTCAGCCGCAGCATCGATCTCACCCTGCCAAACATTCTTTCCCTGCCCCAGCATCGTTGAAGCGATGAGTTCATATCGATACTTTGTAGTGGCAAGTTCTGCCGCGCGCTGGAAGATAGCAGCACGGTCGACGAACGGCGTGTTTTCCCAGTCCTTCTTGGCCTTGAGTGCAGACTCGATAGCAGCGCTGACCTGCTCCTTGGAAGCGAGGGGGTAGTTTGTGAATGTTGTGGCGTGTTCTGCGGGGAGGACTTGGTCTTCGTTGGCGTGGATCTTTTGAGATACGCCATTGAAGATGATTTCGCTCTTTAGGGGCAGTTGAGAGCGGAGTTTCTTGAGGGCTGCTTCTACCTTTGCGCGCTCAGGCGAGTTTTTTGTGTATGTGGGCTAAACAGTCAATATCTGAGGAATGATTGTTTGAGAGGTCGCTTACGTTGGGCTCATTGCGAGCAGCGGGTAATCTGAAAGGCACAATCGTGGCATTGCCTCGCTTCTGCAGTGAAATCGCAGGCGCAGAAGCACGAGCACGACAGAGAGGAGTCAATCGACCTTTTGATGTCAAAGCACGAACTGAAGAAGCCATTTTTGCAGTATAAGGAATGCGGTCTCGTACTGTATAGCTCAAGCTTGAGGTGATTAATAGAGAAAAAGATAAACAGAAGCGCTTCTGAAGGGTGTTTTTATGTTGACATCACAACCTTATCCCACTGAAGTCGGGGCTGCAACCGAAACTTTTTTAGTGGAGTGGAGGGGTTGATTCAGTTACCCCTCACAGCGCTAACAAGTTACTGTAAGCCACCTTTTGGGACCGGGCGGGGGGCCGATAGTGTCACAAGACGCTGAAGGCGCTGCACGGGAGGGACACCGATGGGGTTTGGTGAGTTTTAGAAGGGTCGGTTGAGGATCCCGTGGTGTCGGTATGGCCGTGCGATGGTGTTGGCGTAGCTGTACTGTACTATTGCACGGATTGGGAGGAATGGCTGGGCTTGAGGGACTGCTCCCGGCATTTAGTCTAGTCACCCTTCGTTCTGGAACATTGCTATCATTCTTGCAAGGTGCTGTGTCTTATCAAACATCGCGACATCAACCGCCTTGAGATCATAATCTGATCGAGCCTTGCCTACGCACAATTTGGTATTACACTTCGCCCGTTGAACCAAACACCATACCTCATGGAAAACCACCAAGATGTCGCTGAAACAACATTCAGTCGCAGCCATCTGTGGAGGCCCATCGTTGGAGACATAGCAGCAGCAGCTATCTCTGCAACTCTAATAACACCGGTAATCACAGTGATTGACCAGTATGTCCCATAGCCTCTCACCACAGAACTTATTTAACAAGCTTCAGATCCATGGTAGAGAAAGTCTCCTTCAACAGGCCTCTCACACAGGGTATGAAAGTTCATAGCTTGAACGCTATCAGACATCCAGGCCGCTTCATCTTCAGCCGTGCATTTGGCTACGTCTGGACTCTTTACGGGGCAACATACGCTGTGTCAAATGCGTCAGATACGCTGGCTCATGAGTTTCACAAAGCAGCTGTTGGAACAATCACCTTTGTCAATACGATGATAGTAAATGTTCCCCTCGGCGTACTGAAAGACGTGCGCTTTGCTCAGATGTTCAGTGCCTCAACAACACCGACCGACAAAGTTGCACCTGTTGTCAAGCCTGGCATTCCTCGAGCCGCTACAGCTACGTTTCTCATGAGAGATGCCATCACCATCTTTGGGTCTTTCACAATGGCACCTTGGCTATCATCTCTCATCCCTGATAGCTTATCATCAAGCCCGCACTCCAAGGCCATCATATCACAGCTGACAGTGCCCATCTTCTCACAATTCTTCGCTACCCCAGTTCACCTGCTTGGGTTAGACCTGTATGCCCGACCGCGGGGAATACCGTGGGTTGAGCGTTCGGCACAGATCCGAAGGGACTTGTTCTCAGCCACAATACTGCGGTCTCTGAGGATCATCCCGGCTTTTGGAGTAGGGTGTGTGGCAAACATGGAGGCAAGGTCAAGGTTCCATAAGCTGTTATAGTGAGCTTCTAGAAGAGTTGTTGGTACGGCGTGTAGAGTGGACAGCAGGTACAAGAATGCATACGCAACGGGAAGGCTAGTATAGTAAATCGGAGATAATTCGCACTTTGGAGATAGCTTAGCAGGGGAAAAGGGAGGTGGCGTCTCGGCTTTTGGTATAAATACATTCTATTATACTCTGTTCCTGGCTAAGTCTATGAAGTTGGGCGTGTATCATTGACATGGGTGGTAGTCTCCATCAATCTTGCCAGAGTAACCGCTTCCCTTAGTGCGCGTCCAAGATGGCCCCTGACTCCAGCTTCTTCTAGAACCATGATTCCTCCGATAGTGCAGCCCTCAGGTGAAGTCCCCTGGTCTCTCAAATCGCCGGGTTGCAGTCCACTCTGAAGCATTGCAGCTGAGCCCTTCATAGATTGGTAGATCATCGTCTGTGCAGTAGCCCTAGGTACACCAACAGCCACGGATGCGTCGATAAAGGCGTCGCAGATGATGGCCCACATTGCTGGGGTAGATCCTCCAACGGCTGTCGTGGCATTCATAAGACGAGGGGCGACTTCGGTGGTTCTGCCGATGGTGTTGAACAGGTTCTTGGTGAGATCCATAAGCTCTGCTGGGACTTGGGGCTCGGCGGGTGATTTCTCAATGGCAATGAGTCCCTCTGAGACCATGCATGCGATATTTGGCAGAGTCCGAATGACCCATGCCCTACCGGGCGCATTCTCTTTGGTTGTCTCGCTGCCATAGAGGGTAGATTCAATCTTTTCCTTGGTCCAGCCAGCAGCTACACTGATGAGAAGCTTGCCTGACAGAGCATCTCTAATGCCGTCTTGGGCGAGAACATCAGCGATATCAGCTGGATCAACACCCAAGACAATCACGTCGCCATTTCGTACAGCTTTGACATTGTCGCCACGTGAAACAGTCAAAATGCTACTGTACTCTGAGAATTGGTCGTTCAGCTTTGACTCTGAAACTTCTGACCGCACGCAAGCGATAATGTTTGTGAAAGGCAGATCTGTCTTGCCGTCCTTGATGGCAGGAAGTAAATTCTTCACAATTGGCTTTGTGATGTTTCCTACAGTCGTCAGTCCAAACACTACACATTGATTGGACGCTCATCCTACCTGTTCCCAGAATGGTGAGTGTGGCATTGCTAAGACCAGCCATGGTTGCGATATCTGTCGTGACAGGGGACACGATTTACGACGCAAAATATAATGTCTTATTCGCTAAAAGATGTGTCAAATTGCAGCATACCCGAGCAATACATAGACAAAAGACGGCAAGGGAGCAGCCAGCCGATCTTGTGACCTCGCACGAAGAAACAGACCAAACCACGAGTGGAAAGACGTTGACAAGTCGTGCAGATGCAGGTAAGGATAGATGTTATCTCTTTGTTGTGATGAGGGGTAGTACTGTATCAACGGAAGCGCTGCCGATGAAAGATGCTGAACCGTCCGTGGGGTAGAGCTAAGCTCCGCATTTTAGATAGGCCAGTGGATAGATTACAGGGCTACGGGACCCTTACCGGCGCCACTGGAACACGATTCAGTGCTCGTGACACTTTGTCAAGATGGAGGAATTGAGTTTCTGCCCCGCTTCGTGAGTACCGACAGCATCTGCAAGGATTGGGAATGTCAATGTGTCACTGACAAGAGATCTGCATGGATAACAAGAGGCGTGTGAGGTGCACTGCACTGAACTGCACTGCACTGACATCCATGTTATCTCCTAGCTGAGACATTCTAGCGCTATCGCAGCGGTGAACGATAGAGTCTCCCGAGAACGTGGGGACTGAACAACACGATGGAACAGAGATCAAGTTCTAGAATTAATTACATTCTCAACTAATAATTCTCTGTAATTACAAGAACTTTTAGCCTATCGCCAGAAAGCCAACCGTCTCCAAAGCTCGCCCTTTAACGCGGTATACTCATCCAGCGTTCTAGCAGCAGCATCCCTATTCTCAATAGCCCTTCTCGTGAGATAAGCCATGCACTCCGGAAGCGTACCCCACGTAGTGCACTTATAAACCTCGGGAGCCATCCCCGCATCGTCCTTTAGCTTCAGCAGCCCGAAGCTAACCTCGTCCGACATGCCATGGAGCTGCGCAAACTTGACCGGCACAGTCGGGAGACCCGCCTTTGTGCGCTGCTGGTGCGTTTCGTGAGCCTTGACCAGCGACTCTTTGTTGTGGCTGGCTAAAAGGAGCTGGGCCGAGGGGAAGGGCTTGGTGGTGCCAAAGGAGCGGAATTCCTGTCGTAGAACGCCCTGGGCGATTTGGTTGTAGGAGTCGTCCGTGTCTTGCTTTGTGTCGTGGATCAGGGAGCGGGGATCGGAAGCCATGTATGCGCCGCGAACGACCTTGATGCCCAGCGTGAACTTCTTGTCCAGAGCAGCTTGGAGATGCTTGGCCAGAGTGTCGTGGGTGCTCTTGAGATAAGCTTGGTAGGAATTGTAGAGAACGACCTTGCCGTCGGTGTTGAACTTTTGCTGCAGTTCCATGCCGAGACGGAAAATGCCCCATTGGTAATGCTGTGATTCAGCGTCGATGAGGATGTATGCGCCGCGGTCTTTGCACTTTTGCGCGATCTCGTGGCAAGCGTCGACGAATTGCTTGGGGAGTTCGGCGTCGTTAGCGAAAGCGTCGCAGACTCCAGGTCCAGCGCCGGTCATTCTGAAATGCTGTTAGTATGCGATATCGAGGAAGATCAAGGCGAGGCGACTTACTTGACGGCCAATTGGTCACCCTCGCGGAGGAGCTCAACAGTCTTCACGGTTCCCTCCCTCCACGACTCAATGTTCTCGCACCACTGACACTCATTCGAGCTCGAAGCTTCGATACCAAAACCTTGATCTTTACCAGTCTTGGAATCAAAGACAGTCTCCTTCGCAAATGTGAGAATCGTTCCCTTGAATCCCATATCCTGCAACGACTTCATGGTAGATTGCGTCTCAGCGCCAGTCTCGCCAGCGCAAAACTGCTTGTAAAACGTATGCTTCAGCAAGCCTCGCAGTAGCGGGTTGCGATCAACATTGAAGAGGTATGGGTTTGCAGGGTTGGAGAGCTTTTGAAGAATATGCAGCGAAGGGATGAGGAGCCATGGTCGTGACGATATGGAATTGACCAAGAGAGAGCGGTAGAGAACCAAGGGAGGAAGTTCTGAGAGTGGTGATTCTGCGCCTTTGGCGACGGGTGTGTTTGTGCGTGTCGCCTCAAGTGTTGCTGCGGCGTTGGTGGAGGAGTAGCGAACGAGCGCGATGAGGCTATCTCGCCGCACTCGCGAAGTCGGGCGCAGTGTGAGGGTGAGGCCTTGAGCGGCGCGTGAACGAGTAGTAGTTGAGAGTGTTGTCATGTCAGGCACTAAAAGTCTCTGAAGTAATTCTTACTGCGTTGGTGTAAAGGGAAGAGAAGTGGCAGTGGCAGTGGCAGTGATAAGCTGTGCTTTTTTGATGTGAAGCATCATAACCTTATCATCTATTTGACTTGGAGCCCCCATCTCACGCGGCTCTAACAAACCCTATCGGCACCCCAACCGATACGCGCTCCCTTTGAACAGACACCGCGGGGAAGCGGGGTAGTTCGTCACATGGACATCTTATCAGACCGTCATCGGTGTCTTTTTTTACTTCCATTATCTTTAGCGACGTGCGTTGGAGGTCTAGACTTGGAAGCGGGAGAGTTTCCCGATGGTTTTCGCTAACCCCACTTTGGTCACGTATCACCAGAGATATGCACTGTTGCTAGCTACGGGAATGGCACCGTTGGTCTTATCACATCTGAGAAGTTAGTCAGTCCAGATGCGGTAGTTCGGGGGTTAGGGTGTGAAACGCCATGCATCGGCTTGTCCTGGCGAAGGGCAGGGGTTGGGGCCCTGGGTCTCGGGTTTGTATTACGCTAGAAGCCGTCTTGCATATTCTAGTTTATGTCGGAGGTCTGGCCGGCGTGGGATGGAATTGGATACGACTATTTGTATGGTGAATGAGGCATTGGGGATGGTGAGGAGCGGGTACGGACGGATCTAGCTGTGCAATTGTGACCTTGGAATGTGCGTTGAGTTTAGGGGCCGTGTTGTTGCCCTGGAGTCTTACACGATCTGCATGATTTTGGAGTGCCTGAGGGGATGTGTGAGAGACCCGACGCGGAGTCTCCAAATGTGTTATCTACTCATTGATCCTCAATGACGGACCGAGAGCACCGATCAAGAACACTGCGTTCGAGCCGGTCGAGTTGGAACAGGTACAGCCGAAAGCAATAATTTGTGATGCTATGAGCAGTCCCGTAGTTCTCTGAACATCACTGAAGCTAATATTATGTGCACTGCTCGGGAAGGTCGTGCGGGATACGAGCAAGTCTAAGTAAGATGTATCAAGGATTTCCCTAGTATGGAGTCTACAGCTTTTGCTCGAGTAATATCTGAAGATTGCGGCTTGGTATGCGCCGTCTTCACTGTACATTCCGGACCACCTCATCTAATGATTTTGCCACATACTCAACGTTGTGATCATTCAAGCCAGCAAGACTTATCCTAGAAGTGTTCGCCATGTAGATGTGATATTGCTCTAAATCCGAGTTAGTACACACTTCAAAGGATAGACAGATTACTTGCCTTCTAAGCGTTCAATCTGCGGTTTGCTGATACCAGTGTACCCGAACATGCCAGTCTGCTTGACGATATGCGACCAATCTCCTGGCGTCTCCAGTCGCACAAGCTCATCATATAACCTTTTTCTCATCGACCTGATACGTGAAGACATGGTAACAAGATCTCGATGCCACTGCTTTTCGAGTTCCGAGTTTCCAAGGACAGTAGCTGCGATTCTCGCTCCATACACCGGAGGGTTCGAGACAGTCTGTCGCTGAGCATTCTGCAGAAGTGAGAAGACGGTTCGCTTGGCGTCTTCGGACTTTGTCACGATTGCTGTAAGGCCAACTCTCTCTCCGTACAGGCCCATGTTTTTCGCAAAGGACATGCAGATCGCGGCTTCAAGACCGAGATCTTCGATGATGTACTTGATCGCCCATGCATCTTCATCGTAGTTACCCGAGTTGAAGCCAAGATATGCCGAGTCTATGATTGGAAAGATTTCATTCTCCTTAATCACGGCTGCAATTTGTTTCCATTGATCATGGGTTGGATCGCAGCCAGTTGGGTTATGAGCGCAAGCGTGGAGAACAACAGCAGAACGCTTATCGGCTTTCTTCAGAGCACCAATGTAGCCATCAAAGTCAAAGCTTCGATCTTTGTAGTAGGGCGCTTTTACTACATTGAACCCGATTTCTTTGAAGAGAAGGTCGTGATTTGACCAGGTTGGATCTGTAATGATGATGTTCTCGATACCCGAATTAGCTTTGCGGAGAACAAGCCCAGCAAGCAAGAGAGATCCGGTTCCAGAAATGGATTGACAACTCGCAATCTGAGAAGTATCAGCGACTAGACGGATAATAACGCCTTACCCAACTCACTCTATTCTCTTTGAGCGCGGAAGTATCGTGGAACAATAACTTGGTAGCCTCATCTCTGAAGCTCTGCAACCCCTCAATCGGCAGGTATTCATGACCAGCATTACCAATCAGCTTCTCAGCCTCCCTCACAGATGGAAGAACCCAAGGCTTAGCGTTCTCATCGCGGTACGTGCCTTGGCCAAGGTTCACCTTCTGAGGGTTCTGGTCTGCGTTGAACCGTTTGGTCACTTCAAAGATGGGGTCAGGCGGGATGTATTCCGCTGCGCCAAAGGCTGAGTGCTGTTGAGTAGACATTGTGATGTACGAATGTGGAGATAGTGTTATTAGATGAACACGGTAAGGTTGAGCTAGCGTGTCAGTAGGTTGAAGCGATTGTCTTCCTTTTGTTATAAGTTGTTGGTGGAAATGTCGGTTCTTGGGCCCGGCGCGGGGCGGGCTGACTCGGTGGAGGCGGTCCGACGTGTTACGGGCAGGGATCCGATCCATTAACACAGCACAAAGCACACATCGGCCGTCATCCGGTTTCTGATCTTCTTATCTCGTGGCTATGGCCAATCCTTTTGCATTATTCCGTGATAATAAATACGAGCTTTTGCTGAGGTGATTGGTTGAGCTACTTGCAAGTGTTGGGGCTTCTGCGCAAGTGCGTCGTGCTATGACAGAACTACCAGTCACAATCCCATCCGATAGACGTCGGTTGTAAATCGCCATTGTCAATACATATTGGACTTGAACCATTTGCAGAAATGAATAGCAGCTACAACATGATTACACCAAGCTTTGTAACTCTCGGCTCATCATGTTGCATTGCTTGGATGACTCCCAAGATTCATGTGAGTGGGTGTAACTACATCGTTCATTCCACGTGTCGGTGAATCTAGTCTGCATTTCTCCTCTTATAGCTTTCTCGATAAATACCCCTCAGAGATCTATTTTACGTTCATTGGGGATGGTTGAAAGTATACTGGAGGCCATCCCGATCTTACTCTCATGAGTGGCGAAGTTTCTCTCCGGCGCAGTCAATCATTAGCACAAACTTATCTATCCATCCAGATCTGGTGGGCTTAGAAGTGTCAGACTCATTGAATGACCTGATAGGCCGATGTCTGGAGCCAAGGATCTGTGTTACAGTCAGTCGACCAATATGGCAGCATGCGCCGCTCTCCGATGGATCACGGGAGGTGAGACCGTAAGCAGTATAAGCGATTGACGTATGTCCAGAAACCATGTAACGCTTCAGAAGCGGTCCTAATCTTGCAATCGACAATATCAGATTTCGCGATGACCTCACTTGACTCATTGCCTTGTGAGATCCTTCTCCAGATCATCCACGAGAGTTCTCCCCAAGAATTATGCCGTCTCAGTTATACCTGCAAACGCTTGGCATCAATCACTGTAGACTGTCTATGGATGGATATTGAGCTTCATGAAAAGGGATATCACGAGTCGAGCGCAGAACTCTACGAGCCATTACCATACAAATCTCCCAATCGGCCTTACCATGATTCGAAAAGAGATGGTTGGCAGAGCGATATCAGCGAAAGAGCCAAGAGTCTATTCACCATGCTGCAGGCACTCCACGCTCACGATGAAGGACGCCTAAGGGAAGTTGCGGGCAGAGTGAAGAGTCTGTGTACCGTGATTGAGCCACAATGGAATCCCGATGAAGGTGCAGTGGCGGAGTCAATCTCTATTTGGGAGCTCTTACCTTATTTCAAGAACCTCGAGTATTTGGAGCTTCATGGCGGCTATGGGACTTCCTACTACAGAGATCTTGGGAAGATACAAGCAAAGTCATTCACGAAGCTGCGCTTTGCAAAACTCTTCGCTTACATCCCCCAATCTGTTTCAACTTACGTTTTACAATCACACGAAACGCTCGAGCGCCTGGAACTTGGTATGTTGGATCCGCCGCTGCCCAATCCCGTTGGTTTCAAGGAACAAGATGCTGGAAATGATGGTCGATGGGAACACCAACCCAGGGGAGTCATCCCAAGTCCACTCGGCCATTTCGTCCCCGACGCTCGAGTCTCTTTCCCAAGCCTCAGACACTTATACTTGTGCTCTCCCTGCAACAGCCGTGGTGATTACTTCAATCAACATAATTCATGGTCGATAAGCGCAGAGCGAGACAGCCTCGAGGCATGGAAAAGGCTCATCCTAGCCTCTGGTCGGACGCTAGAGACCCTCGTAATCGAGCATCGGCCTGCAGCAGGAATCGAAGACAACGAAGGGTTCTCTGAGGACGAGTTTCTCTCCACCGGAAAGACTGGTGCTGGCAACAGAGCATTGGTGGATGCCATCGGGGAAATAATCACCAATAAAGACAGCCTTCCCAAATTGAAACGAGTGTGTCTATATGGTTTTGTTGCTGGTAGATCATCCGAAGCATCGTCTGCTGAAGCGCCGGGAGACTGGTTGATGCGTGGGTTGAAAGCAAGAGGAGTCACCTGCGAAGCCAGAAGGGGAAAATGGTGTCTGTTCGATCAGGACTCTGGCGAGACAAACTGGGCAAAATGGATTGGGTATGGAAATAGTAATCTTCATGATGGATATATGGGCATTCGGTGGCACTCGCTTCTGGCTCGGGTATAATGGCGAAATGGGTGATCTGAACCTTGATGTTTATAGTACTGACTACAGCAATCCTGGAAGAACAAGTCAGCAAGGTTCAATGGCCATTATATGACAAGATTGCCGCTAACCTGAGACTGGTCAAATTGGATAAACAAACCTCAAAAAGGATCGCCAAAAGGATAAGATGAATGAAATCACCTCAAGTGCCTTCACACGGGATCGAACCGTGGACCTTGTCATTACTAGTGACACGCTCTACCACTGAGCCATGAAGGCGCTTTCTGATTGGATGAAATGCCAGGTCCAAATTCTACTACATTGAGCTGGGTCAACAGTAACCTTCCCTTGATCTCAAGGCCCAATGTTTTAGCAGTACGTGGACAAGAATCCGCTGTCACTAGCACCGCTCGAACAGTTGGCTTTCTCTACATTTCATTGCAATAGCAAGTTTATGTTATCGCTCACGCTACGGTCAAAAGAAAGGTTTCGTTTATGGGTACGTAATATTCACTGGCCGTACATAAGGTAGTATGGCATGAATAGACATGCTCGCAGCCGACCATGGAAGGAGACGAACATCAATGCAAAGATTGAAGAAAGGCTTTAGAAGCTTTATGCAGTCATGGCTTACAACTTGCGCGCAGGATCTCAGCAGCCTCGCAAACTCTTTCTCCATCCGTATGAATGGCTGTTAGAACAGATTGTTGAGCCGATATGTGTCGATCAGCGACATCAGCCGCGATTTGAGTGGTATATGGAAAAGGATATGTAGTTCAAATGAAATGAGTGGTGACACCGGGCTTTGCTAATGAAGTGTTAGAGCATTTCCAATATTGGTAAGAAGACAAGTTAGAAATTGCTAAATTAAACAGGCTTTACTTCACCACGAATACAAGTTCCTAGAACAGATAGAACTAAGAGTAATTACTTACAGAAAGCCTATGTACTGATCATCCTGCTGCCTTGAGCCCATATTTCTGGAGAACAATACATTAAACGGAAGGTTACAAAAATGAAGGAAAATGTGCAAAGGGCAGTATAGTTAAAAGACGTCGCCATTGGTGCTAAGCCGCTCAGTAATCCAGTCGGCGACTACAGTGGCATTCTCATTGTAATCTCCGTGCCTGTCCTTCAAATCAAGTAACCAGTAGACGACCGAGAACGCAGTGGGGAGAAAGACCCTCCAGGGGACCGTTTTATCACAAAGGTTATCACCTGGCTTGCAGACAAACAGACTACGCGAAGTGGAGAGCCTGCCAATATGCTTCTTCTCGTGACCGAAGGTGACACCTACATACGTGGAGTTAGTGGCAAGTTGTCAGTCTGTGAAGGGTGCAGGCACTAACCGGCAGCGATGCGCTTGGTCACATCGACGCTGATGTTTTTAGCAGCTTTATGTAAGACCTGGGCGCCCTGACTGTATCCGGCGATGACGATCTTAGTATCAGGACACTGGTTTGCGGCCTGTAATTACGGTGTCAGTATCTTCTTCATCAGGGATGCCTCGCCATGTTTTGACGTACCTGGACGATTAGACCAGCCATGGTCCTGCTGCCTTTGTTACAGCCTCCTTTGAAAATGTAGTCCAGCCTCCTCGCCTTATAAGTCACGCCCTGGACGGCCAGGTTCTCCAAGCCAACACGGTCGGCAAGTTCATTGAACAAGGCGGGGCCGGTAGTGTTTACTTTTCCTACGTTGCCAGATTCCTTGCTTCCTCGGGCGTAGATCATGGTGATGTCGCGGCAGGGCGTCCCATCGGTGAGCTGGTTATAGGTTTCATTCGCGAATGGGAATCTCCCATAGTCACGGGTTTTGCCCTTCTTGGAACAGCGTTTGACGTGGTGTTCGACATGGTTGCCGAGTTCGGCGAGAGGAGGGGCGGCATAGACAATGGCCGCAAGGGCTATGAGAACTCTAGCGGGCTTCATGAAGGGCAGAGGGGTTTTCGACCAAGGGCCGACTGACTTGTCGCTGCAGAGTTGTACAGACCAGATTCGACTCCGAGAAGACAATGAGTAGTCACATTGGAGACAGATGGGAAGAGGGGCAGCTTGTTATTATATGCTAAGATGAGTTGTTTCTTCTTCGTATTCCTTTGTTTTTCATCCTCGCCGTATAAAGCCCCGTAACATTAATCCTCCCAACAAGATGTCGGTCTCGTGGTGACAAATTTCATGTTTTGAGTATGTGTTACTTGTTTTCATGAGTTGAAGTGTGTCCATTTCGTGTGGCTTTAATCTCGTATCAAGAGAGAAGTAATGCCATAGCCACACATCAAGTAACTAAACCATAGCGCCATGTCAACAAAACCACAATATATCGGTGTCATACACTACGCCAAAACAAAACAAAATGATCTTAATATCAAGTCAAAAGATCGTATTTAACCTTATCTCCACGGCGGCGAATAATAGAGCCGCGTACAACTATTGCATTCCTTAAATTTTCGGTCCGTTTCGAGGCCTTTGACCGACTGACACCACTTCAGAAGCCTCCAGATGCGGGCTTGTTCTTATGGGCACGTAGTACTTACTGGCCATAACAAGGCTTGAATAAACAAGCACTCGCCAGACTACTCCACTGCACCTTGAGGTACTTCAATCCAAGTTTTGAGCTAACACGTCTTGGGCACGAGACATCGCCAGATTGCCTGATAAATTGTATTCATTGAGCCAAGGTATATAATAACATTCAAAAGCTTCACGAAAGAAATCATGTATGCCGCTGCCAGCCATTCTATCCAAAATCCATCCCATCCTACTCATCTTCATGCCCGCGATCATAAAAGACATCCAAAAGCGCCTCGCTCCCTGGCCCTTAGTTCGTGGTATAGTATGGCTGAGAGTTATAGGGACGCGACACCAAAGGGTCGTTGGACTGATATCCCGTCATGTCGACTGAAGTTGTAGAAGCATTCCTGTTGTCTCGCTTGAAGATGAACAAGATCGCCTGGATGGAGTCTGATGGGTTCAACATGGCGAGCCAGGCATGAATACCGAAAGGGCCGCCCTGATATGACCCCTGAGGAATGTTGCCCTGCTCCAACTTGGAAAAGTTTCCCCGGCCGTGGCCAGACATGTAAACGCTCCATGGGTAGGCAAACATGAAGAACAGCGACAGAGGAGCCATTTCAATGCAGATGACAAGGTTGGGAATACCGATGTGAACATCAGCGTAGGTTAGCGTGTCGCTGGTCTTGAGAACTTTCTGGTCGTTGAGAATCGTGAAGATAACCTAAACAGTCAGTGTCATGCTTGATACATATGAAGGGATCGAGCTTACACCCTGGATAAAAGTCAAGCCGACCACGATCTTGAAAGCAGTGAGCTTCAGCATCGGCTTGTGGTGGGCGAGGTCTTTCTTGAGAAGGAAGTACATCTGTAGGATCGAGAGGACTGAAACGACGAGGGAGATGGACATGATGATTCGGAGGTAGATGTTGGCGAAATGTCGATCGTTGCTTTCTTGACAGAAGATACCGGCGGCCTGGGTGATATCGGTGGCAATAGAAACGCCGATTGCGATGACGGGCATCTGAAAGATCATGACCCAACGCGTCTACAAGGCTGTCAGTAAGATTTCCAATTGCTGATAAGAGACATCCGTACCTTGAACCACTTGATACCGTTCTTCTTCTTTGTAGCGAAAAACACGTCTTGTTGGTCGCGGTCCGGTGATACATAGTCGCAGAGAAGAAGGAAGAAAGACCCGAGCGCGAAACCTTCGTAAACGTGAAGCCAGGGCTCGATGTAGACTGCGACATCAGGGAAGCAGATACAGAGGAACGAGATGATGGAGAAGGCAGAAATCAGTGTGCCGATTCGCATGATCCTGTGGATGTCAGCACGTGTACTGGGAATGAAGAATCGGCTGCACGTACTTGACTTGTTCTGAGGGGTTGGAGAGATGCGTTGCGTGCATCATGTTGATAAAGAACATGACAATTAGAGCGAAAGCAGCAAATGCTCCACCAATGATCATGCTCAGCTGGTAGAAGCTCAAGTTGCCGGTGATATTCTTCTCGGCATCTTTCGTATGTTAGCGAGCGGTCAACGCGTTGGCGGGGCTGGTATTACCTTGAGCGAATGAATGCGTAGGGCAAGTGACGTTGGACTTATCGTCGTCACCGCTATTAAAGAGACCCATGGTGGTGGTATTCTATTCTATAGAGCCAAGGAAATGGAAAGAGGAAACAAGTATATAGTGAGATGTAGTCGCTGGTCTATTGTGAAGATGAGTAGTGGATTTTGGGAACTGGCGACAGAAGCTCAATATATACAAATCCCTACGGCGTCATCTCCAAGCTGGACCCCTGCAATGAAACCCTCAAGATACAAGGGAATCTAAGCGCAGTGTCAGCACAGCCAGCGAGCGATGGATCAGCGTCAGCCCTACAGCACAGCTTTCCCACCAAAACGGCTATTGCTACGACCGATCTGCCGGCATTGGCACCTATTCTGTATCGTTGAACAACGGGGTGCTCCGTGGGCTTGTCCGGTAGCTGCATGGATCAGCGTGTCAGCCTCTCACAGCTTGGCAGGGGTTTGGGAGCTTCGGACACGTAGGGCTGCTGTGATTTGTCGGTTTAAGTGAGAGCGGCCGGCCATCTCACTTTTGTGGCTGTACCCTGTCGACTTGAACAGTCGCTTTAGTGAGGAGGTGATAGGGCAATGGGAGTCACTGAATCCACTTTGTTCAACGCTCTGCCAAGCAATTCACCTAGACCATCAAATCCTACCCAAGCTTAGCTTCTCCCTGCTCCTGGTTCATGGTAGGATCTAAAGCTCTTCATCCAATCTTGATGCAGAAAAAGACTTGTTTAATGAGATCTCAAATTGGAACAGGTTGTCAACATCAATGCTTGTTCTTGCGGCCTCCCAGGCAGTGCGCGATCGGCAGTTGTAGTTCGAATGAATTCCTGCCTTTAGTATTTCCATTCGAACCAAGGTGGCTTAGACGAGTGACGATGTCGCTCGAATGGTTTCTCCAAAGCGGTCTAGCTTGGTGATGATCAAAGCAGGACCCCACCTAGCGGTTAGATAAGGCGGGAAGTCGGCACGATAAGGAAGATTATCGAAATTTTTGCTCAATGCGGTTTGAACCAGGGATGATCATATCGAATTGGTTTCAGAGCATGAGAGCATCCTTGTTGGAGGATCTGAGAGGATTCGCTACTTGACATATCCTTACCACTAGCTCGACGCGACGGGGTCTTGAAGCGTGTGAGACATACCCTATACAGCGTCACACCGCTGGCTTGCAGACCAACAAAGTTACTCCTGGAAAGCAATTGTCAACAAAGCAGCGCAGATGAATACTCCCCTTATACCAGCTCGAAATGAAGGTTGCAATATAATTAACCTGAGCTAAGAGTATGCAAAGATCCTCGCAAGATCGGAGAGTCGAGGGTTGCAACACCGACTCTGTTTGTTGCGTATGCTTGACAGGAAATTAGAATCTATTCACAATCATAAGTAATATTTCCAACACAACTCTATTCCTTCAAGCAGCTTAACATATTCTTCTGTTCGCAACAATAGTGCTTCCGAAATCTCTTATTAATGTTATCTGAACCTGCATCGCTCAAAAAATAGCACATGATCGGTATCAGATCCTCTGGCACGCCGAGCCGTTGTAATGGGGCTCCATTTCCGTCCCAGTCAAGAATAGCACTCTTATCTCATTGTAAGTACGCCAATAAAGGGGTCTGGATGGCCCATAGCCCATGATTAATGACATGACTGAGATTGCCGAAGATGATTTACCTGATGAGATACAGTTGACCCTGATGACATATTGTCCCAGCTCGTCGACCAGGAGACCCATAAGACCCTTGATACCAGCCTTGCTGGGATTATAAGCGTCATTCAGTTGCACTGGAACTTATAAACCTTGTGCATTGATGTTGGCGATCGTCACGATCTTTCCAGGCGTCTTAGTCTCGACAAGATGTTATGCGAGAAGCTTGATAGTCCAGTATGTCCCCATACCATTGACGTTGAGAACCCGAAGAGTGAGTTCCCAGTCAGAGTCGAGTAATGGTGTATCCATCACAATGCCAGCCGCAGTGAGCGCTCCATGAAGTTGTTCGTCCATGGCATTAATGCACTCGGCGAAAGAGTTCTCAAGGGAGTCCTACGTCGGCGGTCAATAAGAAGGCTGGACCAGGCGTAACAACTGACGAGAGCGCAGCCTTAGCCTTGCTACAAAGTGGTATCCTTACAAGCCTGGTGATCACTCCCAGGCCATTGTCAAGGAGAACTTGAACAAGAGTCATAGCGAGCCTGGTTCCGATAGCGTCTAACGTGTCGCTCGATGAATTGGAAGCCGTTACCACGGGATACAACTGTGACTTGGTATTGAATCCCGCTAAGTTATGGATTCTGCTTCAACTTCCTGATTGCTTTGCCGTTTCTTGAGCCCCGAGATGGCTTGCTCATATTGTTATGTCTGAGTCTGAGCCCCACTATTCCAATTCCAGCACGCACTGGTGCCAGGTACCCAATCTAGCCAAGCGTCATAATTCTCGTGTTCTCACGACGCCGCAGCAACGCGTTGTGACCCGAAACCACTCATCCCTCGCCCCCTCGAGTCATCAAAAGCCAGTAGAGACAGAAAGGTCTACAGACTCTGCCATCGCCTGTATTGAACACATTACTTGTCAGCTGACATAATGGTCCGCGCGTCCGCATTTTTGATCTTCAGCCTTTTCGGCTCAGCCCTTGCTGTCGCAGCGCCGCAGTTCGACCAAGGGGCCGAGTCACGCAAGTCAGACTGTGATGCAAGTAGCTCCCATCACATCTACGAGTCCCCGAACTAACAAATGCCTTAGAATGGCTGCTTCAATGACAGCTTCCCCGGCGGTTCATGTACCAATGATCCGGCCTGTATGTGCAACCAGAAGAAGTACCGCGAGGCGTATTTCTGCTGCATGGCCAAGAAATGTGACGCAGATGTGATGCCTGGTCAGTATCATCCAACTTTGGAAGGCCAGTCCCCTCTGACAAGCTATGCGTAGAATCTGTCCAGCGCCAACATACAGAATGCCAGGCCAGGAACCTCGACTTTACCTTTGACGCTGAAAAGGTCTGCGGTATCAAGTCAGAGGTGGCCAGTACCTCTTCCCTGTCTTCAACCACGAGAGATGCCACAGCTACTTCGCATACTTCACATACTTCACACAGATCTTCAGCGACATCGGCCCCGGCCTCTACGACATCAGGTGTAGAAACTACCAGTAGCACCAAGGGCGCTGACAGTGTTTCAAGCACCGCTCAGGAGTCATCTACTGGCGGTGCAGCCCCCGTGACTGATAGTGCACCACGGTTGAGTGCCCCTCTTGCGGCACTGAGTATGCTATTTATGGTCGTGGTGATGCTTCCTTAGATCGACGTACTCGGTTTCATCAATATATATGACAATACTAGTAAACAATGCTACTATTTCTTCACATCTTCTGATGAGAGTGCTGAAAACTTCATCGGCGGCTCAATTGAGAGGTCTTCTTCCATAAGTTGAGTATCTGTTAGGTTAGCAGCTGGACTTGAGTAGGATATGCTGCACCTACACTGGCCAATAAGCATGTATGGTCCTGTCATTGAGGTCCCTTCTGACCTTTGCCAAGAAGATCGTAACCTCTTCCTGACTCCATCCAAGAACCCTCGTCAAAGCTGCCATGGACAATGCTTCAAGACCCTTGAAACTGTCCATGTTGAGATTGTTCCACTCGCCAATCTCCTTATACCTTTTATCCAGAGGCCAGCGGTTCGTTGGCCACTTGAAAACAGTCTCGACAATATCCACAAATCCCGCATCGCGCAGAATGTCCTTGTTCTTTTTATTATCCTGGAATGGGCGGCCAATCTTGGTGGACGCCTCGTCAAGAAGGTGGATAAGCTTGGAGAGATGATGATCTTCTGTGAGGGTGCTGTCGTCTGAATGTGCGAAGAGGTCGATTTCAAGAAGCTCCGCGTAACCACCTGGAACAAGGTTGCTATGGTAAGGTAATCAGCCTCACTTTACTTAACGCAGTTGTAGATCTTACTCATAAATATTGCTCGCGAGGCTCGGCCAGCTCTTGATGCTGAATGTCATCATCCGACTATGAACGTAGTCGAATGGCTCAGAGAAGTTCCACGGCTCTTCGATATCATCAATAAAGAACTCAACGTTCGGGGGAACACTGCTAACTCTAAGCTGTTATCCCGTACTTTGCAGGTTGAGATTACAAGTCAGGCTGAATTGGTGAGAGGTCAACACCAATCACCTTTGCTTCGGGATGTTCGTCGGCGTAGTCGATGGCCCATATTCCTGTCCCGGTGCCAACGTCAAGAACACGCCTGGCCTTGGAATTAGGATCATTCGGAGGTGCGAGACCGAGTTTGTTGTCGAGCATCAAAATAAACAGGTTGTGCTGCAAGTCTGGCCGAATGAATCAGTATTAAAGCGGCCTTTCAAGGCATTTTCATACCAAGTCTCTCCTTCTCGGCGTCGTCATTCGGAAGGTTATACTCTGCACTCATGAGTTAATTGCAACACATGTCAATAGAAGAGACTGACTCCCATCCTTATACCGATGATACGTCCTGCCGTTTTCCTTTCGATAGTCTAAAATGGAGCTCCTCAAGCTCTCAGACGTGGATGCTAAACTCTTTACCAATAGGTCAGGCCGGCAACGCCGAAGGTTCGTGAGCAGTGACCTACCGATCCAATCGACGAGTCATTCTCTTCGTCAGACTGAAACCCATGGTTAGTGAGTCTCCTTGTACCTCTTAGTAGTTGGTAGAAGAACCTGTTCATCCGGTACTAGGTCAGGCTCCGTGTTGATAGTTGGTTCTGCCATTTTGAAGGATATTATTTAATCACTCAACGTTGAGAACTTCCCCGCCCGGAGAAATCATGCTTTTGTATGAGGAAATCACAATCCCAGTCGAGATTTGTCATCCTGTTGGTTGAGTTCGCTGGGCATGCATATGGATAACCAGGGTTTGATCATACGACGTCCCAAAATAGTGACTGTTTTAGTTAAGGCCTAACTAACTATTTCGTCTAAACGAATCCATAATGAGAATTCTACAGCGGCAATTTATGTCTGATACTTCTGCTCGTACTCTGAGATTATTGATGTAAAAGGGTTACTCAGTTCCTATGTTCATGATCACGCAAGCACTCGTTCGTTCTACGCACAAAAGCTGTCAAAATACTCCTCATTGGCAATCTACATACCCTCTTATCCATCTAACCTAATACTCGCCATATACCTCATAGTTCCAAGGACCTCCCCGAAAATTTCCTCCGTTATATATCTTATTCCTCCCATCAGTTCCTCGTTTTTTGTGTAGGCTTTCCTCGACTTTTCATACTTTTTTAGTTAATTTTTCTCTTTTCTGTCCGCAGTTGGCTACGGCCCTGGTAGTTCATCAACTACCCACTGATCCACTTGAAAATAGAAGAAGGGGAAAATTATTGACAAGCTACCTAGGACATCCTCACCTAGTAGTGGTGATGGTGGCTATGGCTCTCACGACGACCCTGGCGACGGGGTTCGTTCTGGCGACGGGGAGGATAGCCAATCTGGAAGTACTGGGAGCGCTGCTCACCTTGCTCAGCAGGATACTGCTGAGCAGCGTGACGACCACTTGGATTGCTCTGCAACGGCTGATACCGCGGAGCATCCTGGAAGCGCCGAGAATCCTGGAACTGCGGAGCATTTTGGAAACGAGGTTCATCATAGCGCTGAGGTTCATCCTGGCGCTGATACTCATTTTGGCGCTGAGTTCCATTCGGGAACATATACACACGGACACGCTCCTGCTGCTGTCCTCTAGGGGGGTACTTCGGCTCGTCAGTAGCTTTCTCTTCCTCACAGACAGGGCAGATCCAATAGCGCCACTCCAGCTTCACTTCGACTGGCTCAGCACACCCTGGACAAATACCGGTAATCTCGGGGTCGGAGCGAGCAGCGTTGTCCTTGACGGCTCCGCAAAAGAAGCATTCGTGCATCCAGAAGGTAGTGGGACACATGGCGAAGAATGAGGAAGAACTTTACTTGTGAGAGTTGTTGGTAGGTAGTGTTTGGTGAGTAAATCTTGAGATGATGTGTGAAGGTTGCTGTGAAGGTTGCTGTGAAGGTTGCTGTGAAGGTTGCTGTGAGAGCTGTTATCAAAGAGGATGAGATGATGGAGGATGATGGATTTGGAGGCGATGGGATGGAGCTATTTAAAGGATTTCAGTCAACAATGAGTCAGTGACAAGATGTTCTCCATCACTCGTATTAAATGTTGATGTTCAGCATGAAATTTAGTTTGATTTCCCTCAATTCTTGATTATACACTCTACTGATGTTCGAACTCCTGGAACGCGAAAGTTGAACATCATTCGACCACCATTGATGTCATCGATTCTCATATGGCCCCTTCACTGAACGTGGTACTCACCGCTGTTGTTCATCGTGTCGTGGAATGAACAATTACCAGATCGAGATTTTAACAGAGAATGATGTACAATACGGACCTCGGACAAAGAATAAATGGCCGAACAAATCACGTCAATTCTGAAATGGGGGTTGGTTGTGAGAACTAAGTATTAGTTTACTAGCTATTATGGCTAATAGGACACTGTCCATGCCCGCAAAGGCCGACTCAGGAGCAGTAAAGCCATGGCTCACTCATTGTATGAAACAGCATGGGAAATTATGCAGCCCAGATTTAGAGAGTCGATCTCTGCCAAGAGGCATTGCTGTCATCAATTGTACGACTCGGGACCTAGAGCCTTTGCCAACCGGAGCGAAGTTCGCTGCTTTGTCGTATGTATGGGATGGGGAGACAGTACATCGACAACCGAGTCATACCCTTCCATGGCCAGCCTATTCAGACTATCGAGGATGCAATTACTGTCGCGGGTGATAGCATATACAGAAATTTGGAAGCGAGGCATACTTGGCTCGGAATAGCATTTTTACGCTCTGACATGGTCTTGGTCTTGAAGGACATGGGAGACTATTGTCAAAGGTTCGGATATATCGATGTTGACTTTTCCGTACCCGATCTGGAGCTGGGGGATTATCTTCTGGGTTACAGACTTATTCGCTTAGGTTGATTTTTTGAACAACCTACTGCTGTTGGAACTGTGGATCTACGTGATATATGTTCGGAAATATTTGGATACTCACATACTCGGCGAGGATTCATCTCGCCTCAGTCCCATCGATCACTCCGCTGCCAGGAGATCTCTGGCTTTGAGTCCATGGAATGCTTCGGAAGACTGCTATCTTGAAGTCAGATATTTGTCGACTACTCAAAACCACTCCAACTCTTCTGGACAGCGCTCCAATATCTCGCCTCATCTTTTCTCGCATGTGCAACATGAAGAGACCCATCAAACTTCTCCAGATGAACTTCGAATCCCAGCTTCTCCGCCTCGGCAGCCTGAGCCTCTAGGTCTTTGTAATAGATTAACTCGTCCTCCTTACTATAAATATACGTTCGACGAATCTCACGCTCTCTCTTGCCTTGAGCCGTGTTGTGCGTTGAGCCCCAGAACGCCAGCCAATCTTTCGTGAGGCCAACAAGGGTGGTGACCTGACATGCAGCTGCAAAGAGATAGACAAGGGGCATGCAGACCCAACGATAGGACTTTGGAACAGTGGATTTGAAGAACGCGGCGGTGTTGGCCAGGCGCTGAGTGCCTGGTGCTGAGTCAAAGACGGTTACGTGAGGCGGGAGCCAGGGATCCTCGCCTCCTTGAGCAGACGCAGTGTATACATCATACAGCGATGAGATATTCGATGAGCCACCATTTGAAAAGAGGTGAATCATGATTTCCGGCTCAGCCGCTGATGATGGCGCTTCAGGGAATACAGCTCTAATAACTGGCACCACTGGCTTCACCGACTCGGCCAAAACCTTGGGATCGAAAAAGCTCTTGCTATAGCTCTTCACAAGAACAAGTTGCGAGGTTGGGTATAACTCCTTGTGCTTGTCGACATATTTGGCAATATGGCTATCAAGGGCATTGGTCCAACTAGCGATGATGATGATCTTCGGAGAACCCAGCGCGGCACCTTCAGAAGGGCGGTAAACCAGGACTTCGCTGGAGAGTTTCTCCATGTAGGAGAGAGGCTTGGGCTGGGCGCTCATGTTGGGTGGTGGCCAGAGACTGGTGAGAGCACTGGGTTCACGAGGCTGTATGCGTTTTTAAAAGGTATCGATGGGTAATATTTGGGTTGAGTTGATCAAGGTTGGGCTGACAGCGCTTACGCGATCCGACAGCGGGGTAAGTTATAGCGTGCTTGACTATAGCGCCAGTGAATTATACCCGTGATGATTACCCATGATCGGGCTCATTGGAGGAGATGAGTAAGTTGACGACCAAGACACGGCGAAAGCAAAGGAACCAGGACATTTATGTTAAAATTACCGTAGCGTGTCTAATGGGATGCTAAATCTTTAAGGCATTTAGATATCGTTCCTCTTGTGAACAGGGTTGGGCCTGTCATCCCCGCATGATATCGTTCCTCATAGGCCTCATCTCTTCCCGTTCGTTTCAACCGTTAACGGACCTTTACCATTTAGCTTGTTCTTTCTAATTGACAACTGCAAAATTGATTTAGTAAGTCCCTTTTTTGGCTCTCTTTTGGGGAATTGTAAGAAGACTTGAAAGTTATCGTGAATGACCTAGAACGGGTATATTTAGGATAGACTTTTCAGACCTTCTGAGTGCTTACTTTTGAGCTACATAGGCTCAGAGCCTCTCATCTCTTAAGAACAATAGGGCCTTGGCGTAGAATGACTCTGGGAGTGTCAGGCTGTCGCCTGCAAGCACTTCGTGGTCATTACTCTGCATTGGACACCCTTTATAGGCTTGGGCGAGTTAGTTTCAGCCCTACCCTCTTGACTAGCTTACCTCAAGTAACTTCAAAATAGGTGATGCATTCCTCACTGTTGCTGCCAATAGAATCTTCTCCTTTGCTCTCGGCTTAGTATTTTCCAGTTTTGTGGTGTAGATTTACTAGCAAGCGGGCATCAACTGGGCCGGCTGGTACCGTGTTTGCTCTCACTGCAAGTCCGTATTCGCATCATTGCTTATAAGGATGGGAGACTGTGATGAAAGTGTTCCCATAAGTCGAGCGAGTAGTAGTGGCCGCCATGGCCATTGTTCCTCGAGCCACCTTTTGTCCGGGTCTGCCGATCTCAAGCACCCAATTGTACGTTTAAGCTTTTGAATAATACTACACTGTTGCATGTCACCCTTGTCCCTGAAATGAAGTCTCGTGTTGTTCTGAGCCTCAATGCCTAGGCTCCATTCGCAGTGTTGATCCGAGACTACCAAATCTTGACCAGGGTATAACCCTCATTGTTCGCCGACGAATACCTAAAACAAGCAACTGCATTAACCCACAGCGTCAATCCATCTGCTGATCTCGATGGTCAACTTACCGAATCATAGAAGTTATCGCTCCTATCAAACAATTGCCCCCGCAATCATTCTTGAGCCAAAAGTTCACCCTTGCTGGACTGTTGTGCGTTGCCGATTGGCGCGCATCGACTTAAGCATGGATTCCTCACTTTGCGCGCCAATCATTTCCCCATATTCCCCAGATTTGTCACTAACACCCCAGACGATGGGGCTCAATTTCTCCGCAGCGGCATAGAGACAATGACGCTACGTGAAATGACACTACCTCGGCGGAGATGTCATCGTATGCGACGGTTTAAGCGGAAGGTGACTATATAAGACTCTACTCTTGACCGCATCTTCTGGAACCCAGCAACCTGCCATCGACAACAGAAACAGGTCTCAAGATGCGTTTCGCCGCCATTGTTTCGTTCTTATTGCCCCTCGTGGCAGCAAAGCCTGCTCAGAAGGGCAAGACCTTTAGCAACGTCGAGATCTTTGATCCTCCCTCCAACTACAACGACCCCCAGGTCCTCTACGCTCGTCCTCTTGAGCTTTCAGATGGAACTCTTCTGGCTACCTGGGAGAACTACTCCCCGGAGCCTCCTCACGTTTGGTTCCCCATTGTGAAGAGCAAGGATGGTGGCAAGACATGGAAGCAGATCTCCAAAGTCAAGGATACTCAGAACAACTGGGGTCTGCGATACCAGCCTCAGCTCTATGAGCTTCCTCGTCGATTTGGAAAGTACCCCAAGGGCACTGTTCTGATCTCGGGTAGCAGTATTCCCACTGACCTTAGTGAGACTCTTATCGAGGTTTATGCTAGCCTTGACAAAGGAGTTACTTGGGAGTTCGTTAGCCATGTCGCTCTGGGTGGCGAGGCGAAACCGGAACATGGGCTTACTCCAGTTTGGGAACCTTTCCTGATGTAAGTGAAACTTTTATAAGGCAATAGATCACTTGCTAACAGTTTGCAGGACATACAAGGAGAAGCTTATTCTGTTCTATTCTGATCAGCGTGACAACGCTACTCACTCCCAGAAGCTTGTTCACCAGACCACCACTGATCTCAAGAAGTGGAGCAAGGTTGTCGAGGACACAAAGTATGATGACTACTACGCTCGTCCTGGTATGCCCACCGTCGCCAAACTCCCCAACAACGAGTACATATACGCCTACGAGTACGGTGGTGGCCCCAACCCTCCCGCTGGCAGCACCTACTGGTTCCCCGTCTTCTACCGTCTCTCCAAGGACCCTCAGAAGTTCCTCAACAAGCCCGGTCAGCAGATCATCTCTACCGATGGCGCTCGACCTGCTGGTTCTCCCTACGTTGTATGGACACCCTATGGTGGAAAGAACGGTACAATTGTGGTCAGCTGCGGCACCATGTCTGAGATCTTCACAAACCAGGCTCTTGGTGATGCATCTGCTTGGAAGAAGTGGAGTGTTCCCCAGCCTACAGCGTACACTCGTGCTCTTTTGACTTTTAAGAAGGATCCTGATCTGCTGATGATCATGGGTGCTGGTATTCTTCCTCCTGCTGGTGGAAACAACACTGTTAGTGCTAGTGTTGTTAGACTTTCTGAGATCATGAAGGCTTAGACGAAGATGTACATGATTTAGTGCAATAATCTCAAATTATAACAGCCATCTCAGGCTTCAGCTAAACTGGCCCATTTTCATGCGAGACTTCCAATCGCTGTTCTTCAAATGACAGGAAGTTTGCTTCCACCATGGGAGCGTCTTATTCGTCAGCGAAGCTCGGTGCATAAAGCTTGACAATGCAAGCTATGGGATTTGATGCTGTTGATGTTCTTAGACTTTGTGATAAACTAACTCGGGCCACATTTAAGCGTAGTCGTCTTTGTTTATTATTTGTTCGTCCTCTCATTAACTCGGGAGACCTTAACCTACCTTACCCAGAGTCCGTTTCGGCGTTTATCATCAGCGGCAAGTTTTGTGACACGAAATCATATATTCAACCTACAAAGTATGGTCAGAAACTTATTCTTCTCAATATAAATATCACCGTTTCACCTTGCTTTTCACCTCAGCAACTCTCACGAAACAAGCCTGCCATTCTACTCACCTCCTCCACGTCACGATGAGTGTCTTTCAACATCTAAGGCGCGCTCTTCGCACCAAAGGCATCAAGTCTCACGGAGCAGGATTTCAATCAGAGCACACACCAGTCCATATCACACGTCCGTTTCGCCACGTTCCAGTCGTACAAAAGCACTACCGTGGTGATCCACAACTTCGCAAGGATCAAGACGCTCCACAAATAGACAGAGATATCAAGGAGTTAGAAGGCGATCTCCTTGCAATCAAGATGAGACTGAAGGGATGGGGATACCGTGACAGCGACGTTCTGCGCCAGTTGCAGGATATGTATGGGGCATCGAGAGAGTCGCTCTGGGCTCTAAACGACACAAAGCGCAAGCTGAATGAAGAAAAGGAACGAAAAAAAGCTGGTATGTTTTCGATTGTTATTACAGTTTATTCAGAAATGCTAACATGGCTTACAGCGGATTTGGACAAGGAGCTCTGTTACTACAGAGGTTGGGGAAAGAGAAGAAAGGCCTCAGACTATGAAACCTGATGTGCCTAGCTATACTATTTCAGAGGGGGCCCGCAGTTCTGCGAAGAATGACTTTGTTGGGTGTCACAAGGCACGATATAGAGGGGTTTAGGTTAACATCAGCGTGTCACTGTCATCTCAGTGGTCAGGGCCGTGATAGAGTTCGAGTCTATACAATCAAGCTTCTTGATTACACTTGAAGAACGATTAGATCCTACGGAGGCTGCTGCACAAGTAGCTGGTATTTTATCGCGTGATGGAGGTGCTGTTTCCGCTACAGCCTACAGACTCCTCGGGAAAGGTTAAGTCATCCTTTGAGTACACTCCATTAACGAGACCACCACCGAAGCGTATCTGAGGCGAAGCCGAGCCTCACGATCTTTGTGCCAACATTCATTCCGTGCAACCCAACGAAAAAGAACATTTCACTTGACTCAATACACCCAACGTTGGGCATCGAGTCAGCACTACCCCATCATCTACTAGAGCATCTATCTGGTGTTCCACGTCCTACACAGAACGAGTATCCAGTTTGGTACTTTGCTTGCGGAATTCCAGCCGAAGGTGATGTATTCGCAGAGCTAGTGGGTGGCAATCCTTGATGAGCAAAGTCTGTGATTCTTGGAGGAACCTTGGAGGATCGCGGAAGAGACTGGGCTATGGTGAACTGTCTTCAAGGTCGTAGGTTCGTAGTTTTGTTAGCATTGCAAGTCAAAACAAATGAACTGGAGGATACTCTGTGAGCATACAAAACGGATGCCTACGAAGTCATCCGATGTATCATTCGCATTTGTTGTCGGGTACACGGTGGACGCAGTTACTGCTTTGACATCTTGGCTCATTGAATAATTGATGAACTAAAGAATAGATGTAAGGGAGTCCTGGTGGGAGTTAAAACGAGAGTAGGTATAGAAATACACAATCGTCAAAGCGCAACCCTTAGGCCTTTGGCTTGTAGTCTTCGAGAGCATCCCTAGCAAGAGCAAGATTCTGAATTACCGCCAATCCATACTGCGCAACATCATTCGTCGAGATCCAAGGTGCTTCCTCTCCAGGGATCAGTCCCTCATGCTCTGGGATCTCAGTGGTAGTGAAAGTGGCGGTGGGTGCCTTGAATCCATCACTCTCAAAGAACTTGGTCCATGCGAGATTGGCCATGGTCGTATTGTGCTGTTGGTTCGCAGCATAAGCCGTGAGACGCGAGTGACCCTGGTATAAATTCAGCTTTCCGAAGTCGACACCATAACGAGCTTTCTGCTCGGCAGCAGGAGCCTCGAAGTAGTAGCAGTAATCCAGCCAAGCTTGCTTGAAGCCCTCAGGTAGATCATTGCCGAAGTACAGAATCAGCTCAGAGACAACTTCGGGAAGACCAAAGACGGCGTTCAGATGTGAGACTTCAACGTGACCCTTGTTGTCAGGGTCTGAAGGAGGCGGCCCAAGGGTCCAGTTCTGGAGGTTGTAAAGACCATTACCAGTGACGAAACCGTTCTTGAGCTTGGCTATACTCTTGACAGTGCTGGTGAGCTTCGCCTTGGACTCCTCCCACCTAGGACCTCGACGCTCCCAATCAATGAGCCATCCACCAGCAAGTGCACCCCAATCTGTGCCCAAGCTGAAAGCAACCGTCGCGTTTGGCGTAGGAACCCAGCCATCCTTGCGGACCTTGCGCTGAGGATCCAAAACGCCATAGGTCTTGTCGGTGTCAAGGAGCTCCTCGAATAGCTCACCGATGCGCTCGTCACCGCCGGAAAGGTAATAGAAGTACTTCCTGTACTGGGGCTGTGAGATACGGGCCTGCTTCGCGCTGTCGCTGAAATGCTGTACGCCGTGTCGCGTTCCAAGACCCTTCCAGTTACCGAGATGGTAAACGTCAACTTCACCGGTATGACGCGTGAGAGCCTCAGCAAATCGGTAGATGTCTTCGCGGCCTGTGCGCAGGAAATACTGCCAGAAGAACAGGTCGGGTGAGAGCTCAGAGTTGTCCCATGCGTAACCGCCGATGTCGTATCGCCACTCGTGACGGTCGGGATCATAAGTGTGCATGAAGTCACCATAGTCAAGGAAGCCATACCAACGACGGTGCTCAACCTCAGACTGGTAGAACTTGGCAAGGAAGTTGATGTTGTCCTCGAGCTTCTTGGAGGCGGCGGTTGAAGTGTCGGCGGGAGACCAGTATGTACCGATAGCCTTGGTCTGCTGGATGTACTCGCTTTCGGGAATGAGGACAGGAGGTTTGTTTATCTGTGTGACGTGATTGGCCAGCGTCTCTTGGGAAGGAGTCTTGTCAAAGGCAATCAGGTACAGCTCGCTAGTTCGCGCGATACCATAAGGCGTGTCAAAACCAGGCTCCCAGTCCTCGTAGGTGATCTCAAGAGCGTCGAGCTGATCGGTGTAGTTCTTCTGACCAAGGCCATCATGGTAGGGACGGAGGTCAAGGGGTTCAGCGGATGGACTGTACAGCCAAAGGGTAATACTTCCTGTGTCAGAGGCGGCCGAAGAAATATCAAAACCAGTCGGGAATCGCTTCCAGAAGTCGCGAAGACCAACGGCGAGACCTCCAACAGTAGCACCACCAAGATATGCAAGACCCTCGGCGCGAGTACCGCCTGGAATAGAAACCCAGCTTTGGCCTGCCTTGGTTCGCTTCTTGAGAGTGAAGCCGTCGGCTGAAAGCTGGCTCAAGCTGTAGTCGTTCCAGGGAGGAATCCAGTGAAGACGGCTGGAGACGCGTACATCCCAAGTCGAGATATCGGGCAGCTCCTTGCCATCAAACTGATCAGCTCGAACATTGGCACCAGGGTCTCTGCGAAGACCAGTAATACCCTGAACAGCTTCACTGAGCAGACCGCCCTCAACACCAGCAATGCGGATGTGGCGGTTGTACAGCTCCTCTCCTTCTAGGGGAACGTCAAAGCGAATACCGATGGCAGAGATGAAGTCTTTCTCAGCATCTCCATCAAAGACCAAGCTATGAATAATCTTGATCGACTCAGAGCCTGAGTAGAAGTAAAAGCGAAGAACGAACGGCAACCAAGATTTGTGGCCAGACTTGTCGCTCGGCGAATGCTTTCCTCGAACGGTGACCAGAGTCCGTGTTGAGTTCTGGTCGCTGACAGTGACGTTATCAATGCTGCTCTGGAAGCGCAGAGACTTGAACGACTTGATCTTATCATACCCGGGGTGAGAAACGTCGTTCTGCGACTGAAGAACGAGTCTTCCGTTCTGAGCGATGCGCTTGCCGTTGGTCTCAATCTCCTTGACGATCACAGAGCCCGTCTTGGGGAAGACAGCCGTGGCTTTGCCGGTATCGACCTTGATCTTGCTGGAGGTCTTGGTAACAGTGATACCGGCAGCAGCCGTGGAGTTTATGTCCTCTGATGAGGGAACAGCCTTGACGACATATTCATCAAGGACTGTTTCTGAGGCTCCAATCGCGTGACCAGTCCACTTTACTGAGCCATCAGCCCAGTATCCAGTGACCCACGATTGAAGATCGATTTCTTGACCGGATGCACCAGAAGCAGTGAATTTGGTGTCCTTGGGGAAATATTTCGATTGGGGCCAGGGGAGACCAAAAGTAGTACCCGAAGTAAAGCCTGGCTTTTCACCTAGCCAATGGACTTTGGCTGACGAAGAAGAGTTGCTAGGAGCAGCCATGGCTTGACCTGCAAAGGCAGCAAGTAAAAATGAGTGGACGGCTTGTCGCAGCATGATGCAACGACTACCAAATAATAGTTATAAAAAAGAAGTGGTAACTTTTGAGAAAGTTGCGTGATTGAGACAGAAATGGCATCTGTTCTTATGTACAGTGAATGTCCTTCAATCTTGACGCCATAGAGAACCACAATGAGAATATGCATGTAATTTCGGGAGATATACCCTGTTCAGCGGCAGCAGCCATATCACGGCTTTCCTCCGCTGCACCTCGGCGCTCGGTAGAAATGCCCCCGAAAGGGCTCATGACTTCGGATGATAGCAAAATGCACGAATGACCTGAACATTGCTGGGCATTGCGTGAACGGCAGGCTAGAGTCGCAGATCGCAGCCGAAATGAGGTTTAGTGAGTCCTGTAATTTCCTAACGGTCTGTGAGACAAGGTTCCCCGCGTCGGGTGGCTTGACATTTGCTGTTCAACGGACGGAATAATAATTGACAAGCGCGTTCATGTGTTGCGTCATGTAACCTATCATGGGAGTGCCGTCAGATGGAGTCTTTGGGTGCCAGAAAGCTTGGGACGCTTGCGCAAGTGCCGTAAATAATCTAGTAAGGAGACTGCTGAGCTCAACCTAAATGCATTTAAACATTTTTGTCAACCGGGACTAAGTTCCTGGTTTTTCTGCCATCTCTTGGAGGGGCTTGGGGGTTCTGAGTTGGGGGATCAGCAAGCAACGCCGAGTCGCGGAGCAATTCACGCGGGGCTTCCAACGAGGAACGGGAGTTTGGCGCAAGCCTGCCATAGTATTCAACGCGATAGCACTTGGGGAAATGATTATCTTGTTGTCAAATTTCGGAAATAAAACAATTACATGATACCATTTTCAGATTAGATCGCTTATCGATAAGCGCAAAAGCTCCAGGCCCCCTAAACGTCCATGAAATAATCATCATCTTGCAACAGGCAACCCTGACGTCACCCTTGTGCTACAGCCATTCCGTTGAGATCAATCTTCAAGAAGTATCAAAACAACTTGACCGCCATTGCATAAAAACTTTAATGATCTGATGCACGAAACCGGATGTATCCGAGGTTAGTTCCTCGACGCGTTGTCATTATGAGGCGCGGCAAGGACCTACCCTGCACCTTAGCTACTACAAGTCTTGCAGCTTCCCATTGTAGTCGAACATAGATAATAATAAAGCATAATATATCAGTCTAATCATTCCGTTATCATTCTCCGTGAGCATCTCTTGCTGCGCAGATTACGCGGCTATACACAGCCTCATCCTGCACGTACGGAGTTCCGTGTCTCACGTGACCTCGCGTTCTTCATCCTCGATCTTTGATGTGACAGTGCTATCATCATGCTCACAGAAGCAACGTGAAACGATAATGAGTTCGTCAAACCATCGTGACTCGCCGCTCCCGTTATTGAAGACATGTCAAACATGTTTCTCTTTGAAGATTCGATGTTCCAAAACTCAGGATCTTGATTCCTGCGATCGATGTTTGAGACTTGGCAAGACGTGCGTTTTTAACCAGGCCAGGCGTCGTCAGAATGTGAATCGTCAAAGGTAAGAACTCTACTTACATAGTCAGAAGAAGTTGAATTAGGATTGATTTTATAGAGACAGGTTAGACGCCGGATCGAAATCTGAGCAGTCATCTAAATCGCCAACAAGTCCTTACGAAAAAGTACCTTCGGCCAGCAAAGCGCAGGACATCCTCAACCAAAACGCCTCATTTGACCCCTTCGAACGGGGAATAATAACATTCGAAGCTGCTAGAGAGTTGCTTGAATGTTACAGGACCCGAATGATTCCATACTTTCCTTTTGTACTCTTTCGAAATGACGTATCGGTTGAGCAGTTGAACGCAGAGCGCCCCTATGCTTGTCTGGCTGGACTCGCCGCAGCTTCACATGCGGATGTTGCCACTCAAAAAGCACTTGGATATCTATTCAAGCAGATTGTTGCTGCAAAGATGGTGGAAGGTGATTTCTGTCAACTTGATCTACTGCAGGGACTCCTAATCAATCTTGCATGGTAAGTCTCGGCACTTGTTATACATCCGTCAGCTAAAGATTACAGGGCACACTATCAAGCTAAACCAAAGAGATACATACAGCATCTTCACCTTGCTACTAGTATAATCAGTGATCTGCGACTTGATAAACCTCGAAGACCAAAGCTATGGAGCGCTGAAGGCGGCAAGGATAAGAACAAGCCAGATTGGGGTCCTGATGAGATGAGGGCCCTGGCAGGGACATATTATCTATCTTCAAGGTAAGCTAGCCAGCGGCTTTACTGAGACTTGGGCTGAAGAAGCAAAGTTCTTCTATTATTCTTCAGAAAACCCGCCAATTCTTCTATACGCCATACATCACTGCTTGCTGCGAGCACCTCGCGTCTTGGAACGAGTACCCGACGGACAAATACCTCCCATACATGATTACAGTGCAAACGCTTATCGAAGGGGTTGAAGATCTTGTCAACAACACGGTGTCTACTAACAATGGCCTGCAGTTCTTTTCTGGATGTCAGGAAATCTCGCAAAAGTGTTCAGAGATCAAAGAAACGCTACCGTTTCCGTTGAGCGAGAGTCGTAAGCTATTCTCTATACCTTACTAAACATCGAACTGATGAGTTATAGCACCCTTGCTACTTCAGATACACATTCTGGAGCTCCTTCTCAGTCAATCATCGCCGAGGGGAACGTCATTTGGCCTCGGCAAGTTCAACAACCAGTTTGAACATGAAAGTTCACTTATAGACTGGCTGTCGGCAAGCATGTCAGCCGCCCGCTCTCTCATTAGTGTGATTCTCGTCATGCCGCAAGGTGAAGAGATGTACATGTCGAACATGGGCTGGATCATGATGAACTGCGGTCTCAACCTTGCTGTTCGCCTTGATCTTGTCGCTGCGAGGGGGAGCATATCTGGGTCTATGCAGCATCTTCGTCGGTTCTTGGATATGCGACATACCCTCCGTCAACTGGTCTTGCGATTTGAGGCGACACCAGGCCAGGATGCACCGCTAGATCACCCATTCTATGCTCTTGCGAAACGAATACGTCGGCTTGAGAATTGGTACCTGTCGCAGGCGGAGCATCAGACGCCAGACTCATCAGTATCTATCAGTCCATCTGTCAACGACCAGCGATTGCTTAATATCAGTGCTGATGCCAGCGGCATGTCAGTTGGTGGGTCAATGCCGTTCATTGCCGGTCCTTGGCCAATGAGCTCGGATTGGTATCAAAACCCTGACCTGGATATTGGCACTTTTCTCTTTGCAGATCCTGTTGAGTTTCCTATCAACTTGGATTATGGAACTTAGGTATTTCCTTTTTAATAGATATTTTGGGTTACGGTCTCGGTGTTGGGTTCTGTTCATTAATGTGCCGTACGGAGTAAGATACGGACTCATGGTTGTAGTAAGCTGGCGGCATACGGAGTAAGTCGGATTAAGGGACTGAGTGGAGCCCCCAGAGGTGAACATCCCCTGCTAAACACCACAAGACAAGTGCATTAAGACAGAATACTACATCCTAGGACTTATCTTCATTTAGAATTTAATCTAAGCCTCGTTGTACATGTCGTAATATAGGTCTTAGTCTGATACAGGGTGCTTCGGGTCCAGGTATAAGAAGGGTCTCTCAGCGCATTTTCTTTTCTGCACAATCATCAGCGCCTTTCTGCTTCAACGCCTGTCATACCATCTCACCAAACACTCATAAAATATCAAAGATGCGTGCGCTTACCATAAGCTTTTTCTTGAGCGCCCTTACCCGCGGCGCTTTCGCCAAAGACGACTGTATCAACAACGACATCCCCTTCCAGGCATGCGCTCCAATCGGTGCATACTATCCTCCACCCACTATCGATAAAGCCTCCAAGCCTTTCAAGAAGCTTATCTCCCAGTTTACTGCGACCTTTGACGACCTCATCAAGAACGGAGGTAGTGATAAATACGGTCCAATCACGCCCAACACTACGTCCTTCTCCGTGGTCATCTTCGGTGGTGCTGAGTCCCTTCGAGATGATCCCGTGTTCTTCGAGTATCACTATACATCTCCTGAGGATCAAATATCGAACGCCAACCTTACTTCGGACACCAAGTTCCCTGTTGGCGATCTGAGCATGGTATTCACTGTTTATGCTTGGCTTGTCAAGATGGGGGAACAATGGGAGACGCCTATCACTAAATATCTGCCTGAACTGGTTGAAGTCAAAGGTCCGCTCAAGGTGAACTGGGAGGATATTACTATTGGTGCTTTAGCAGGCCAAATGTCAGGTCTCAGTAGAGAGTGTATGTCATCATTCAAAGTCATGCAGGACCTGGACTAACAAGTGATATAGCCGGAGCATGTGTTGTCGGCAAGGCTTGTGACTGGAAAGGTGAGTGGAATCCTACATATACCTTTGAATCCTCTGATACTGATGTAGATTCCAGCTTTTCAAAAGGCCTTTGCGAAGAACGCGCCATACTTCCGCCCGGACACAACTCCAGTTGTCTCATACGCCGCTTTCCAGCTCCTGGTCTTTGCTATGCAACGAAGTGATGGCGGTGAATGGCCCTCGATTCTCGACAAGACCATCCTCCAGCCTCTAAACATGAGAGATAGTGGAGTTTTGAGGCATGAAGTTGAAGGTATCTTTGCCATGAAGAGTCTCAACACTTCATCGATAGGTGAACCAGGGTCTGTTGGTCACCAACAAGGAGAAGTCCATGGCTAACAACTACTGTAGTGCCTTATCATTCGTCAGCTCTGCTCAAGATCTAGCACGTGCGGGTCACTCCATTCTTGCCTCAGACCTCCTTTCGCCTGCTGTTACTCGTCGCTGGCTTCACCCCAACGTCGATACTTCCAATCTTCGCAACGGCGTAGGTCGACCCTGGGAAGTTTACCGTGCCGGCAACGCCATCTCTCCCATCCTAGATGCCTTGACGAAGAGCGGAACTATTGGCAAATATGCGAGTTACTTTGGACTCACCACTGACTTCAATGCCGGTTTCGCTATTCTGGCTCATGATGATAGTGTCGAGGATCGAAAGCTTGATCTCAATGTGCACGCCGACATCGTTAGCGAAGTTCTTGGCTACCTGCAAGTCATTGCCGCCAAAGAATTGGAAGCGCGCTATGCTGGATCATACTCAGGCAAAGCAACCGAGGCTATCTTCAACACTACTGACAATGGCCGGGGTCTTGAAGTTCAGAAGCTTGTGATTGGTGGGGTAAACATCAAGAAGCAGACCGCCCAGAAGCTCAGCGTCAAGGCTGATGATCTCGACTTCAGAATCTACCCAACCAATGTTCAAGATGGAAGCCGACACCAATTCATCGCTGTTTTCCAGGATAAGAGCGCTCCCATTGATATGGGCACCCCGACATGTATTACTTGGCAGGAAATTGGTGCTGACGCAGAGATCAGCTTCGTTTTCACGATTGGTCGAGATGGGGACATTATTGGGGTAGAGGTTCCTCAGTTTCACGCCGAGATGAAGAGGACCACATGAACCTGGGAATTTGGAGCCAACTCTACATTGGAGAAAAATGTGGTTGCCATGTAATTGGGTTCAAAACCATTGATTGCTCATGGAGATAGCTCGATGAAACATTACCAGACTGGAAATTCTCATAGCGGGGCTGTTGCCTAGCGTGAACACCGTGAATGTCAGCAGATACATGTAACCTCAGGCTAGATAAATAAGCACTACACTCTCTGACCGATATTTGACTATCATCGTGAGGGTCGATGAAAGTTTGCGAAAATGGCTTCTTCGGCGCCCAAAGTCGCGCCGCCTGAACACAGGGATCCTCTAGAAATTATTGACAAGCAGGCAGATGAGATCGTGGCACTTATCAAGAAGAGCAAGCATTTTATTGTTTTCACGGGTGCAGGCGTCTCAACTTCAGCCGGCAAGTCGAACAACAGAACCTTTCTGGGCAGTCCAGCCGCTGATTGGTATAGGCATTCCTGACTTCCGTGGACCAGAAGGTGCCTGGACACTGGGAGCTCAAGGGAGAGCTCGAACTGGAAAAGCCACGAGCACGCTTCAAGCCATCCCAACACCGACGCATATGGCCTTGGTAGAGCTCCAGAATCAAGGAGTTCTGAAGTATCTTGTCAGTCAGAATTGCGACGGCTTGCATCGAAGGAGTGGCATCCTGCGGGTAAGGACTTGTCTGTTGACCCTTGGCTGCTCTGACTGACTATCGTAGGATCGCATTTCGGAACTTCACGGTAACAGCAACCGAGAATGCTGCAAAGACTGTGGTAAAGAGTACATACGAGGTGAGCACACTATATTCAGGAGAATACGTCTCAAGCTGAAGCGTCAAAGACTTTCGTGCTGTCGCCAGCTACGAAAGGTCAGTGCATGACCATCGGACAGGCCGCAAGTGCACTGAGTGTGGAGGAAATCTCCTTGACACCATCATCAATTTTGGAGAATTCTTGCCAGAAGAGCCACTCAAACTCGCTCGAAGCCATGCAAAGAAAGCTGATTTATGCATCGCACTGGGATCGTCCCTGAGCGTGCCTCCAGCTAGTGGCATTCCTGAGACCTGCGGAAAGAGCCGCAAGAGCAAGCTCATCATCTGCAACCTACAAGAGACTTTCATGGAAGGTCTTGCAGATATGCATGTTTGGGCTGAGTCAGACATATTGATGACAAGAGTGATGAATAGGCTTGGGTATACCATCCCAAGTTTCATTTTAAAGCGCCGGCTTGTGATCAAGACTGAGCGGGATGCACATGAGCGTCAGGTTATTCTACTGACTGGCGTCGACAATGACGGTACGCCTGTGACATACCTCCAATCTATCAAGCTCGAGGACAGCAGACGTATAGTAAGGTCTGAGCCCTTTTCGTTCGTCTTCCGAGAAGGCCTTAGTACTGGAGCCGAAGTTAAGTTTGCACTTGAGTTCATGGGGCATTACAATGAACCCAATGTCGTCATTGACTACAGTGTCCCTGAGGAAGAGGCCGTAGAGACAGTGTACGATCTTTCATATGATCCAGGTACGGGGGAATGGGTGATCATGCGATGACAAGAGTATTCTGCGTTTGGTCCTTCACGAGCTCATTAGCGCTAAATCTAAGCATAACTTGGACTTTAATTAAAATTTACGTGATTTTTGCAACCAACGACCAACAACCAACAGCATGTAGCACCACGATGGTCACTAGACCAGGAAGTTGCCCCTGCATTTTGCCTGCAACCGACTTGGCATATCCACAATGCATTCAAACAACCTCGGGCCATTTATTCACGATTTTTATTTAAGGGATGGCTTTCCACCGCTCAGACACAGAATTTCGTGCTGAGAAATCACTGATACTCTTCCTTCTTTCTGTCACCAAATCACGCCACTCTTTTCGCCGCAAGTTCTTTTCGCTATCGAATAGTTAAAAAAACTTACTATGATTGCCTCCAAACTCTTCGTTACTCTGAGCGTGCCCTTGTGCATTAATGCTTTTAGCCTCTATGATGCTGGAACAGACAAGGATTTAACAAAAGCCTGTGATAAGGCCAAGTCAGTGGACATCGATTGCCACAAAAAGGCATTCAGCTTTATCAACGGAGGTTGGTACGGCTCTCTCGACAGTGAAGCCTTGACCGATGCGGTCTGCACCCAGACCTGCTCTCAATCACTCCAGGACTGGGTCGCCAATGTCTCCGAGGACTGCGAGGATGAGGATGATGCCCGATACGGTCTTCGAATCTGGACAGGCTGGAATGCGACTTGTTTAAAAGACACCAAGACAGGACGCTACTGTAACGGTTAGTTGGCCGAGACTTGAGTATGTCTGCAATACTGACTGTATTCAAGATATCATCGCAGACTTCACTGAGGTTGGGGATGACGAGGAGCTCCCGCACGACGAGCTTTGCCACCCTTGTTATGTGAAGCGCCTCGAGATGTACAAACCCTCGCCGCATGCCCTCAACATTAAATGGCACGAAGAGCAACTTGAGCTAGTGCACAAGAAGTGCAGCTCGCAGCTCGACATCCACAGAGACTGCCACGGTTGCTGCAAGTAAGAGTGAGCCATCCACGATGGCGACCACGGCAGAGGTCTCGGAAGCTCAAAAGACTAATAGCGAGGAAGAGTCTGCATTGTCAGCAGGGACTTTAGAGAAGACTGCATCCTCTGAACCGACTGTGTCATCTACGCCCAATGCAGCTGCCAAAGCTGAACGGGGAGAGCTGTTGGAATCTCGGGTTCTGATGCTTCTTTTGTCAATAAACTTCTTCTTTATGTAGGAGTTCTTTTTATGTTTATCAGAGCCCATTGGGTCATACTGTTAGAAACATAGCAGTCCATTCTAATCCGTAATTGTATCCTGACGACATAATTCCTATCATTATTGACCATCTAAGTGTAACCTTTGTTCACTGTAGCGTCCCAAGATAGGGCACACTTCTCGGCATTTACTCAGAGTGGAAGTGGCCAAAATAACTCGGGTTCAGAACTGGAGTATCTCCATACAAGCAATTCTCAAATGATCCGCTTCTTACTCCACCTGAGATTCTTGTTCAAGCGGTAAGCATGCGAGGTTCACTGGGCCCGACATGTTTCTCCACCATTATCTACACTGTTAATATACAAAGGTCACTTCCCATGGTGTATGGCAAATCTGGTGACATACTTTATGCCAAGCCGGATACAGGCAAGAAGCAAAAGAACTGAATTTTCATATGATGAGGCTTCTGTCCGCGGTCAATGTAACGCTGTGTTGGTTGATTGTGATGTTGGGTGTTGGTTTATCTTAAGCGTGATTTTCGAGTTCCACAACTCCACAAGGCTAGTAAGGTTCTGTTGGCCATCATACCGTATTAACCAAGTTATTCGCCTCGGTTCTTGACTGATGAAATCCTCTGCCTGCCGTCGGAATGGTGGACGTTACTGCATATAATGGATTAATGGCATAGTCTTGGGTGTTCTCGGATATAGAGCAAAACGGCATCTTTAGACGCTTCACGGCCCCTGCCCCTGTTAAGGACCATGAACGATTCTCAACAGGGATATCGGTTGCCAATTTCTGATCATTGACATTCGGTACCTTGCAGCCCGTGCAGAGCCGCCTTGGCGACCTTGGCACATCAAAAAGGCCCGTTATGTTTCCATTAATAATACTAAGTTATCTTTGGATTACATTTATCCACTTCGGCCACTCTATTAATATTTAAGGCCTCCCTTGATACTCTTGCTGACAGTCCATCGCCTGTCTCATCCGGTATCTGTATCACCTCCATTCGCAATGGCCAAGTACAGTTTTGTTGTTGCCCTTGGCCTCTGCATGAGTGCCAGCGCAATAAAGTGTATGGAGCCCAAAGACTTCGATGATCAAGACATCTCAGTCGGGGAAGCGTGTAAGAAGGTCCTGACAACCGATATCAATTGCGACAAATACATTGCCGAATTCACCGATACAAGTTATTTTCGGGGAGATTCAGACGAAGATTTGGAGATGGCCGACACGATCTGCAAGAACCCATGCTCCGACTCGTTTCAATCGTGGTATCAAAAGCTCCACAAAGAATGTGCTGAAGAAGAATTTTTATCCGACTATTACCCAACGAACTATTTTATTTACTTTGGGGATAACGTGTCGAGCGGCTTGAACCAGACATGTGCGAAGGATCCGAAAACAGGTCGATACTGTGGCGGTGTGTAATCTCCTTCTCGTTGATGACTACGTAACTGACTTTCTGGCCAGAGATCTTGAACGAATTTCCCGAGATCGAAGATGGTGAGCAAATGCCCCTCGAGGAGCTCTGCCACCCCTGTTACGTCAAGTTGATTAACATGAGGTCGACTTCCAATGCGTGGCCAACGCTGGCAACTCCAGCCGGTGACTATTGGCACAAGCAACTCAAACTTGTCAGAGAAAAGTGCAGTGGCTCAGGATCAAAGAAAGATGCCTCATCTATGGACGGAAAAGAAACAGCAGAAGAGGACACGACCTCGGTTACTCCCCACAAGACTGCCAGCGCGGATGGCTCAGGTGTGAGCACTATACCAGCAGCAATTACTACCTCCACAGCGACTGCGGTCTCCGAAAGTGCTGCTCCAGAGAATAACGCAGGGGATGCCATGGAAAATAAGCACATTCGCACTTATTGGTACGCAATGCTTGTGTTGGGTATGCGTGTGGTTATTTTCTAAGTTTGAGTGAATACCCCTATGTTCTTGCTATCCCCTGGGAGATAGAGATTTCAGAGAATTATTGAGTTCTTCTTTCTTAGTGCTGGGTACATATTTGAGACTCTATAAAAACTTATGTGTAATAGCGAAGTAATATGTATATTTTGCATGCTTTACGGTCACGGATCGCTAACCCAAGATCCCTTTTGAACATATTTGGTACCATGCGGAATGAGAAGTCAGTTATTCTTTTAATTCGTGCACTTTCATGATATGATTGCATTTTCGAAGCAATCACAGTTTAAAAAAAAAGATGTAACTCGGCCTCTTTAACCCAATTCTTCACATGTTTTCATATTCCTCTCATCCAGCTCCAAGCAGATGTGACCGGGTTCCGTAACGAAAACGCTACGTTTCGTGTGGGTGAGGGCCCTTAGCTCCCTACTCGGAAACCAACATTTCAGCTTCTGCCAAATAAACTGCTCAGCACCCATTGTTCTCCAATACCCCCATAATTATTCTTTCTCGCCATCGCGTAAAATTCCCTGGGGAATCTCAAGTTGAAACTTGTAGCCTGGAATACCCGCCGTACCTACAATACCATAGACCTAAGAACTATCCAACTCCGGTTAAATCCCCATGGCTGCATCATTTGGGATCCAGCAGATGTTTTGTAGATTCTTGACCATCGCAACTGTATCGGCATCACCACAAGAGAGACCCGCTGTACGTCTACTATCGAGGAGCCAAGCCTTTCAGCAAGTGGTGCATCACTCGACAGGATGTCGCCACTGTCACGAATTTGCCACGAGACAAACTCTACATCCGCTCGTAAATTTATGCCTTTGCGGCACCTACCATTCAGATCAGGTGCAAAAGTTCGTTAGACAATGAACAACCTTGATAGAGGAGGCAGTATCAGTGAAGCGTGAGAAGATGGTGAAGTAAATCCAAGTTCTTAGACAGAACGAACAATCAGCGGTATTGCTTTCGCGTATTTGGACATGGCAGGAAAGTCTTAGCGCGAGAATATAAGCAAACGATCAAATAAAGAAGTAGCACCAAGGGGACATATAAAAGTTACGACGCGACATCAAGCATCTGGAACAGGAGCTTCGAGAAAGCCAAGATCGTAATAATGCTACGGAACAAAATTCGGCAGCCAGAGAATAGACAATGAAAAAGAGTTCGGACAGAAAATCACTCATCTAAAGCAAAAGCTGAAAGAAAATCAAGCTCGAAGGAATGCCACGGAAGGGAGATTACCAGCCACGAGAACGAAATTTGAGAAACTTGAGACGCAAACAATGAATAATTGGGTCGCCGTTCGAAACAGGTTCGCAATGGAGACTAAGTCTGCGAGAGTGGAATTAATTGGTGTACAAAAGAACCTTGATGAACATGTACCCAGGAAGGAAAGGAACCGGGGCTTTGATGATCAGATTAAGACCCTGAAAGGTAGATTGAACAAAACATATGTATGTTAAAGGATACAGCAAAGAAGGCCGATGCAATTGAAGAGAAACCGCAACTGAACGTGCTGCAAAGGGGGTCATGGAGAGTCACTACAAGGCTCAACTTACCTAAGAGTCACAGCGAGGAGTTGGAAAAAACAGTTGCTGAACTAGAAAGTAGTATCGTGGCTTGTTGGTGGCATAGATTTAGGGCGTGGAATGAGCGTTATCGGAAGAGGAACAAATCAGGATCTTGAATAAGCATTGCGGATGTAACGAAGGAGAATATTGTGCTGAAGACATATGCCTAAGAATATATATTTGAATGAAATATTTTAGGTTCATCTCTCGGGAACTATGGCTTTTCAAGTGGTCTTGGAATGTGACCTTTACACTTTGGTGATCACCTTTCACAAGCCGACATATTGACGTAGCTACGGAGGCACCTCCTCCGCGTCGACGATGCGGAGAATCCCCAACTATAGAATAGACTTGAACGCATGCTCTCTTCCATCAGGGCACCAACCCTGCCAAGGCTGAAATTCTCATGTACAGTATTGCCGGTAGTTTAGCAAGTCAAAATCTACTGGGCTGGAAAGTTACGTGGACTTGCATGTTCGTCTAGACCAGCCCATGGCTGGAGACTGGAGTCAATTCTGGGGCAGAGCCGGTCACTAAGAACTAAGCTTATCTAAAATAGGAAGACGGCCAGGCCCGCACAAATAACCCGTCGAAACTTATGCCTCCAATCGCAGTAATTGCTCACGGCCAATTGAGTTCAGCATGTGAGACGAATGTCCAATTTCGATCTGCAAGTCGCAGTAGCACAAGGCAGACTCAAATGAGTACTCCACAGATGATGACCTTGTAAAGAGCTAATGTGTCATTTTTACCGAGATACCTGGCCGATCAAATCAACACATGATGACGTTCGGCAACTCGCTGCCGGTGCTGGCTCGCGAAGCATTCTCAGTTAGGAAATGACCGATGATCTGGCGCGCGCTAAAGGGGATGTAAGCCGTAACTAAGGGCCATGGATGAAACTGCCTAGCGCACCCAAGGTATAGTTTGATAAGCTGAAAACTTAGCATGCAGGGTGCCCCGATCCTTCGTCATGCGTTACCCGTCTAGTAAGCCTGGATGCCCTTGATCTGATCAAGATGGGAGACAGACGCAGCTAATGTAAAGTCGAGCATAGCGCTTCCAAGACCTAACCTTGTTGTAATACACAACGAGTCGCTGATGCACCGAACGATTTGTGTTGCTACTATGTAGATACGAGCTATCGAGATGGAGGTCAGACCAAGTCGTGGCACTAAATGTTTGGTGTTTCGTGAGGCCATTCAGCCTTTTTACGAGGTGGGGGCGCCAGGAAATAAGACACAGCCCAAACATTAACTACAATAGGAAGCCCCTTAATCCAGTCTAACAAGTACCGGCGCAATCGTGACTCCTCGCCTTGAGACAATCTTAAGTTAAATACAAAGCCCTTGGAATCCTTCTGTTGGTTCTCGCATCTCATCTGTTTTGAGTAAACTCTCGTTAATAGTCATCCACTCATTTCTGTGTCCGCTTCAACGACCAACACCTTTGCAAACCAACACTTTAATAACACCCTACCTACCTCCAATCACAATGCGTTCTGCCATCATCCTCACTGTCGGTGCGACCGTCGTCGCTGCCTCCCACCCTGCTCTCGAGCGCCTCGAGAAGCGCGATGCCAAGGAGTGCGCTTCCGTCGCCTCCAGCATCCTCCCCGACCTCACCGACATCCCTACTCCCGACGCTTCGCTCGCGAGCTTCATTGCCAAGCAGACCGAATCCATGACCATGACCGACGCTTGTGTCATCCCCGCCGTCACTGGCTCCATGGCCAAGGAGTACACTTCCTACGCTTCCAAGCTCAGCTCTTGGTACATCGACCAGAAGGATGGCATCTCCTCTCTCCTCGAGGCCTGCAGCGACGTCCCTGAGGTCAGCTCTCAGGTTGCTTCCCTCAAGGAGTCTGCCACTATTTGCGACAAGGTCACTTGGGCCAAGGAGACTGGCTCCTCCTCTTCCAGCGGTGATGCCTCCAAGTCGAGCGGCGCTGCTGCTTCTAGCTCCACGGCCGACAAGGGTAACACTGCTGGCGTCAACTCCATCAAGGCTGTTGCTGTCCTTGCTGTCGCTGGTCTTGCTGGTGTCATGATGCTGTAAAAGATCCATGCCTGATGGGGGAATTATAACCTACAATGCCTGTGGGTGACGGCGTCTTGACTTTTCGATTCATTTGGCCTGGTGTACTGGTCTCTAGTTTACTAAAAAAAAACAAATACTCAATACAAGCGTTGTGGCTACTGTAGCCTTTCTGTAATTGCCTGACTTCTTTGACTCCGTGCGCACTCTAATATCATTGACGCGTTATTTTCTTGATGTGCCTTTCGCGGAGCCTTATTCCATCAATGCGCAGGCAAAATGACGACACTCGGCAGAAACCCCCAATTGTTTGCATTCCCCAGTTTGCAGATCGACGTGCGCTAGCTTGGCACTGAATGTTTGCCAAAATTTAGGGTAAAAGCTTTTGGTGGGTCTGGGGTCATTCGCCGCTGTTAGGCCTCAGCATGGCTAACGCTGTCTAACCTGTAATTACGGCAATCTACCCTAATGTTTCAGGATAAGATCACAGTCCGAGCAATATCATTCATCACGACGATCGCAGAGAGTTGGAAGGGGGGGGGGAATTTTCTTTTAGCTGGTTCTGATGAAGGTGGTAATTGGTCCCGGTCTTGTCTCGGGCTTCGGTCCATGTGAGCTGAATTTAAATGTGTCTCAGATTGTCAAATGGAAGCGCCAGAAGACTGCCTATTAGATCGTCATCTATCCCATCACCTCCATACCATATTATGGGGTCCGCCTCTTGTTCTTTTGGCATTTTAGAAGATGGTGAAGAAGTTCCACTTCGGTAATTCCAGGCAGTGCTGGAAGTCTGATCTGCATGGCTGCTAGCGTACTGTGCGCCGAAACAGTATTCATCTTCAAGTTGTGAAATAGGTGTCAAAGGTGAAAGAACATAGTCCATAGGAGGATACATTGTCTCGGAGACTTATTGTAGCTGTTAGAAAGGGACCAATAATGATGCTAGAAAACAGCGGTTTATGGGAACCTTGACTCACCTTTGGGCTCTTCATCCTTTACTTCGATATCCGATGATGTCGGAGAGTATGGGTAGTTTAAGCCATCGCGCGTGTCCTCAATGGCGACTTCATTCTTTTTGACTTGATTGGAAGGGTTATTGTCTAATTTGCTCTTCTTGCAACTATGTTTGTTAGTGGATTTATCGGTAAACGCTGGAAATTGACTCACGGCGATCGACGAGGTCCTATCACTACACACTCGCACGAACTCCATTGGCAGTTACTGCAAGGTGACTTTTGCATAACATCGCATCGGACCTTGCGAGATCTACATTTCAGGCAAGCTCTGCGAGCTCTCCGTTTCCGGCGCCCATTTGTATGCCGGGTATACTGCTGCACTTCTGTTGCCGCTGGGATTTCTGGCATGGTGACAATGAACAATCTATAAAGCCTTTAGAAGTTCAGATTAATAGTTCGTCACATGAATGACACTTACTGCGACATCTCACATATAAAGAAACTCAAAGTTGGGCTGATCTGCGAGCGATGGCGGGTATCGGACCGTATCACGGCATTGCATAACCGTGTATAGCCGCGCCGCCCGCATCCCCGCAAATCGCACATCAAGCCCGTCTCCTTATCCCATCCTGCATCTCCCTTATCGAATCAGCAACCCCTCCAGCCCATAGTATTCGTCATAATGTCAGACTCCCACGACGATTCCGACGGTCCTGAGAGCCGTCGCAAGAGAATTCGCCAGGCCTGCCTCAACTGCAGGAAGAAAAAGGTTCGCTGCACCGGTGAGAAGCCAATATGTCAGTTTTGTAATCGGCTTGGCCAGCCTTGTGTTTACGCGGAGGATGGGAGAAGTCTTAGAAGGACGAGTTTGGCTATTCAGCCTGCTTCGGGAGATGTGCCTGAGACCATGATGGTACGTGGTCCACTGTTACTGTTGCTGGGTTGTTGGCGATGCTGACCTTGGGTAGGACAACATCACGGCAAGGTTTGCTTCTTTAGAAGATCAGATATCAACGCTGCAAGCGACAGTCGAAAGGTCAGAATCATCAACCTCTTATTTACATTGGAGATCCTAGTCTCATCAAACCACAGATTACTACCCTTGGTCACAAGTCAACCACCACCGAATAAACGCACTCACTACCAAGCCTGCACCCCAGCCCCCGTCCTTCTTCAAACCCCCTCCACGATACAATCTCATACCAATGAACGCCCTCAGCTTAGTTCTCTGCTATTCGCCGCTGATGTCTACTTCCGCTACTGTCACAGCCAACCTTACTCCCTCTTTCACGAACCAACCTTCCGGCAACGATTAGCCGACGACACGTTACCAACCTATCTACTCTGGGGGTTCTTGTCGGCGGCAAGGAGGTATTCCTCTCTACCAGTCACTCATGTCAACTGCTCCGACGATGCATCTAGCTACGCTGCTAAGGCTTGGGAGAGCATAGAACTTCCATGGACTGGTAATGCGTCCCCGGAAAAGGTTTTGACAGTCGTCCAAACCATTATATTGATAGTAAGCACTGAGGTTCCAGGTGAGTCAATTCGCCGCTACTCAATCTAGCCCATTCAATTGGAAGCGTTGTTAATAGATCGAACTACCCAGCCGGCCTCTGCAGCCAAGCTCACATGAAACTTGGCTTTGCCATCCGCCTGGCTCAAAATAATAAGCTTCACTTGGAGCCCGATGCATCACTACCTGCTGCAGAACGAGAGCAACGAAAACGAACCTTCTGGTCTCTGTATCTCCAAGACAAACTTATTAGTCTTTCTCGTGGGCGCTTCTCCGGCATCCGGGACGAGGAGTGCAAGGTCTCTTTACCATGCTCTGAGGATGCATTCAAGGAGTGCCGCGAGGAGAAGACTCCTTTTCTTCATGAACTGACGGGTGATTGCGTCGAACAAGAAGCTATTGACGGATGCTGTCCACTTGGTCTCATCAATGTCATGGCATCTATTCTTGGCCGTGTCTCGCATTACGTTTTGCATGATACCCAAACATCTCAGATGGGACTTCCTTGGTCTTCGACAGCGCCTTACGCTACTCTATCATCGGCATTGCTCCAAGCAGAACACTATTTCGGAATGAATGAAGACCCCACGGAAAGTCTCAAGCAAAGATGCACGGTCGATGGTATCGTTGATCAACTACTTGCAGGCACCTTCATCTTCGCAAAGGCTATGTTCCACTTATCTCACTGTCTACTTCATCACCCTTTCCTAATTCAACAGCGGCTTCAGTCCGGTAAACAAAAGGCTCCATCAGTGTTCATGAAGACGGCCTGGGAAAAGTGTAGAACCCATGCAAAGAGCATCACGGATCTACTGGACATGAAGAATCAGAATGTCCCTATACTAACCTCCATTTACGGATACTGTATCATGGTTGCTGGCACAATTCATGCTTTATCTATGAACGATGAGAGAGATCATATCCGAAAAGAGAGTCAGAGACACTACCGTGCTGCCATGGAATCATTACAAGACCTGTCATGCTACTGGAACCACGCTGCTCTCATGGTAAGCCCATACTCCTCTTGACCCAAACATGAATACTAACTCTTAGCCTCACAGGTCAAACGACTGGAAAGGTTCCACAGCCAGTGTGAGACTCGCGGACAAGAGCTTTCACCCTCAAACGTCGAGCGAACACCTGGAGATGTCAAAGCTTTGTGGCAAAGTGTCGACTATACCTCGCTATCAACTCCAACGAGGCCTGGAAGCCCGACATTGGCAGCTCAAACCTCGGTTGAAGCCGATTGGGCCCTATCGACGGATATGTTTGACTTTAGTAGTTTTGGTGGGTTTGCAGAAGGCGTTGATGTCTTTAGCATCTCGTTTGTTGATGGCGAGATGACTCTTGGCGACGAAATTCCGAACATGGTGCAAAATTAGGCGGTTTCGGGAAATGCAGATCGATATCGTCTGGGAAGATCGGGTATGGAATAAGAAAGTCGTGCTTTTGCTATTAAGCCACCTATTAATCTTGCAACGGTCTAGCTAGGTCTCAAAGATGACATGCCAATCATGGATCACTTCCAAACACAATACCATTCTTCTTCCTCATATCCTCCATCACTGTAAGAACACTTCGGCTAAGTGCCCTCAAGTCAGCTTCAGCTTCCCGATCAGTCTCCTTAATGATACGTCCAAGCTCTTTGGCCTCCCAAGTCAGGTTCAACATATCTGTATACTCAGGGCTGGTATCTCCCAGCTCCTCAGACTCTTGTGATCCTCTTGGGATGAACTCCATAGTACATATGTCTGTGGCGTTCGAAGCCTGGCCTCCAAAGATCTTGATGGTTCCCTTCTCGCAGTATATCTCGGTTGGTGCATGGGAGTCATAAATCTTGCTCGTGCGGGCCGAGAGTGTAAAGCTCTGCTGGTGCTTTGAAGACTCAGGCGTGTACTGGAAAACGATGAGACCACCGCCGTCGACACCTGTTTCAAGAATGACTGGGAAGTATGTCTGAGATGATGGCTTGCCAAAGAGCCGAACTGCGAATGTGACAGGATAGCAACCCATATCCCATAAACAGCCTCCACTAAACTTGGGAGATGCAACATTTGGAATGTTGCTTTCTGTGATGTCTCCAAAAAACGGTGAATACACTGCCATGGAGAGGTTCGCGCCATAGATCTTCCCAAACTTTTCCGTCCTGGTCTTCTCATTGTCAAGTAGCCTCTGAAGTGTCTTGAAGTTGGGCTCTTGGATATGCCGATAAGCTTCTAGAATGAAGAGACCTTTTGAGTCGGCGATCTCGTAGAGAGCTTCAAGCTCTTTGATGTTGGAGGCGAAGGGCTTTTCCATGATGACATGTTTGCCAGCATTCAGAGACTTGACACCCTGTTCATAGTGCAACGAGTTGGGTGATGCGATGTACACAACATCGATATTGGAACCTTGAGACAGCATGGTGTCCAAGTCGTCGTAAGCTTCCACTCTCGAAGCATCCTTGATTGAGGGTGCTTCGGAGATGAAATTATTCGCTGTGCCAAGCTTTCTTGAGTACACAGAAGTAAGGGTGAATAGTTTGCTCTCGTGGCATGACTGTACGAAAGAGTTCGTGATCCAGTTCGTCCCCACGACAGCAAGACCAAATGGAGCAGACATGGTGAGCAGATTGATCTTATACTGTCTTAAGAATAAAAATTTACGTGCAGAAAAAGTGAGTGTTGGAGAACGATACTCTCGTTTTCTTATAGCTGTAAATACGTGACATCATGGCGATGACGGTGAGAAGTCCGTAACATCAAAATTGACATTCATGAGGCCAGTTGGCGGCACAGCATTTGGAGGGTTACCTCAATCTGGCAATTGTCGGCGAGTCTAAGGGAATAAGGGCGGAAGAGTGCATTAGTGGATTAGGTGAGTTGAACCGATCAACGGCGGTCCATCTACTCTTTGCTTCAGAACACCAAAGACACGAGATTATCGCATCCACATAGTGAAGGTGATTCCGAATGAGTCGCTTGCATAACAATTCGGTATCTTTCAGAACCATGTGGAATTTGCCGAGGTGCGGCTATTGGCTGGTGAATTGAACCCTCATAATGCCGTGACCGGGGTTGTATAAGAGCCCGAGATACCGAGTTTATCACGTCACGGAAATAACAAGACCTGGAGATTTTCAACTCTTACAATATTACAACGCATACTTCTAAAAAGATTCGCTCACCAAGATCATTCAATTAACGAAGACTAACACTCAATAAAAATGAGTGGTGGATCAGATTTCCAGCAGCTTCAAGACTCGCCTTATCATTCCGATGCCTCCGCACCAGCGCCAAAAACGACACGGATCTTGGCGTGCAACCACTGTCAGCATCGCAAGGTGAAATGCAATCGCGTGTTTCCTTGCAGCAACTGCATTAAGGTACGATCCAGAGTTCCAGGACGTGGTACTGAAACTAACGCGCCCAGGCCAATGTACCTTGCGTGCCGTCAACGCCTGCTCCAGCTCGCAAGAGAAGAGCGCCAAATGCGCTGCTACAAGAGAGGATCAAGAACCTAGAGGCTCTGCTGGAGCAGTACACTTCTCAAGACTCGCCAAAGCAAAGCTCTGACACAAGTGGATTGACCCCCTATGATCCGATGGAAATATCTGCCAGGTCTTCACCGGCTCAATCTAACGGGCACGGCGCTCAGACACCAACTGGTCCTGGCAAGTTAGTAGTTCGCAATGGCGGGTACAAATTCCTGGATAGCTACATCTGGGGCAGAATACACGAAAATGTTCGGGATCCTTTCCAATATCCGGGCTCTCGGTCCTTTATTAACAATCACTGCATAGATCTCAGAAATGCGCCATATTCTTGATGAGGACACGTCAGACGAGGAGAATTGCCATTCCACCGATTCACCCGCTCCCCACGAAGACGATGATCTTCTTTTAGCCAGAACTTCCGCCCTGAGTATCAATGATCAAGCTCCGCTGCCTTTCCAGATTCTCCGTCTATGGCAGGTTTTTCTCGAGAGAGTCAATCCCGTAACGAAAATGATACATACTCCAACTACAGAGCATTTGGTAATCGGTGCAATGACAAATCACTCCAAATTATCGCACAAGAACCGAGCACTTTTATATGCCATCTATCTTGTTTCTGCCGTCACTTTGACTGGCGAGGAAGCAATGACGATGTTGGGCTTGCACAAAGATGAAGCATTGCAGATGTTCACCCAAGGCCTAAAGATGGCGCTGAACAAGGTCAACTTCCTTAGGCATTATGATATGGTTGTTCTGCAAGCTCTTGTCTTATATTTGGTAAGACCACAGATGCTGACCAGGATGTACTTCATAGCTGATCATCTTACAGATCGCCTTACAGGGCCGCAGCAATCATGACGCCGTATGGGTACTCAGCGGCGTGGTTATTCGCATTGCTCACAAAATGGGCGTCCACCGCGATGGAGAGCCACTCGGCTTGACTCCTTTCGATACAGAGATGCGTCGTCGGGTATGGTGGCGGATCATCATACTGGATTGCATGTATGCTGCAACATCTGGAATGAACCCAACACTGCTACCGCTCGGTTGCGATACCAAGCTTCCTCACAATATCAACGACGCGGACTTTTCCCCGGAATCCAAGGTGATTCAAAACAGGCAGGGTGCCTCAGAAATGGCGTTTGCTCTGGTTCTCTATGAGGTCGTTCACTTTGTCAAAGATCATAAGATGTCCGATTTCGAACACCTTCTCCTGGGAGGTCAAGACGTGGAGCCTGGAACACCTGAGTTTGATCTCTACCACGAGTCGTTGGGTAAGTTGACACATCTCGCTGATGAATTCGACAAAAAGATGAGTGAGGTCGAGAAACAGTACTGTGACCCATCAGGAGGTCCACTCCACGTCTTCGCCCTGGCTCTTCGCCCTCATATCTTGCGAGAAGTCAGAACGATGGCGACATCAATGGAAGAAACACCAGAATGGGGGACTGAAGTCAAAAGCTCTCACGATAACTTCTTCCGAATCTGGTTGGCACATAATGAGAATGAACAGGCGCTTCATGATCTCATAGCCAATGGTCCTTTTGCGTACTCATCAAGGGCTCACTTCCACTTCGATTCACTCATCTTCCTGGCGGGTCAACTTGTTCACCGCTCGCCAGTTGGGTCATTCACAGAGCGGACCTGGAGCCTTTTCCATCGGTTTTACCGCCATCATGACGAGCTTTGGAATCTATCCCAGCATAAGAACTTCCAGCTCGCGAGATTGCTGCTCAAAGCTTGGGAACCCCGACAGAGGGCTCTAGAGCAGCTTGGAGCTCCTTTTGAAGTCCCTGAATGTGTGCAGAAGCTTCGGATTGCTGTCCCACAGGCTGGAATGTCATGGATGAGTCCCCGAGAGATGCCATTCCAACCTATGAATGGCGTTGGTCAAGGGGGTATGGAGCAGATGCAGATGGGCACAAATGGGAATACCTCAACGGATATGTTCCAAAGCCCGACTATGACTGGGGACTGGCCCATTGCTGGGAATCTTCCAACCATGGACAGTATGGATACGCAGACGCCAGTTCTTCCGATATTTGGCTTCTTCAATAGCACGACATGGTAGGGTTCACGGTTCTCGAGGCATGCAGCAGGAGCACGGGTATTCTGGAGCTGTGATTTTATAATGAATAATATGTATCTACATCCTATCATAGGGAACTCAAGCGTCTTCATCACTTGAACTGCCAAGTAAGTTCACAAAATCTCCAGGAAGAGGCTTCTCTTCAACCCAAGCTTTAATACCTTCAGCAAACAATTCCGGAAACTGCAAATTCCATGCATGAATAGCACCCTTGATAAGAACCGCCGTACTCTTCTTTCCGTCCTCGTGTCCTTCGTTTTGAAAAGTCAGAGCCATTTCCTTGGCACCATCAAAATCATCACCTTGATCTCCAGCAGCAGCCAATATCCGCTTATCTTTCTCAGCAACTGCTTTCACGTCTTCATGCTGCCACTTAGCAAGTCCGGCGTAAGCGTCATTGACCAAGTTCCAATCATTATTAGCAGCGATTTCGTTCTTGAGCTGGGTGTGATCTTTGAGACCCTTCATCCAGACGCTGAGAGTGTAGAAACCACTGTTGAGAACGAGTTTGAGACCGTAATGTAGCAGGCTCGGTCTTTCTGCTGCCCAGACTTGCCATGGTCGGAATGGAGTTGAGCCAGTGACGAACGCTGAATTAATGAGATCTGGATGTCGGCGGATCAATTCCATGGTAGTGAAGCCGCCCAGCGAAAGGCCGACAACGTGCGCTTGACCATGGTGGGCATGCTTTCGGATCAGATGCGCGACAGAGTCTGCAGCGAATTCAATTGACCATGGCCCTATTTCCTTCGATTGAGAGTGTTTTGGGAGATCTGGGACGATGAGATGGTAGTCGTTGAGGTAGGGAATAACGTGCTCCCATTCGAGGTTGCAGCTGAAGAGGCCATGGAGCAAGACGATTGTCGTCGGAGACGTGTCATTGTACGACTTGAAGAAAAGCTCTTGTTGAGGTGCAGATTCTTGCGACATGATCATTGAGCTTCACTCTTGAGAACAAATGATGTTCAGAATGTTCTCAGGTCATAATCGTTGCTAAAACATAAGCTGAGCTGCGCCACTGAATTGAGTCGGCTAATGTTTATCCGAACGCAGCATCCCGTAGCATCTGCCATGACCCAGTTTGCCTGGGAATAGCTCAAAACGGCCATAGCAGCAACAAATCTGCAGGTACCAGAAGTAATAGACCATTGACTCTAATAATAATCGCGGGATGAAAACCGGTTCATCTGAAACTACAGGGATCAATCGATTGTAATCGTGTTGGACATGGACACTCTGGCCATTGTCATATCTCGAAGGATTCATGTAGGGTCGCTTGCGCGTCTTCGCGTCCACCAACAGGTTCAGCTCATTAAAATGGTCCAATTGATCTTCGCACCTCCCAAAAAATGATTTTAATTCACTGCTTGACTTCTTTCTCTTTGTAATAAAATTCGCTTACAATGTCTCTTTGACAATGCTGCGTCGCACAAGCCGTAGTCAAGTGCTCGACCACGAAATGAATACAGTGCCTGGACCCTCTAAACCCACTGAAACGGCACTACGGAATAAAGCATCGACGCCAATTCTCTACCTCGCGGCGGCCTCCGCTGAAGTAGATCCGACGGAAAACAACGAGGATAAGAAATATCTTACAGGTTGGAAGCTTCATTCTTTGAGCACAGCGTAAGTCGGTTACAAAAATTGATCTTTCAGTGATTTTAAGCTTATCGTGGCAGGCTCTAGATCAGTCTTTTCTTGTCAACACTCGAGACAACCATCGTCAGTACATCGCTGGTCTCCATCACCGATGCCCTCAATGGCCTCATCCTTCGTGATTGGATCACATCCTATTTGTTGACATATACCGGTGCGCACATTGTCTCTTTCTAATGGAAAAAATATCACTGACGAAGACAGGCTTTTTGACCATTTATGCCAAGCTTAGCGACGTTTTCGGGAAGAAGACGATGCTTTTGCTTGCACTATTCATCTTCACGTTGTTCTCTGGGCTTTGTGGTGCTGCAAACAATGTAGTTGACCTGTATGCACCTTACTAACAGCCTCTTAGCATCATACTTTGAGCGTTCCAAGGCATTGGCACATCGGGCATTTACGCCATGATTCTCGCAATCGCTCCGAGCTTAGTGCCGATCAGCAAATACGCAAAATATATGGGCGTCATGTCGACAGTCTTCATCACCGCAAGCGTCCTGGGCCCTATCCTGGGAGGTATCATTAGCCAGCATTCAACCTGGCGTTGGGTCTTTCTTCTCAAGTACGGCCCTGGCTTCATGCCCTATCGTAACATGCTGACACAAGACCACAGTCTTCCGGGAGGAGCCATTGCCTCTGTCATGGTTTGCTTATTCCTACCGGCTTCCGAAGAATCATCCAGCCTCTCCCTTCTCAAAGTTTTGCTGTCAAATGTTCGACGCTCGAACTGGGCCAGGATTGACGTGCTCGGAATAATACTTCTCCTTGCAGCCTCAGTTCTCCTCGTGTTCGCACTTGAGGAGGGAGGCACTCGATACTCATGGAGCGGCGCGATTGTTATAGCCACCCTGGTTCTGGCAGTTTTACACTTTATCGCCTTTGATTTCTGGGAAGTCTACGTTGAAAAGTCGCCAAGCAAGCAAGAACCTGTGTTCCCGCCGAGTATTTGCAAGGATAGGATCTCAAGCGCCATGCTACTGTCAGCCACGTCCCTTTTACTCCTCCACATGTACTGACTGATTGTGCAGGACGACTTGTTTCGTTGGCTTTCCTTTCGTCTCAATGGTCGTCAACATTCCGCAAAGGGCGCAAGCTGTGTATGGAATGTCACCATCTCGCGCTGGCATCATCCTACTTCCCATGATGCTAACTTTTCCTGCCGCAACTGTTCTTTCAGGTTACTTGACCGGAAAAGCCAAGGTGCCCCCCGCATACCTGATAATTATCGCTGCGGTGCTACAAGTCTTGGTCGTTGGCTTAACATGCTCACTGTCAACAGATACAACTGACTTGGATTCACAATAGGTCAAGAGAGCTCGGTTGATATGCCAGACGCAGAGCAGTTGTGTTGGCTCGGGGAAGGTATCTCCGAAGAATGCTGATGTAGCCCTGGGATCCTGGTCGAGGCAGAAATGACTTGCAAAGCCTGGGCCAAGAAGCTCATCTGCAAGGGCATGTATTGCACACACAAGGCTGAGCTACGTGACACGGATGCAACACAGCTCATGAAAGGGTTCACAGCCAGTCTGCCGACCCAATGGAACAAGAGGCTGGTGGGATTTTTTTAGGCGGCGGTTCCAGAAGCTTATCTCGTCTAAAAGGGTGATGCCGTGTTTTGCTTGCGTGTAATCACTAGCCCAAAGTATATTCCCCCTAGTTATCAGTTAGCACGTTTCAAAACCGTCGACCCGGACTCTCTTCAAGGGTCAGAGGGTCAACGCTCCTCGAAGTAGCCTGTCTACCTTGTAAAAACCGGGTATCTATCACTTGATAAGCCACAAGCCCAGTCTGGGATGTGTCGCTGAGCACTCGAGGGCCACCGGAGTGAGTATGCAGTATGCCGCCTCGGCCATTTTGGTATCCACAGGGGCTAGAGGTCATTTTAGGGCTGTCGGAGCAGGTTTCAGCGTCGTAGTGGGATGCGATTTGAGCCTCAGGGAGGAATCTTTCTAGACAAACACTACCCCCTATCGGAATGAGGTATGGATGCTATTCAGAAAGAACAGCTACTAGTTGTGTGGGTACCGTCGCATAAACTGTTTGAATGACTATTTTTAAGTAGTCAGTTAGGAACTGGGAACTAGACACCCATCATTCTAGAGATTGTCACAATAACATTCTGACCAGGTTGAATCTTACCTGGAGTCCCATTTGTAGTATGAAGGTGGCTAGAAGTCGTCTGTCAATGTATGGGAATACATTTTCAATGGAATACTATCTCTGGCAGCGACGAAAAGGGGTTCGGAAACACATCAGTATTTCGAGGCTCGGGTAACTCCAATGATCAACTCGAGACGCGTCTTGGAAAATAGTAAGGGTCCCAGATCCTTACCAACAACAGAAGATAACACATCTTCGCGACGACGTAGCAATCGCTGATCTTGTACGGATATAGTTCGACGATTCTTTGATTGCCCTCCCATGCCAAACGACTGGAAGGTTGGCAGGGTTCTTGTCAGAAGCACTGTGATAGGGTTACGAAATGGGTTGCGACAGATCTGCATGATCCTCTGTAGGGCTATGTTACTTCGGAATGCTGATGGCATCCAATGGTCTGTTTGGATTGGCTCACATGTGCGTGACGTACCCGGAGCGGGATAATCGGCACGCCCTAGCGCAACCCGCGGGCGCATCTTCGGGGCGGGAGGGAACGGCAATACTACTACTGACTCGTATAACCCTGGGGGATAGAGATAAGGAAGAAAACCTTTAAAGAGCTAGACGACCCCAGTTTAGCGCAGGTTACAGCCTTATAATAAGTTGACCTGTAACTCCTAGGTGTCGCAGACGTTCGAATTTCCGCTATTTTATGCGAGATCTCCACGTCTGGATGCTACATACTTTATAAGCTCTGTAGGTTTAAGCCTGCACCGTCCGCGGTTGATTCATTACCTGGCACCAAGGATGTCAGCATCGCACGTCAACCTCGCTATTACAGTGCCTACTCTGGTAGGATCTGTGCTGTCAACCATAGCCATAGTAGTAGTGCTGACCCTACATGCGATATCTCCTCCTACACGTCGACATGTTCGCCACGCCCTTATTATCAATCTCCTATTATGCGGTACGGGCGCCATCAAGAAATTTACTATCTATGGGCTTCTAACGAAACTCTCAAGACCTGGTAGACATGATAAATAATACCATAACAGGCAGTCTGGCACTGAAGTATGGCCCGCTTGATCAGGTTTTAACCAAGGGGCAATGTACCGCCAACGCGTGGGTGGGCCAACTCACAGTGCAGACGATTGACTTTAACATATTGTTTATATCAATAACGGTTTTGCTCACCGTGCAAAAAGCCTATCTACTACAAGATTCATCACTGCGGAGTGTTCTGTTAATATGCCTTTGTGCATGGATACCAGGGATCATTACCAGTACGTAATTTTTCTCAAATGAACTGCAGTTGACACTCACTATTTTCAAGGCTTCACCGCCCTAGGACTGAAAGTATATGGTCCGGTGGGCGGTAACTGGTGCTGGATTCAGGCGAAGTATCCTATCCTACGCTGGAGCTTGTCCTTCGGGTGGCGCCTGTGCATATTCTTCTTGGTCATCGGCATCTATACTACGGTGTATATCCAGCTCAAACGGGCGTTTGGCCATTTCGGAGTCTCGGGCTCTTCTTCAGACGGAACAAATTTAACGACAGACACGGGCTTGCGCAGTCAGCATGCCAGAACTCCGGCTTGGCCGCCCATCACAAAAGTCTCATCACTCACCGTTTCTTATGAACTCGGAACGGCAAATGATGCGGCCAGCTCATCATCCACAGCACCCATGAGCAACCAAGCTCATTGTTACAGTGACCTGGAGCCTGAGCCTTCCGATGCCTTGGCTTCACCCATAAGACAACCGGCTTGGAGCCGAGCGTCACCGAACCTACGAAGAATGATGTTGCTGAATGGCTATCCAATAGGATACCTTATTCTCTGGACTCCTGGCGTGATCAACCGATTCATTGAAATTAAAGGCAAATCACCGCCATGGCTCGTTGCCTTACTGGCCTCTACACAATACATTGGTCTGGTCCATGCAATTACTTATGGCTATAATGAGCAACTTCGGCGCTCTATACAATCCTGGAAGAGTTTCAGGCAGAGACGGGAAAGGATCGAGGATTAATTAATAAAGTAAGTAGATAGTTAGATCTCATTAAACTAATTCGCATATTAGTCTTTTTCAGCAAACCTTTATAAAATTACAGTAAGTATATAGTAGGCTGCCCTTATAATTATAAGTTATAACAGCCTGGGTTTAAACATTAGTCAGTGATGAAGTTCATTCATAGGACATGATATAGAGATCAAATAGTAACTCGATTTCAAACTTGTAAGTAGAAACTATCGTATCATCCGCACGCGTTAAATCCCAATTGTCCAGAATGTCCGAGCAATCTTCTCCCTTCAGTCCGAATATCCATAGACAGAGCCAATAGCTTGACAAAGTCTTAGAACTGCGACAGCCCATGTGCCTCATATATATGCACATCAACTGATCAATCAACATGACTCATAACCTTTCCCTTATCATCGGAATCGTTGCCGGATCGTCGTTCGGTCTCGTAAGGGTTGACATAGGTCGTTGCAAACTTCCTCGCGGAGACGCCCTGGTCGAAGAGCATGTCCAGCTCTGCATAAGATCGGTCCTTGGGCTCTGGAAGTCGGAAATAAGCCCAAATGAAACACAAGGCGCAGTTGCCAGCCCAGAAGAACGCCGATTTAGCTCCCCAGTTCCATGCAGTTGGGTTCAGTGAGTACAAGCCGATGATATTGGTGTATGCAACTCCAACGATGTTGTAGGCGTTTCGCGCTAACACGATCGTCCTTTGGCGCAGTCTCGACGAAGGCAGCTCAGCGACGAGAGAGTAACAGACGGGGCCGACTGTAATATCATACGTGAAAGTGTAAACCAGAAGCAGCGATCCGATTGCCCAGGAGCGGCTGGGAGCCTTTTCAGGAATGCCCAAGCATCCAGTGACGAAGAGGATCACAGTAAGGAAGAAGAGGCCCCAGACGTAGATCTTGCGGCGGCCTACACGGGCCATCAAAGGCCAAGACAGCACTGTACCGATAAAGCCCAGGGCGAATTGGGCGATTGTCATGTCGAAAGCAGAAGAATCTGCAAGACCGGCCTGCTCGTAAAAGTATGTCGAGTTGCCCATGAAGGAGGAACCACAGATGGTCTGGCAGATCCATGTAAGGCACGCAATCTCTGTTCTGCGGAGGTTAACTCGTCCCCGGAAGCAGTCGAGGTATCCAGTCCCTTCGCTGATCTGCCTCTCAACCCGGTCGGTGTGGACCATCATGGCCACGGTTTCGTCAGCGTTGACAGTTGTGCCTTTTCGTTGCAGACGCTCCACCGACCGTTTGGCCTCCTCTACTCGACCCTTGCGGATGAACCACCAAGGAGACTCTGGGGCAAGCAAGACAGCAATGAGGATCGGGATTGGCCATACCCACTGAACAGCAAAGGGGATCTTGAATGACCATTTACTATCCAAGGTAATGACCCCGCGGAGCACGCCTGATGCAATAAGTTGCCCAATAACCCAGCAAAGATTGACATATGTTGTGAGATAGCATCGAAGGTGAATGGGGCAAACTTCAGCGGCGTAGGTTGTAGTCAGCGTCTGAAAGACGCCCCATGGGAGGCCGCAGAGGATCTCGCCCACCAGCAGCATCGACAAGCTAACAGAGAAGAACTGAATGAAGATGAAGGCAGTCATCATTACGAGCGCGCTCGCAAGGACCTTTTTGTACCCATAACGGTCCGCGAGCCAGCCGCTAACGTAGAGGCCTATAATCTCACCGACACTGGCACCGTTGGTGAGGCCGGATTGCCATGCGGCGCTGATCGAGTATCCTCCCTGTCCGTCCGGGTGGCCATAGTACTCATTGAAAGGCTTCATAGCGTAGAGGTTGCCAATCAAGATTGTATCGTAGCCCTCCATGATGATGCAAGTGGAGAGAGCGATGGACCAGCCCATGGCTTTGGGATAGGCTCGCAGACCCTCCATGAAAGTCATGTTATGCTCTGCGTCGGCTGCCTTTTCGGCGGCAGTGAGAATACCACGCAACTCTTCGCTGTCGTTGACTTCGTGGAGGTGCTGCGCGGCGAGCTGCTCCGCGGTGCTCCCACGGCGACCCCCGTGAGGGTCTTCTGTGTGAGCGGCGCCCAGGGCTTTCTCATCTGGCCCGTTGTTGTATGCCATGATGGATGGCAGAGGGTGGTTCAGAGAGTACCAGAATGATCAGGATGGTAGGATAGGAGACAATTGAAGTGTCTTGGTGACCTGTTGATGACTTGGGAGAGGGAAGGAGGCATCATCTTATATATGCAGATTCATTGCTCACACCACTTTTTCCATCCGAAGCCGAGTTGAGGAGTTCAGGGAGAGGATTAACTTAATGCAGCCAAGCCCAGCACTAGCATCGCCAAGTGGTAGACTAGACGGACTACCCCAAGTACCCCAAGTTCTCCATGTGGAGAAGCGGGCGTCACCCACAAACTCTAAGAGTAGGCATAAGGACAAGATGTCGGTCCGACACATCGACTGGTGACTTTTTCGTTTATGATGCCTTGATCCTGTTTACCTGCAGCAATAAAGGCGCATCTTAATCAAGCCATGTCTAAGCTAGACAGCAGTGTAGCTATGCAAGGCAATATGGAAAAGAGGGAAGTGTACATTACAGTGCTCGCGTGCTCTGTGCCACCTGAATGCTATGACAGTGGCGATAGAGGCAGACAATTGAGCTTCCGATTCCTTGTTCCAATCCGAGTACTATTTAGTTGTTAAACATTTATACCGTTTTCCATACGGTTGGCGAAAGTTGAGAAGGCCATGGCAAGTCCTTCAGGCACGGATGCCCATTCAATTAATTAATTGATCATAAGCCCTGACATCTATTCCCGGGGTAAAGCTTTACACTCTTTTGGAGCTTCGTATTTCCTGGTCCGACTAAACTCAATTGACAGGGAGACTGGAGCTACATCTCCGCAAACTCCAATATGATCAACGCGGGGAAATCGTCTTTCTTCATTGAGAGCTGTACCACTCAGACTCAGCAGGTCCCATTTCAGCTAATTCCAGACTCCGTTGGGCTTTCACTAGCGCCAACCGACATCCCGTCCCGGATAAAACGGCACAAACAAAACGAAGCCTATCACAAAAAAGGAAATATATTCAATCCACATGACAGCTTTACTCGGGCCGACGAAACAACGCAGCCAATAATGGAAGCCATGACTTGCAGAGGCGATGGAGGTCACGTTTTGTGATGCCGTAGAGGTTCGGACTCAATTTGCGGGGGAGTCAGGAGAGACGCTGACTGGTCTTATGTCGGGCCGGGTTTGTCTCATTGTGTCTGTCTGATGAGGCCATACTTCAAATGTGCACCGTTAGCTCCTTGCGAGAGAGAGGGAGTACTGGGTGGTGAGGATCACGGAATGTGGGAGCTGAAACAGGTGAGTTATCATGTGCATTGCATTATCGATCCTACCCCATCACTGGCAATGAATGATTAACTCTAAACGATCCATCTGATCATGTGACCAGGTATTGCTTAACAGCTAGATTAGATCCTCGAACTGGAGCTTGCTTCACCCCGGGAAGTGTTGGCATTTTGGGAATGGACTTTGAGAATCGTGTCTCGCAGCACTCTTAGGTATATAGACACTCTAGTATAACACGTACATCAAGTGGTGCTTGTACAATCTCTAACCAAAGGCTGGCCTCATTGTCGGTATCGGTAGTGCTAAGGGGTCGTGGTAAATGTCACTGAAAGAGAGAACGAGTCCTTCGGTCTACTCTTTGTCTATTACCCAGCGCCGCTGTTGAGTATGTCGTCTTTTCAATGCCTCTGAGCCAGCCGAAAGCCAGGATTCTGGCGCGAGAGCTTCAGAAGCCATGTCACTGTAGGACGGTTCCCAAGGTGCGAGGAAAACCAAATATACCTTACTATAATATCATTTCAATTTCAAGATATGCAGGGTAGCACGGGCATATTACATTTCCGTTTCATTCCCTTTCACCCTGGTTATCTGTCTGTCGCATTTCTGGTGTTCCATCCACCCATTTCACCCAAGGCTTCCACCAACAGGCATGAAGTGAATGCCTCCACAGTTTGGCTCGCGAACCAGTCTGGTGGTATCGCTTGGCATCGTGTGGCATCGCTTGGCATCGCTTGGCATCGCTTGGCATCAAATCTCTCGTCACCATCCACAAAGATCCCCTCAAGTATTATCTTCTTGAAACCTCCTAGCTCAGACTCGTATTTAATACTTTAAGCTTCTGCCTCAATTCCTTCTGCTAGTGCGCATACCATTCTCCCCCCTCAGGGTCGCATTTGGGCTGGGGATGCCTTCCTTTATCAATCCTACATCTTCTCAAGAATAAGAATGCCCGTAGACCATATATCAGCCTGTCATCAACTACCTTCGCCGTTTTGTCGAAATCCAGTTATAAGGGAATCGGCATATGCAGCACACATCACCAAGTGTTGCGAACCCATTGGCCGTAGGATCAGTGGCGTGGCAAAGGCTTCAATGAGGCGCAAAATGTTGGGTTCTTGGACAGTAGAGGTCTCACCGATTCCGATCTCAATTCCCGATCTCATGATTGAGATGTATTGTACTCGAGTTGGTTGACTTCACCACGAATATCGACCCATTGACCATTACTGTTGCCATGGTTCTAAATCTGTAACCGAACCTTTTGATAAGGCTGTCAACAGTTGAACTTGAGGCTTTTTGTTGTCCCAAGATCCCAGTGGCAGTTCATCGAGAAGTTCTCGGGATGAATCATCGATTTTGTGGCCAAGAAGGCCAAGAGAGCACGTCAGGCGAAATGATTCACTCGAAAGTCGATTCGGCAGTGCTAACTTTAATACATCCGTGAAGACTGACGGAAGTTGGCGGTATAAGCTTAGGTATTTGGGGCTCGCAATTCGGGCTTCGTCTCCCTTCCGCTTTGCATCGACTTAATCAACGGGTCACTCAACCCTACTACTGTACCGAGCAAATTCCCCAAGTAAGTAGTATTTATTTTACGGAACGCTGTTGAAAGCTGAGTCGAGCTACTGTGGTACCCATCGCTCGCTGTTGGTCACAGGAGGTTGGTCGATCCGTAATGACAGGTGTTTTATAAGTGTCCCAGTTTGCAGCCCATGATCCCACGAGCCGGTTGTATCTGCAGCACTGACGTAAGAAAAGACACCAGTAGAAGGACTAGTATCCATAATTGCTTTGACTGATTATGTCTAGAGACTAGAAATCGATCTTGTATAATTGATTTTCAGCCGCTCGGAACGGCTATCTTTGATGTCGGAGGATGCCAATATAGAAATCTCTTTGTCCCTTGAATCTGCATATAGTCTTGACCAGCTATGCCTCAAGAGACTAAGGAACGGCCAAGACCTTGAGTCTTAGGAGTTTGCCATGCCGACGTTGTCGAATTGGGAGAAGTTATGGCCAACTCTGAAATTGGCGTTTCAGAGGAAGATAGAATGCTGCGGTACAGTGATAGAGACAGGAAAGAATTGATGTGATCGGGGTTATGATTATGAGGAGATTGGTGTTTTACATACTACTGTATGGTGAAAGGCCTAGCAGGACTGATGAATAACATAAATGACGAGTTTGTGGAGACTGAGTCTTGAAATTGATGTCCAGAGGAGACTAACAGGGCTGACCTTGTGCTACCTCTCAGTCACGAAGGGTCCCAGAGGGAATAATATGAACAGATATTCCAAGCCAACCTTTTATATCCTATACCCATCTAAAGCTTTTAGGACAGCTAGCAGGCTTATAGGCTTACTGTTGGTATTTAAAAGACAATGTTAATATTATCAAACAAAGAAGACTTATTTCTTAGTAAATATGCTTATTATACTATCTCAGACTACCTGGTGCATCGAGAAAGGATCCTCAGAGTCGCTGGACAAACTGTGTCTCTGTTCGTCTTTTCTTTGTACTACCACGCTGTGTATTCCTGGTCCATGTCCTGGCTGCGGTCGGCTTCCCTTCTGGTCGATATCGGTACGCACTACAATCGTTGACTCTAAGGGACGTAGCTGATCCTTACTCTCAGATGAATGAAGCGTCCTGGCCAGATCATGCATTTCATGGCTCCGAGAAGTACCTGTTTGGCGACCCGTGAAATTGCTCCTAGAGTTTTCATGTCTTGCATACGAGGATTGATCATGGCTAGAACCGCGATCATGGCCTGATAGCAGAGGCCGGAGAGTTGGAACGCAAGCGCAGATGATACCACAGCACAGTTCGCTGACTGACCAAGAGGCTGATTCGACATTATACCATGTGATATCCGTGCCAATGTTAAGGAACTTGATACGAACGAGTGAGATAAGGCACGTGCTGTTTCGTGTTAGTCGCAGAAGACAAGCTCAGAAAGGTACAAGAAACTGACAAGATTCCGAGGCAAAAGACAGACATAAGAATCCACTTTTGTCGTCGACCGAGCTTCAGACTGCGAAGAACGGGGATCGGGAGGGCTATGATCAAGGCATCGGTTACAATATTGCCCGCCGCGCTGACATAAAAAGAAGAGTTGCTGAGAATACAAGTGCCTTTGGTCGTGACATCCCAGAAAGATGCGATAGGCGTGCACATAAAGGTATTTAGAAAGATTTGAGAAAGACTCCAGCAAGTGACGAGGACGACGGATGTGATATATGTCTTTTTGTACTGGCGCACAGGTATCGCACGGTAATACTGGAGGAGAAATGTTGTCTTGATTACTGCCAGGGCGAGGTTGTAGATGACGGCCGAGAAGTAAAACATCTGGACTGTTTTAACAAAATTGTCAATTAGGTATCCTTACAGCCTACCTTCAAGAAATTGCTAATCTGTTGTTCAGAAAGTGTAGATATATGAGAGCCAAGTCCATTTCTAACGTCTATAGTATGTTAGCAAGCCGTAGAGGAAAAGATTACTTCGGTAGGGCGCCTTTACTTGTTGCGACAACAGAAGCGTCAGCGATCGTCAATAGCTGTTTGTCGTTAGTAAGGAAATTTCTCAGTATTGAACGTTACACCCACGCAAGCAAGGATCGCACATGCGTCATCGACGCCAAAGTTCCTCAACATAATGGCCCGGGCGTAAACTCGCAGGGATACAACGATAAGTGAGATCGACGACAGGGTCGCCATGACCGCTATGGCGACCGCACTCCTGGACTCGGAGGCATAGTCTGAAGCAGCCATAGCCATAGACATCTTGTATGAAGGAGTGATGACAAGCACAGAATGGGGCACTCACCAAAGAGTAAGAGCAGCGGCATGGCAGAGATTTAAAGCAGTAGAATACACAGCCGATGCGAGAAAGTGGCTAAACAGTCGAGAATCGAGCTAACGTTAGATGTCAGGCCACCATGTTGTGGGCTGCTTGCTTCACGCCAGTTTGTCCCAAACTGTCAACGATCGGAACATGCTGCCGCCGGTTAGAGCAAGTGTTAGCCAGGAACAGCCATGTGGCTTGGGGAGGAGAGCGATAAGGTTCGTTAGCCAGGGAGCAAGTGGCCGTTGGCTTGCGAGCAGCAAATCAAGACGCAGAATACGTCGTCTAACAATTTCAATTATGGGTCTATTCCGAGCTACTAGAGTCATGGACGATCAGAACCGCACAGACGCTAGCATCCGCGGATTCCAGCCGACCTGCAGAATTGGTGTGAAACCCCATACTTTCTTCCTTTGAAGGTGTTAGCTTCAGCAATTGAGCGTTGAGAATAACGGAAAATGGTGGGAGACAAAGTTCAGTAGTTCAGGAGAAAGGCCGTGAAAATGCGAGGAACTTGCACAACTTCGCTCTAATTATTTCAATAGTTCTAAGACAATTTACGGCTTCTCTGCTCGGTATGCTGATACAGACGTATGTTTGGATGTGATCACAGAACTGTTCTTGACATGATGCAATACCCTGGTCACGGTCTATAGTGACCGAGGCAAGGCTTGAAAGACGTGAAACCATTGCACCGAGCACTAGTCGATCACAGGCCAATACCTAGACGCCTTTACAAGTGCTAGGGTAGTCGGAACCAGTATCCCGGCTGCCAGGTACCCGTATTTCATCATTTCCCCTTCCAGGCGCTTTCCATAACCTCCAAGGCCGTTGTTACCCTCAAGTCGGGGAACTTGTCGTCCAGCGGTGGAAGATCTCGAGGCACGAGATACCGGCCAATGCCAGCTTGGTAATGGATCATGGCGAAGAAAGCTTCCTCACCTTCACCATGCCCAATGGAAGGATAATCAGGAAAAAATGAAATCTTGCCAGACCTCAACTTCTCTAGGCTATCAACAGCGACATCAAACTTGGTGCCTAGTTGTAGTCAGTAACCAGTGGCTAATGGTGATGAGCATGCTCTTACCTCTGGCCTTCTCCGCAGCCGCTACCAATTCGTTGAACGATAAGGTGTCGGCCCGAATGGCAGTGATCTTATCCCACTTATCAAGATCCATTAAACGCGCAACGAATCTGGACATATCCTGAGATGTGAGGAAGCTGGCCTGGATGTTTCTATCAGCTGGAATGACGGCCCATTTACTCTCCATGTTGATGATGTTAATCCATGGCTCGAGATTACACTCCCAGTGCGGCATGCCATAGTAGTCAAGAAACCAGCCGTTGGCGATACGAGTGTACGTGACGCTAGTCTTGTCAAGTTCATCGATGGCCTCAAAGGTGTATTTGGTCAGTGGTGAGATGTTTATATCCCTAAGTTGATGGTCAGTTGAGCTCGAGGAATCCCGGGGCCACTTACTCTTTGACATGCAGCATGTCGAAACTACTGATGACGAAGCGCTCGATTGTCAACGACCGTTCAGCAGCCTGGATCAGATTCTTCTGTACCTGGTTTGCCTCTGGTGACACGACACTTATGGCGCAGATGAGAATATTGACTTCTGAATCCTCTAGGGTTTTCTTGATGGCATTAGGGTCATTATAATCCACTTTGAGGTAGTTCACTGCGCCTTGCGCGGGCCGCTCCTATTACTGGTCAACATCAAGCCATCAAGTAGATCGAACGCAGAAGATTGACTCACATTTCTGGACAGAGCGTACACTTTGTGCTTCCCATATTCCACGAGGCCGTCTACGATGGTACTGCCCACGCTTCCAGCCCCGCCGGCGACTGCAACTACTTTCATGGTATCGAGTCAGTAGGTTTAGGAGAGGCCTGGGCAAATATGCGATGTAAAACAAGATGTCGTATGTATGGAGCGAATTTAAATAAGAATTCTCTTTCCCCCGAAAACCAGCTTATTTCTAGTATGACAAGCCAGCTTTTATAGAGGGGTAAAGTAAGCAGGGTTTGGCGATGGACAAATGCGGAAGTTTTGCCAATCGTGAGGTTGTAGCATTGCGGGGTGTATTACTAATTATGGTAGTAACTTCAACCTCGCCACCTCAGATCTAACGACTGCTGACCTCCACCAAACAACGCATCCCAGTCCATAGCATAATCACCAAATTGCAGATAGAAGTGTTTCGAAACAATTCACTGGTGGGAAGCAATGGGTGAGCGGAAGGCAGTGACCGCGCCGCAAACTCTAGAAGGTTGGGCATGGATAGCAACAACGACAATGATCAAGATAGTGGATGGAAAGAAGTTCAATTTATGGCTTCTCGTTTATCATATACCCCAAAATGGTAACTCCATGCGCCGATACGTCAGTAGCTGTTAATTACAACTGACTTCGCTCATAAATAACAGGTTCATCAACCTCAACCACTTCCTTCATGTTCTCCCATAGCTTCACCGATTCAAAAACAGTCTCGCTTGCTCCATTTCCTTCAACAAACCAGCTCAAACCCGTGCAATCTTTACTATCCGCATAAACCATAGTCGACAACGCGAAACGGTCATTGGCAAAGACCTCGAGAACATCGCCATCGCAGAAGATTCTCAGATGCAGCTTCTCCAACTCCTCTGAGCCGTTTCTGTCAGAGTAGAAGAGAGTGAAAGGCCCGGAAACAGCGTTCTTTTCAATATCGGCTTCGTGGTTGGACTTGCTTCTATCGACGGTGATCTTCTCGCTTTGTGGGGAGAAGTGAATGGCTGTTCCTTGAGACAAGTCTTCGTTGTGTCGAATCCAGAATCCAAGGCCTTGGTCGTTTGGTGAGACCTTGATTGTGGCTTCTAGCTCCCAGCTTCCGGTATGCGTGTCGACAAGCTTTCCGATATTGGCGTTGGTGTCAATGTTTTTCCAGTAACCAGGCTTGTCTCGTCTAAGTCCTTGCAGATCTGGCAGTGGCCGAATGCCCAATGTCTGTACCGTCATTGACCCCCTTCCATTATCGGTAGCCTTGATGCAACCAACCTCCGACAATGATGAAGTAAGAGTCCTCGTTGCGTTTTCAGCCGTGTATAAAAATAGCTCGCGAGGGATAGAAAGGTATCCGGTCCAACCCTTGGATTCCCGTCGGTCCAAGGTAATATCGTCCTCCTTCAACCATCCCCAGACGATCCTGTTCTTGGTGATAGGATGCTCATAAGAGTTGGGTGCATATAAACATCCGTGGTCGAGGATTCCGCTGTACTCGGGTTTTATCCTGGGGCCTTGCTCCGTCTGCTCGAGAGACCCAGCCATCCACAGTGACCACTGTTCGCTGCCCTCCTTGGCACCAGGCTTGACTCCACCTTCTGTTCCCATCAGCAAGAAAGGTCGCTCCTCGGACTCGTTGTGGAGGGTCATGAAGTTGACACACTCCCAATTAACACCGAAGTCGCCGCCCCATAGACCTGAGGGGCTGTATCCTGTGGGCAAATCGATCAAAGGGCCGAGGTATGTCCACTGGGTCAAGTCGGTCGGTGAAATAGCATAGAGAAATACGGTAGGTCCGCCGTCGACAACACCTCCTGAAACAAAGCCATACAAGCTTGTCTCGCCTCTCATCTCATCCAAAGCAGGCCATTCTGCAAGGAATGGGTCTCTGAACCCTGTGACGGTGAGATCTTCGGGTTCACCCTCCAGGATCGGGTTCTGTTCACTCTTCTGCCATGTCTTGCCACCGTCTATCGATGTTGCTACTGACAGTCCAGCGCAATTTCGAGTATAAGGTAAAGTCCAGTGGATGGGAAGGTTTGCGATGGATGAGTAGATAACAGTGAGTTGGCCTTGTTCTCCTTGAAGACCTGTAGGATGAAGACAGCCAGTGAAGATGCCCTTGTCATCGTAAGGCTCAGAGGGTTCTAGGACTGGATTTTGTGTGTTCTGTTTCCAAGTAAGACCATCTCTGCTTGTGTAATGACCCCAAGTGATGTCACCCCAATCGCAGGATTTGGGGTTCCCTGGTGGCAAAGTCAGCTTGAGAGGGAGTTGGCCGAGAGATTGAATGGGTGCACACACACTGATAAGATAGGTGGTATGTGCCTGTTGAGGCGTCATATCCGGGTGCGCACGGATCATTGATCCAACCTTGAGGTGCCTTGAGGTGGTATGTCGGCGTAGGATGCCATCGAGGGCGGGGTGTAGTGTTCTTGACCGTCATTGTGTTTCTTCTCGAGGTGCCCAAGTACGTTTTCGCCTCCGTCGTCGCTATATGCTTCTCAATCGCAGTCATTGAAGGTCGAAGAGATATCGAAAGATACAAAAATAAAGAAAAATGAAGCGACGATAAGTGGCCGAGCCTGGGTTTTGCCTAATAAGTAGGTAATTCAGCCGACCTCTCTAGACCCCCAGATTACGCCCCCAGCGGCGTCTGTTTTGCCGATGTCGTCGGACCGACAAGTCTGCAGCTGTAGCCTGTAGCTAATCAGCCGACGAGAAGGGATTTTTTGAGTGGAGAGCCGTCGCAGATCGTCAATGGGCCAAGAGAAAAGCCGTGTCTATCTAAGGTTGACGCTAGAATACCGGTTACAAAGCAATCGTTGACGGACCGAGATCAGATCCGACCTCATGATTAACTTCCATTGCTATCTACTACTCGTTTGGGAAGTACAGTACCCGATTATTTCCCCTTACAGAGTGACTTAACAAAGTGGTCGGTCAGCTGCTTCACAGCAGATGCGACTTTAGGGTGACAATGGCTTGGCTAATTGTTTTGCCTGCAGCTGTGATTCGGCCGCAAATGAGGCCACCGTGAGCAAGACATGCAAATTGATTACCGCGTTCCCTCCTGTGGCATTATATACCCATGGTTTACCCAGTACCTAAAACCGCCGTTATCTAGAGTGCGCATCAACCTCGACAGCACCAGTGCTATCTCCAAATTGATCCACCCGCGATTTGGCAAATTTACGTGCGCTGACTCTATGCTCAAACAAAACATCCAACTCTCCATAAGTCCTCCCTTTCGGTTCAGGAAGACGGAAATATGCCCAAACCATGATGAGAAAGCAAAACGCCGCCCAGAAAAGACCAGTTTTCGCACCCCAGTTCCATGCATGTACACCAAGCATTCTTGGCATCAGCGTATTATTCACCAGCCCAGCCATGTTATTAAAATTGCGCGCCAACACGATCGTTTTCGCTTTCAATCGTGTTGATGGGATTTCCGCGACGATGGTGTAGCAGACTGGTCCGACTGCTAGGTCATAGACAAAGGTATAAAAGATGAGAAGACTGCCGATTGCCCAAGAGGGGCCTGTCTTGCTCTGAGGCGCGAATCCAAGGCCGCCGACTACTAAAAGGATTACGAAAAGCGATGTTGTACCGGCGATGTACAGCGCGCGACGTCCATATTTCGCCATGAGGAACCATGAAAGGATGACGCCGACTGCGCCTACAGAATACTGCACAATATTGAGAGTAAACGCGCTGTTTGACGAGAGCCCTGCGCGTTCATAAAATTGGACTGAGTAGCCCATCAACACGCTGCCGCACATGGCTTGCGCAACGTATGTGATAGACGCGATCTCAGTTCGTCTCAGGTCAGCTCTCATGAAGCAGTGCCAATAGTTAGTACCTGCAGATGTAGCCTTTTCAAGCTCATTTGTCTCGTGGATCATTGACACTTGCGCACCAGCATCGAACTTGACATCAGGCTGAGGCGTGACGAGGCCCAGAATAGCCTTCTTTGCGTCCTCGTGACGACCCATGCGAACCAGCCACCAAGGCGATTCTGGTGCAAACATCGCGCCGAGAATAATGAACGGGGGCCATATCCATTGCAGTGCGAATGGAACGCGATACGACCATTCGTTGTCCATATTGAGAAGTCCACGAAGGACCCCCGCTGATATCAACTGCCCGATAACCCAACAGAGGTTCACATAAGCCGTGAGATAAGGCCTGAGGACCACAGGAGCGATATCAGACGCGTATGCCAACGTCAAGGTCTGGAAGACACCCCATGGAATGCCCATCAGAATCTGTCCCGCAAGGATCATCTCGATATTTTTCGCGAAGAAGACGATAAACGTGAAAGCGACCATGATGATCTGCGCCAGTATCATGGTCTTCTTGTACCCAATAGCATCAGAGACCCAGCCGTTGAGATACAGCCCGAAGATCTGCCCGCACATGCCGCCGACTTGGATGTACGTCTGCCAATCCGCAGAGATAACCTTGCCGCCATCGGGGTCTGGTTGGTTGCCATACTTGTTGCGGAACCTAAAAAGCAAATTAGCGGTTTCGCCTCCCGCGGGAACAGGGAATACCATACGATTCATATCCGTAAAATGAGCCAATGAGAGCCATGTCGTAGCCTTCCATGATAATCGCCATGGAGAACAGCAGCGAGAAGCCAATGGCTTTGGGGTAGAGACGCACGGCGTCGCGAAAGGTAAGCTCGTGCTCTAGCGCCGTGGCGGCGCTGGCTTCTGCATTGCGGGCTTGGCTCTTCGGTTCATCAGCGGGAATATGCTTCACCTTTGATGACGGCTTAGAAGCCATTGTGTTGGTGTTGGATGGTGACACGGTGTCCAGGGACGCGTTCTCGCCGCCCTGGCTCATGTTTGGGGCTAAGGTTCGAGACACTAACGGTGCCTCGTTGATGAACAGTCAAGCTAGGGTAGGGTACAATTCTCCGAATGGCAGTGTCCAGCGAAAAAATCTCAGTCAGTTCTTGGGGTTTCGGCTGACTCCAAATCCGCGCCTGGTGGGTCGAGGTCTCTAGGCGCAAATCGGCATCCCACAAGCTCCAGATCTGGCTCGTTCGTCGGTCCGGGGAAGGCAGAATCTCGTGTCACGCGTCCCGAAATATGCTTTTGAGGGGTGTTGGACGGGTCTGGATCTGGGGATGGGGATGCAGGCCAAGCAAAAGCTGGGGTTAAGGAGGAGAGAATCTGGGGCAGGGGGGCGAAACCAAGGGGGTCGTGCTCGTCGGTCCGACGGGTTTTTGGCCCAGTCAAGGATGTCATTCATTTGATTTCTGTGGTGTCCAAGATTTGTCGGTCCGAGATATCATTTTAACTGCATTGGGGAGTCTGGACTTGGCGGAGAAGTCCGCAGTGTTAGTTACACATGACCACTCCAGATGAGTTGTGCTATTTGCAGTGATACCTAGTACCTTTCTCCTCACCATCGAAGCTTCTTTTCTATCTTCGACAGCCAATGCATCTCGCTCTATCTTTTCGATCCTTCATTGGGATTTTAATGTCGCCTTTTGAGATTTAGCGAGTATTGGTACGAAACTATTTCGTTGCGAGATTCTGATGCACCCTCATCGTTGTCAATACCGGGAGATATTGATGAAAAAGCTGAAAATCTCCTTGAGCTTGCTTCTGATCATTGCAGATGTTCTTTGAATCCCCATTGATACACATGAAGGTCTTGCAAATAACTTCTTCAACATCGGCAAGGTCTCAATACTGGCGATGAAGTTGGCCACGTTAGCCAGAGACCAAGGGTTTGCCTTCTCGGGCGTCGTTATCGTGAGGAATCCGATACTGTAAGATGTGGCTTACCTGATTAGTCCAATCAACCATGCAGAGGGGCCATCTAAGCATGGGAATCAATCAGCCCTTACCTAATGCTGAGTCGAATACTTCTGCCGAGCTGTAGTATTAATCATAGGAGGAGTTAACTGTTTCTACTGGTGGAAACCAAGAGATACATCCCTATATCGCTCAAGAGGTGCTTCTGTCTGGAACGGAGGTCCGCCGTGGGACTGCAACATGCACTTTATTTTATTGATAGGGAACCGTAGTAATAAGATATAACACCTTTAGATCAGAAACTATTTAAGACCCAACCACGCAGTACTAAGTTTAGATACAGACTCCACGTTTAGCCGCTGTTGGACGCCGGCAGTAGTGACAGTCATTGAAAGTAAGACAATGAGCACTATTAAAGCAGCCAGGGTGACTACATTGACGAAAAGGTCCAGGAATATCCAGATCTCGTCTCTTGGAAGTCTCTAGTCCTTTTTCACCTTCTGGTTTATTCTTTTCCAAATCTTTAATGAAATTGTCAATTTCGTCGGTCATTTTTTCATCTGTCGCAACAACAATCTTGCCATCGACTTCTATGACATTACCACCATACTTCTCAAATAATGCTGTGTCGGGGTACTTTGCACCCATTTCATGAAGTTGATCCCAGTTTGTGACCCATATGGCATTTTCAGGAATCTCAACTGTATACTTGGCGGTCGCAAAGCTACCAGTAAGTAGAACTGTAAGGAAGGATGAGCCTGACAACTCATTAGACATATACTCTAGCTACATCATAGTGGAGAGGCATGACTATACCTGCTCTCATATTTGCGAAGTAAGGAGGCCTTTGGGTGGTTTTTCAACAGTGTAACACAATGAGAATGAAATGAGTACATCAGCTGCGTGGATGTGTCTGGAGTCAAGTAGAATGACCTCTTGAAGCTTTCATACCTACCATTTTAGAACAATCACATGCTCGAAAGTGGGCAAATATCATATCATGACCGTTGGTTGATACTCAACAATGACCAGGGTTTACGAGAATTCAGAACCAACATGCATAAATCCATGTTCACAGGAAGACTTCATTAGACGAAGATCACCACTATTTCATTTGGTTATCTGCTTGCTGGAAGTCTCTATGATAATTATACACACTATTGTTCCCAATTAGATTTATCTTGTAGTCTAACTTCGCCTTTACTCTTATATTTCCCTGAAACAATTGCTTTCAAGTTAATATAATAGCGCCAGGAGTTTTATAAAAAGCTAGTACAGCAACCAATCTGTACGAAGCTAAAAGCGACGGCCCAAGTAAGATATGCCAAGTACTTTCGTGTGGTTGTGAAAAACGGATCTGGCGGATCAGGTTCGGAAATCGGCACCGTAGGTTGGTCGATGCGTTCCGATTTGCAAGTAAAGTGCATTACATGTTGGTTGTTATCCTCCAATTTAGGATGTGATTTGCTTCAAACTAGCCGACAGCCGGGCGCAATGGAAATTTTGTAGAGATACTTGGTATACAAGGTTACTAATATTTTCAGTTTCTTGGCCCATATTCAATAATAAGTCAGTGAGTGGCCTGGTTGATATCGTGTAATAAACTTACAGATTCTCTAGAATTAATTCAACCTTTTTATTTCCTAAAGAAAGGTTGATTCGAAATATATAGTAGCTTTGAACTACTTGGCAGTCTTTGCAGCCAGGTGTTTATTCCTTAATTATAACTGAGACTCGCCGATCCTCGGAGTTGGCACGTGTTTGTGTGTACTGATAACAATGCGTAACAGTTCCGGAACTTGCAGGTACAGCCAATTAAAAGAATCGGGGTTCTAACCAAGACTCTCACGTGTCATCACGGCTTATTTAAGATGAGACCACTTCAGTGTTGGTTCTTTATTCTTACTTTCACCGCCATTTAATATTTCAATAACTCTCTCCCTCTTACTATGTCTCAATCCGGTTCTAAGCATGAAGAGCCTGCTCCTCCAAAGGCAACTTGCCCCGGCATTACATATAAAGACCTTTCGCCAGAACAACAAGAAATAAGCGATATTCTACATAATACAGAGCACTATGACCTAGACTTATTAGGCATTGTACACCTTGGCAGCGACGGTATATTCCGTTACCTTGATGCTGATCGCAATGTCCACTATGCAATTGCTCTGAGGCCTGCGTTGATAAAAGCCTTACTAGACCGTGGCCCTTATAATATGGAGGAAGAGATGATCTTTCGCGGGGTTGATGGAACAAATGTCCCTGAAGAACAGTGGTATAATCCCCCCCCGGGTATACTTCCTGAGCCACTGTCTGAGGAGCATCGGGAAGAGGGCCAAGCATTTATTAAGAAGAATAAAGAGACGATTGATAAGAACCGTGAGGCTTCGAAGAACTATAAGGATCGTCTTGTGTTTATAGAGTCAGATTATAAGCTTGAATAGGTACTAAAGACCCACTACTGGGGATTCTTGCTTGTATATAATCTACTGGCTTTACAAAACTTGCGTTAATAATAAATTGATAACAGTATGTATGACAGTTATTAGATTTCTTTATCGTATAGCTTTACTTATTTTAAAAGGTCTATCAGTAGAGTATATGAGTTACTTTTACCCCTTTCCTATCTCTTTTTAACTACAATATTACTTTAAAAGTAATAGGATATTTCTGGTTATTGTAAGCAATCTAAGAAAAGAATTACAATAAGGCAAGTGATGAAAACCCTGGATTTAGGGTAAGTCAACTGAATGATGTTATCTCAGGAGTTTGCCCTTTCGGGAAATACTTATCTTATCAGCAATAGGGCCCGGTATCTTATCTCTACGCTAGCTAACTTACTATCGCCTTCCCAAAGATGTCTCGGTATTTTTAGCTCTGGTTGCTGAGAGGTATTATCTTACCAGATATGGATAAAATCTCATGATCTTACCCTTGCACAGCGGGGGGTTTGTAAAGACTGACAATCCTGCCTCCATGGCCCTTGTTCTTATGCCTCCTTAGTCTCCTGCCTCTTCTCCGCCGCTAATCGTACCAACACTTCCGATGACTCTTCCTCCCGACCAAGAGGCACAAAGATATGATCATGATAGAAGCCGCTAACAGGGTTACAACCAATCCCCTGGGCTGCTAGTCTCGTCGCGATAACCGCCATGAATCCGACCGCTTCCAAGCTCGACGTGACGTTGAGACTGATCATTTTGCAAGGGAAGAAGTGATCGATCTTGCGTGACTCTGCATAGTCCTTACTAGTGATGACTGTGACTCCCTCGAGTTCCTTAAAGATCATTTGCGTTTCGGACAGGGGTGGTAGATTGGAGGTGTCGGTGAACGTGGCGAAGACGTAGGTGGTTGGATGGACCGTATGGTTGAGAGTTGAGAGGAGCTTGCTGAGCGAGACCTCGCCAGGGTCATTGGCCATTAGCGACATGGTTGCGCACTTGAGAGCTATCCCGAACGTATCGGTGATGAGAGAGAATGTTTTACTTGAAGTATTCCAATGTCACAGAGTTGAAGTCTTCTCAGAGTTTTGTATTTCGATGGTGGAGTACAAAATGCGGATGCGGTCAATTACAGGGCGTGCTTAAAGAGCTAATGACGTCACTGTCGATGGGGTCAGGGCTATATCTTGTGTTGAGCATTTGCTGCACTGAGCTAGTCACAAGAGCAAGGGATTTTAAATTCAACATCATTTCCATCTTGAGCACTCACACCGCGCGATAGGACCAGGAATCAATTACTGGGCCCCTACTTAGCCTTGGCTTTGTTGAATTCATTGATAGCGGTACCAGTCTTGATGACAGCTGAAGATGCGTCGAGAGGAGGCAAGACGAGTTCGACCAACTATGTTTCGTCAGCATCGCCTTTCGATCAGGGTAAAATAGGGTGAAGCCTTACCTCAAGGCAGCCTACATTGCCAAAGTCGGGGTCCTGAAGTAGCGATGAAAGGTCTCCACAGGTCTTGATAGGGCCGTGGTACTTTGATTCGAAGGCTGGTCCGAAGGCTTTGCCGAGCATGGAATAATCCAGAATTGCCACCTCATTATAAAGGGCTTCCTTGCCGTGAATGAGGCGCTCGACTGTGTATCCGCCATTGTTGAGCACGAATCTGGGTCATGTCAGCAGCAATCGCCTAAGACTGCCATCAGAAATGAGAAGAGGATACTTACATGATTGGCTTGAGGTCCCACCGCAGCATATCTGCCAGAGCCTGAATAGTAAGATGCATGGAACCCTCTCCAGTCACGAGGACAGGCCTCTTCCACTTCCCTTCGCTTTCCTTGATAGCCTGGCCAACTCCAACAATGGCACCAGTAGCATAGCCAATACTGCCATATATGGTTTGGTTGAACATCATCACTCCGCTGGGGAGCTTGCTATCGCACAGGCCGAAGGCGGAGGTGCCGGTCTCGCCGATGATCACATCCCCGGGGCGGAAGAAGGAGCTGAGTTCCTGAGTCTGTCAGTATCAGCCTTCACTAGAAGATGCATCGGAGTGACCTACACCCCAGAGAAAATCTTGCTTGAGCTCGTCGCTGGCCTGAAAGTTGAACTTTGGATATGGATCCCAAGTGACTTGCCGTGAAGCCAAAGAAACTGGGTTCGAACGAAGCGAATCGACGAGGCGTTTCAGAACCTGAGAGGGTTAGCTGGCTTTTCCAAAATTGACTCCAAGCTATACTGACATGCTTCATAGAGACCGGGTACTGGGCCTTGCCGATCGAAACCGCGAAACGTTGGAGGTCAATAATAATGGCATCCTTATTTACAACACTCGTAAACTCGCCCGTGTTGAAATCAGAAGAAAAGTTGCCGATCCAAAGGACTGTGTCAACAGATTCAAGCGCCTCTTTCACGGCGGGCAGAGTGCCAGCACCAGAATGGACACCTGCGAACTGGGGAATGGCTTCATCAAGGCCTCCTTTGCCCATCGCGGTAGTAAAGGTAGGGAGGTTAGTCAACTTGATCAGCTCATGCGACTCTTTGAGTACACCATTGCGAACAGCACCTGAAGATAGTTAGCATGGTTCGTTGTACAACTGGAACCGAAGGACTTGCCTCCATCGACAATAATAGCTGGGCCATTCGATCTCTCCACCGCCTTTCTGATTTCTTCAACAACAGTCTCCTCGAGAGCTGGATCGTTTGGCTGCAGCTCGGTAGGGATTGGGACGTTCAGCCCCTCGGCATCGATCATTTCGTACGCAATGTCGACGCTGAGCCCGATATAGACTGGCCTGCTCTCACGCATCATAACAGTGAGCGCTTCATCGATCTCTCGGGCCGCAGTGGGTGCATAGTCGATCACAATAGTTGTAGCGGTGATGCTCTTAGCCATACTCGCATACATGTCGAACTTCCCGTTTCCAAGACTATGGTGCATGATTCTCTTGTTTCGAACAGCATCGACAGTTGGGTAGCCAACAATATGCACAACAGGAACAAATTCCGCGTAGTGACCAGCCATACCGCAATAAGCAGAGAGTTCACCAGGGCCGAAGGTGGTGACGAAGGCTCCCGCACCGCGGACACGAGCGTAGCCATCTGCAGCGTAAGAAGAGATGAGTTCGTTGGGGTTGCCTTTCCAGGCTAGGTCGTTGTCGGCGACGAGGTCCAGAAGGGCGAGTTCGTAGTCTCCTGGAACGCCAAAAACTGAGCGGATGCCGAGCTCGTGAAGACGGCGGAAGAGGTAGTCGCCAACTTTGATCTCAGACATGGTATATGATGCAGTGGATTCCTGGTTTGGATAGGAAGTGAAATGTTGAGTATGGCAAATGTATTGAGTAAGAAGACCGTTGCGAATGATGTGCTGTTCTGTTATTTCTGAGGGACCAAGCAGACGTATTTATACTCGGACCTCGTAATCAAGGATATCGTTGTGTAAAGGGCCGATGCCGTTGCAACAACCCTTCGGATGAGAAGCATGAAGATGATCGTCTTGTACGCTATGGCTGCTTATGCCGCATCGTCATGGATGGTGCGGAATTGAAACCCCCCACTTCGAGCCGTCTTTTCGGTGATCCGCAAGTGCCGTGCCAAGGTTCAGCAGGCTTACTGGCTTGCCTGTTGGGGTAATTATGTAGTCGATTGCTGCCTCTAAGGTTAAGCTTTGTTAGACTGCTAATACAAGTAACGAGGGCACGGTAATGTTAGGGCCAGAAATATTCGCATCTGACATGCATTCAACCTGATAAGAGAATGGGCCATAAATTGTCCTTCTGTTGTTGTTGCCCACGATCCTTCACCGAACTGAACTGCCTTATAATTGATCCATGGTGGGACACATCGACCTGACAAGTTAAGACTACAAATATTTCGGCGACCTTCGCAATTAGCATTATAAAATTTGGTAAATATTATTTACGGTGTTTAAGCACAAGAAATACTAGGGATTAATTAAATGAGAAACGTGGCCCTGAGCGGATTGGAGGCCAAGTCAAGAATTCTCGTATACGGCAGTGAAAAATAGTGTCGGGGGGAAGCACAGTATTTCGAAGAATTTCAGGGCTGGTGGGGCACGCTAGGCTAAGGCTGCGGTAATGCACGGTGATAAATAATGGTTGCGTTGCGGGCTGAACAACAACGCGATGACATGCCATGAAAGCCATCTATGTCACAATGCAACGGCGAAGCGGAATAAAACCGCCTCACGCAAGAGACGCGGCAAGTGCTGAAATCTTGTATTTCAAATACCAGGAAATTGTATCTTAGTATGATATAAGGCTATCAACTCAAGGACGCAGAATGACGAGGCCCTGCATAATGTGATATCGGTTGGTCTAGGTTCCCTAATTCGCAGGTATCATTGCGACGAGTCCGAGTCTCATCCTGCTAACTGTATGTAGTAGGATGCACTTACAGGCCAATAAGCGCCGCCGGTTGAGGGCTGAAGATAAGCACTCCCAGCAGCATTACGATCAACTTCGCTAAATGTCTCAATGCATTTGAAGCTCTCGTTTACTGCCTTTATGCCGAATTCCATAAGGCTCACGGATGTTCATCAATCCTTATATGCTCAAAGGTAAGTGAATTATCCACGGCAAGGTTGACCAAGGTATTTGCAATATTGCTATTGGTACCAGTATCCCCAGCAACATCTCATCAATGTGACGAGCCCGTGTTGGCAACCGTCAAGTAGCCGTGGCTGTCACTCAGTGCGTCCCCATAGTCTTTGTTGACTATCAAAATTTTCGCGTTTTCTCATGGTGAAAGAGCAAACATTTGTGAGCCGACAAAGCCAACATACAGCTAAAATCGTGCCTATCAGTATCGTATCAGGGAGAGAATCGACCATCAATTGATCATTGAAGTCCTTCATAAAACCCTATTCATTTCAAATTTAATTTCTAAATAGTTTCGCCAGGAAGCAAACGACGCTCACTTAGGACTTGAAGTCTAGCTTCCTGTGGGCTCCAGCTCCAAAGAGGCGGCCGTACACACGCGGCATGCCGTTTTCAGCCTGATCTCGCCTTGCATACATTCAAGCGGGGTAGTAATCATGCAACAGATAAGCTCAAAATCAACGTACTAGATGTTTCTTTACAATCCTACTATCTAATGGTTTGCTTCTATCTTGCTTGTTTCCTTATCAACACGCAGTTGTAGCCGCAAACTCATCAACCTTACCACCTGGCATGTCGGATCCTGAAGGAATCACAGTCGAGGAGGCAATCCTCGCGAAAGTTTCTGATGGCGATCCTGAATTACCAAATCAGATGTTCAAAGTCGCTCATCGACACTTCATCCGATACAGAAGAGTCGGATTGATGGCCGATCTTGACAAGGCTATCAGCATGGCAACCGAGGCTATTGATCTCACGCCAGAAAGTCACCCACAGCGCACTTCACGTCTGATCAACCTCTCAGTCTACTGGTTCGAGAAATACCCAAAAAGCGATGCACAAAATGTTGAAGGACTTCAAGACTCCATTAAAGCTTCGCGAGTCGCGATTGCAGCTCTTTCAGAAACCTATCCACACCGCGGAACAATTCTTGATCAGCTATCCACAAAGCTAGGGTTGCTCTTCATGCAGACGCGTGAGCTAAGAGTTATCGAAGAAAACATTGCAGTCCAACGAGAAGCTGTGGAGGTAACACCAATCAGCAATCCGAAGCGTCTTCTATTTTTAGCCAACCTGGCTGCTCCTCTTACAGCCCGACATCAAGTCCTTTGAAGAAAAGAAGATCTTGACGAAGCAATTCAAATATGCCGTGATGTCATAGCACAGACAGACGAAAACTCGCCCCAGCTCCTCGGTAGGCTCGGTAACCTTTCGCTAGCATTGAGCGAAAGATACGACATACACGGAGACCAAAACGATCTCGAAGAAGCCATCGAGATTGTCAAGTTGGCTATTGATGTCACTGAAGAGGATAGCCTGGAGCGCATGGCCCAGCTAAGCAATCTTGCTAACTTCCTTAGTGACCGATATCTCAGGACGGGACGCATGAGCGATCTTGAGGAATCTATTCAGATATTTGAAGTAGTCTGCGGCCGTGTCGAAGATGATAAGGTGTACTTGGACAGACACAAGTGTCTCAGCAACTTTGGCATTCAGCTCAGTCGAAGATACAGAAGGATCGGAACCGTGGCTGATTTGAAACAAGCGATAAAAGTCGGCCGAAAGGCTTGTAAGCTGAGTCCCGATGACGATAGCAAGTCAAAGCACCTCTCCAACCTGGCAATCATCTTGAAACACGAATATCTCAGAACAGATGATTTAGATGTTCTCGAGGAAGCTATCAGTGTACAGAGAAAGGCTGTACAGGCCGTCCATAAGAATCACCCAGATATTTATGGCACCTTTCATAACCTCGCAACCATTCTCACTACGAAATACAAACTGACCCAAAAGTCGGAGGACCTCGAAGAGGCGTTGAGACTTGGGCAGCAGGCTGTCGACTTGACACCGGAAGATCATGCCAATAGAGCCGCTTGTCTCAATACCCTAGCTGTGCAGTTAAGTGACATGTCCAAAAAGACTGGACTGTCGAGCTATTTACACGAAGCTATCCGTTATGGGCGACAAGTACTGGATGTCACGGGAGAAAACCATCCGGAGCGTGCTAATAGGCTGGTCAACCAAGGTGGACGATATGGTGATTTGTTCTGGGTGACGAAAGAAAGAGTACATCTCGATACCGCCATTGAACACTTGGAGTCTGCCTTATATAGCCCTAACGCTTACGATGACTCTCGCATTCGCGCAGGAAAAGAGCTTATCCAGTACTATGCAGCAGTACCTGACTGGGATAAGGCTTATGAAGCGGTCAAAACTGCGATGGATCTTGTTCCTAATCTCATCGCACAGACTACGAGCAATGCTGATAAGCAAGATGCACTGGTACAAGTCTATGGCTTATCATCTGATTCAGCAGCTGTGGCACTCTCCACGAACAAAGGAGCCATTGCTGCCTTACGGTTTCTTGAACAAGGACGGGGAATGATGGCAGCATCCGTTGAAGAATCACGAATGGAAAACCTCGATCTTCGGAATGAGCATCCTGAACTCGCTGAGCGTCTAAATCGATTGCAACTTCAGATGAGTTCATCTGGAGCTGTCGGTTATTCTAGTGATGAGATCCACGAGCCTTCATCAGGCCAGCATGTCGGAATGAACCATGACCTCGGCGACCTTCATGGACTACTTGACGAGATCCGCCAAAAGCCCGGGTTTGAAGACTTTCTCTCTGCCCCAAGCGAGTCTAGCATCAAGAATGCTGCCATTCCGGGCGCAATTGTTGTCATCAACGTCAGCGATTTCCGCCGTGACGCTATCGTTGTGGAGCACAATAATATTCGCAGCATCCCTCTGCCTCAGCTTATAATCCAGGATATAAGGTTCAATACCCAACAAGTCCATACTTCAAGTCCAAAGATACTCGAGTGGCTATGGCATACTATCGCTGAACCTGTCCTTGGTGAGCTAGGAATCAATGACGTTTCTCCTGACGAACGCCTGCCACGGATTTGGTGGATCCCAACAGGCTTATTGAGCATATACCCTCTCCATGCAGCTGGCCGACATTATGAAGGATCGCGAGACACCGTGATCGACAGAGCTATGTCGTCGTATAGCTCGTCTATCAGAGCCCTTCTCCGGACCCGGAGTCGTGCAGGTCTAAGCCCGTTTCCCTTAGGCAACGAGCGGGCTGTGCTTATATCCATGGAGCGAACACCAGGGTATAGTACACTCCCTTCAGCAGGCAAAGAAATAACTCAATTACGTCCCATCTGTGAGTCCAAGGGATTTGTGGTGACTGAACCTAAGTCTCTCAAAGAAGACATCGTTTCTCAGCTCCCAGGGTGTAAGGTCTTCCACTTCGCTGGCCACGGCGCCACCAACCTGCGCGACCCTTCCCAAAGCAGCCTTCTGTTACAGGATGAACCTCTAACTGTATCAACCCTTCTGGAAACCAACATACAGCAATATTCGCCCTTCCTTGCATACCTCTCCGCATGCGGCACTGGACAGATTGCGCACGAGAAATTCCTGGATGAAAGCATTCATCTCATTAGTGCCTTTCAGCTAGCTGGATTTCGTCATGTTATCGGCACCCTCTGGGAAGTCGGTGATGATATCAGCGTTCATATGGCAAGGATCACCTACGAAGGTATTCGGCGAGGTGACTCGGCAGATGAATCAGTATGCCGAGGCTTACATAAAGCGACACTAGAGCTGAGAGATCAATGGCTCCAGGAACAATTACCGATTCACGGTCGTAAGAGAAAGGCAAGATCCATTACAGATGATGAAAGAGGAGATATGTCGGGCCCTCGTGATATTGTAGCCTTGGAAGATGATGAAGATGTTTCTAAATTGCCAAAATGGGTTCCTTATGTTCATTACGGAGTATAAACTGTGGCTAAACATCTCCTAATGTGATGGAGATCCAAGATCAATCCTTCCTCAGAATTCGCAGAAGCCTATTCTACATGTCGTGTTTCTACTCTACTAGCATAGCTTTACCGCATCTACACTACCATTTACTGCCCCGTCTGAACCATTTATATATTTCTCTAATCCACTTCCATTACCGGCCAAGACGTTTGTCGTTAGATCCTTCACCTTCCAAATTTTGGCTGACATATGAGATGTAAGTGCCACGATATCCGCTCCGCAGTTCACAATGCAGAGACCCGAGCAAGCAATAATTACCATATCTTTTAGGAAAAAGAACTTAAATCGCATGAACGTAGGTAGATTTACTTAGGTATTAATCGTGGATTAGGGGATCTTGTATATTCGAATAGAAATACTGATGAATCAGATTGAAGTAGATAAGTACAATTTGAACAGAAAGAGAAGTTCTTCACGACAATATTCAATGCCTAAGCATGGTACCTACTTCCACTCTATTGCGACGTCTCAGGCTCCTCGGGCGTAGCAGCAAGTCCCTGAGGCTTGACGTAGAAGAAGTGGCTTCCATCCTCGCGGTGCAAACGAGTGAGAAGAGACATGATCCTTCCAGGGACGCCAGCAGACGGCCGAGTAATATTTCCGATGAATCGGATAAAGTTGTGTTCCTGATCAAGCAGCTGGCGGATATGACGGTCGATGGCACGTTGCCCTTCGTCGAATTTGACACCCTGTGCTCCATGGGCAATTTGAAGAAGATCAATACCCTTGGAAACAGTAATCCAATGGTCAAGTACCTTTATGCATGTTAGCTGTGGTTCATCCTTCTAGGCTGCCTATACTCACAACTGTCTTTGATCTACTATAGTAGGCCACCAGGTCAGGAGACTCGTTCCAAGCTTGCTGAGAGAGCTGTCGCATAAAGGCCCTCTCACCATTGGCGTTCAAGAAGTTGTGAATCTGGGTGAGCCATCCTGGGATGTTGTTGGCGCATGCCTGGAGTCTGTTGTCGAGTCGCTGCTGCAGGCGACCTATCGCAGCCATGCTTTCTCCAGCTGATGAACCACCAATGATAAAGCCCTTCGACAGTAAAACCTCGAGGTCAAACCTTCCATTCGCAGCAATCCATTTCAAGCCGTCCTACACATCGTTTATGCTGACAGGAAACGGGTCTTCAGGGCCCTGTCGATAAGAAGGCGCCAGACAAACCGCCCCCAGCCTCTGTACAATGTCACGACACGAACGCTCAGTATCTTCTGCAGAACCAGTAGTCCACCCGCCACCCTGGATATAAATAACAAGCGGCAGGGTTGAACCAGAGTTGCTGACCGACTCATAAACATGAGCGCGCAGCTTGTGGCGCTCTCTTGCGGTGTAGTAGAGATCGCGCTAAACAACACCACTCTCTGGATCTGGCAGCTTATACAAGCTTTTGATATATCATCTCAAGCTTGCTATTGCCTTTGCTGGATCAGAATTGTCAACTTGAGGAATAGTTGTTGTTTTGAGGTACCGGACCAGGACCAGACTAGTTTGAACTCATTCCGGTGGATGCTGGAGATATACGTTGTCCAGCTCGGGATCGATAGCTGCGAGTTGTAGTCGGTCCTCTCTTGGAAATCCCATATTAGCAGTTGCGAGCGTGGTCACGATATCAGATCTTATCTAGAGTGTGTATGAGCGAAAGGTGAATGGCCCGTTCAAAAAGTCGACCAAATGTAGTGCTCTGAGTCCGGAATTAACGGTCCTATCGCATGTGGAAGTGCACAATGGCTTAATTTGATCCGGTTTGGGCTTCCTACTATACTAAGAGTTCTAATATCGGTATCAAGAGTCGGACATAATGATTACATCCTCTCCTCAGGTGTTCCTACGTGTCACCTTCCTGATTCTTCTTCGGATACCAGCACCGGCCTTCGAGACTGTCAAGGCTTGGTCATTGGCAACTCACATAAGCAACTGTCCCTCATCCAATCAAGTTGACATCATCCGTGGCTTCAGGCCTTTTTTCGGAGAAGGCCTTTGTCTCTTCCTTTCGCTGACTGTCACCTAGGGAAACACGTCTCCTAGCATCGATGTATACCATGTACTCCTCATACGTATGCGGCAAGACCTTGAGATTTTTGGGCACGGAGAATGTGTAGTTGAACTGACCAGTTGGCTTTGCAACACCATGTTCGACATCACGAACCTTACTGTCAACTCGAACATGCACTCGAGTCATGGGCTTCTCGGGGTCTGGGAAGCCAGGCTCAGTGCCGTCTTCCTCCAGCAGGGGAGGATCAGTGTATGCGACAGTGGCGGTCAGGTACAAGACACTGCCGACAGGGACGGGATTTCGGAACGTGCAAGGATCGGCGCTGATGAAGGTCGGTCGGGCATGAGCAAAACTGGCCGCGCAACAGAACGCAAGCTCAAAGGTCTGCTTCAAATGGAAGCCACCAAAGATCATGGTCTGGTGACGATTTCGGTACTGAGGTTGCATGATCGCGGCCGTTGAAAGCTGAGTCTTGGACATAGCAACGACATTGGAAGGTTGGCGAAGATCGTTGTTGGGATCGTGGTATGCGAGCTGTCGCAGCCAGATTTGATGAATGAGAGCGGATTCGGCGTCGTTAGGTTCAGTCTGAAGAAGTGAAGCTTTGGAGTTTTCCTTCTTAGACAGCGACTTGGCCTCTCCAGCCTTGAAGATCTTCTCTTCCTCCGCATTGGTGGGGACGAGCTTGGGAATATTGACTGGCTTTCTTGTGTTGGGGTCGAGGGCGACCATGGTGAAGGTGCATGTCAGAAGGACATCCTCTGGCTTGCTAGGTTCGCCTTCTTCTCTGGCTTTGGCAACTTTGCAGGTGATTTCGACACTACTCCTACCAGAGGCATAAGTAACTTGACCGCTGTACTCGAGATCACAAATTTCAGTGAGCGGGTGCGCTATTGTGATGCGATCCAGAGCGGCGGTCACTGTTGTGACACCGGGGCCAGTATGCTTGTAGACAATGATGCCAGAGAGGGCATCGAGGTCCATGAATAATGTTCCGAGTCTATCAGAAATGTTAGTTCAATGCAGGAAATCGTTTCAATTGATGCGCTTGCCGTATGTGACCGGAAGAGTTGACATAAGTGTCTGACAGCCAAGGGTCTTTCTTGAGAGGGAGCACGACGCGATGATAGCTGTCGCTCATTTTCTTGGGGGTCAGGTCGCGTTCCTTGGGATAGTCATCGGACTTGTGAGCAGGCAGACCCTGTTTTTGACGCTCAAACGCTTCTATCCATGGCATCGGCTGTCTCTTGTCCTCGAGGCCCTGAAAGACGCCATCTGTTTTTGTTGGGGGTGTTGTATGGAAGCTGTTGGCATTGGGACGCGCCAATACAGGGTTGACTAGTCGCAGCACATGTGGCCTACGCAGCGAAGCGACAATGCTTCTTGCCTCTCGACTTCTGGACATCATGATGAGTTGTTGAAGTGAAGTTCAATTATTGATGGTCGTGTGACGCAATGTTCAAGTTTGCTCGCGGACCTGATTTAGCGAACGGGAGAAACCCGATAAGTCAGCGAGACGCTAAGATAAGACCGCCGGGGACTTTGATAACCGAACTAGTCTGAGACTTCAGCGGATGAAACCGGCTTCGTGGAAATCCTGAAAGTTATTCCGATAAGGAATAAGAGGATCTAGGAAGGTTTAATGTCCCTAACTTACTAATAAATACCCTGATAAATAGATGCATTCATAATAGAGTATCTCTTAGACTAAGCCTGGTTAATCTTGACGCCACCCTCATTACTATAACTCAGTTGGGTATATAAGTTCCCCTCAGAGTCAGTATCTAGCCCGGAGAACATAAAAACATTGCCGGCCGGCATAATTACCATAGTCCCAATGTCCTTAAACGCTGACCTCAGACCGTTATAGAGTACCATTGTGGAGCCCCTTCCGATATACTTGATGCTTCGCATAAAAGTGTCCCGGTCATATCTGAATTTATGATGGTCTGGCACAGGGTGGAACACTTTCTCAACTGAGTTTTCGAAACGGTCCGAGTGCTTGTCGACCTCGACCCAGTCAACCTCATCGCCTTCTTTACCAAGATTTTGACTCTTGGCTTCGTCTATCCGGATAGACCACTTTCCAACACTGCTTGAAGAGACCTCTATGCGTGCGAGAGACTTCATCCGGCAGTTAATCTGACAAAGGGGCTGCCAGTCAGTCCTATCTGTTGATAAATCATAATTAGTATTGGAATAAAAGATACGAGAGTGGGGTGCAATCGTACAACTGGGAGCGTCGTAATCGACGTTGTGACTATAGCATATATTATAGTTGATGTGATTCTCAATTACAACATCAAGGTAAAGCTTTCTCAAGTGATCAATTCCATCCTCCAGGTCTTTGATTGAATCAGTCTCACTCGAATATGTGATGGTTATGGCAGAGCTTCCTAGATAGGGCATACTAGCATCAGTGAAAAACTCGAGACCTCCACTTGTTGGCTACCACTTACCCGATGGCCTCTTGCGTATCTCAAAATGCTTTCCCTCCCACCAGTGGTAAAACTGGAATTGTTCTTCAATGTGCCATGATCGGCTGACCTGTTGACATAAACTATGAGGAGAGCTTGAACATATATCGTGGAGAGTGAACTGTGGGTCGTTTATGCCCAGAGCAACACGAATACCGAACTCAAGCTTGCGGTCACCTGGGTTGAGTAGAAGGCTGCGACCCACATCATCAAGCCAATGGCTCGAGAATATCCCGCTCGAAAACCCCATGATCCCATCGCAGCCTTGCGTGACGCCATGGGAATCCTTGGTTTTCCCAAACGTTTTCGTTACATCAAAAAAGGTATTGCCGAAAACACCAGCATTGCGATCCGATGGATCAACGACGATGGGACCATCCTGGTCCTTGCGGTGAGTAAACATGCAGTAGTTCAGAGTCCCAGATGTTGCTTTCACCCCAGCTCTCGCCTGTAGCTTGCCTGGTGTGACTGACAAACTCCACTGCTTGGGTTGAAAGTAAACCGGGGTATGCTCAGTCGAGGCTGTATAGTCAATGTCCTGGATGTCCGGGAGCTTTTGGGAAATGCTGTAGCCTAGAATAAACGGATTGTCCACGGTGGGTGCGCCTTTTTGTTTCTGGTTGCTTTGCAAAAGGGAGAAGTATGTCGATATCGACTTCGAAAAGCTGTTGACGATGTCTTGATCCTTCACATCGAGAGCAACGCCGTCTGGGCCGCGAACTTTGAAAGACTCGGCAATTCTGGCTTCTTGAAATAAGCAGAATATTGAAGAGACAGTGAATATCTTGCTGTCGATCTTGGTAAGTTGTTTCGCCGCGCGGTCAGGGACGGTCGTGGCATTGTCTTCCTTTTTAGATGCATTGACAAGGTCTGTGGCCCATGATCAGTCGCTTGAGCTTGAAATACTTTCTCAGTTGGCTCCTTCAAATACTCGCTTACCTTGCATAACATCCTGGACTCTTTCTTGAGTAACGAGGACCTGCCACGACAACGTATAGCCATTGATAACCAGGCTCCTCAGCTGTGGACCAGTAGCTTTGAACCCCCAGTAATGAAGCACACTGTCCTTCGTATCGAGATCATCCCGCTTGAAAGTAAGCTCGATATATGCATAGCGGTAAGTCTTTTCGAAATCATCTTCTCTAGTTCCGAAACGAATTCGAGGACAGTCGATGAACCCTTCTATTCCATCCGAAGCCTTGACCATATGGCCGTCATCATCTTCAAGCATGCGGAAAATTGAGAGCGCATGGTTGATTAGATGCTTGGACTGGAGATTTGGTGCAAAGCCAGGTGTTTTGGAAGGTCGTGGCAGTGGCCCGCGGGTGATCGGGGTTCGGTATAGCTTTTCCAGTTGAGCGTTGACAGCCTCTTCTGAGATGGAGAGGACTATATCATATCCGGCCAATGTGCCAGGACGGTCGCTAACCCTGACGCTCATTGTCTACAGAAGATTTAGTGTAGACACTGTGTATTTCCTTTTCAATCAGCATTGATACCCGACTCACTAACCTGCTGGTTTCGGTTGAGGACCCTGATCTATATCTGCAGAATTTTCCATGCATGATCCATTCGGCTGTTGTATAATCATAGGTTGACTGCCAAACTGGGAGAGGCTGAGGCAACATTTTATGCACTCACCCAATATTTCCCCACCATACTGCATTTTATTGCCTAACTAATCGCGAATAGGTCTAGATAATGAGACTATTGGATTGAAGGCCGAACACTACCCAATCAATCGAATCACGCGTTATTATCAATCAGCGGAGTAAAATCAACATGCTGGTTAGGTTGCCCCTCTTTCCAATACCCATCATCACCCGCCTTGGTCGGGGTTGTAACAGTTATAATAGTGCCTTTCATCGGCAACTGCATTCACTCCGCTGAGTAGTCACGTTATACATGGGACCATCTCTCTTTCATCATGAATAGCTCCTCCACGTCTGAGCAAACCAAGCTCTCCCCCCCCATAACAATAAAGACCAATATTCCCTTTGTTGAGTACACCCCGAAACAAAACCCTAACGATATCCCAAAGCTTGTGGAGTCCGGCGACAAGAAAATTGAGGTGGAAATATGTTCCGAATTAACCAAATACCATGTCAATACCGAGATCTTCGAGAAGTCGGGTTCTGTTCAACTTATGCATGATTATCTGAGCCAGCCTGCAGTCTTTTCTCTGGATGCCAATAATGTAAGCTGAATAACACATTTCCTGTTATATTTCATCAAGCTAAAATTGTAACTCCAAGCGCCTGTGCCTTCTGAGACATATATCTGGTGCAGCGGAGGGCTGGCAGTCTAGTATTATCTCGCCCGAGGACCTGCATCTGACGACTTTTCATGTTATGCAAGATGGGTCTGACTTTCTTCTGGCAGCAATTGCTGCTGAAAATGTAGGAGATAAGAAGAAATTCTCCCTACATTATCACAGGATAAGTCTAAAGGACAACCAAAAGATACCTGAACAAGGAAGAGGTACGGACCCTGCAGACTTGAGACTATACCTCACAAATCCTTCCAGTTTCACTAACTCAATGCTGTTTTTCAAGAGTGGACCCAAGTAATGGATAACACTGACCGTCTTTTGGGCTCTCTGCACTTATCTACCGTCATGTGGAAGGGGCCCCCAGACCACGCCGAAGGAGAGTCGCCAATATTTGAGGTCGTCGTAGGCACCAAAACATCTGGCAACAAGACAAGCTCCATCTATACTGTTAGAATTGATCCATGTGCACGGAATCCGTGGTCGAAATTGGGCTTTCCGGCACAAGCTTCTGGACTTGACCAGCTATCGCCTATGGCCCTGCCAGGTGGCGAAAGCGCTATGGTTTGTGTATTTCACGATACAGTTGGGAGCAAGCCTCCCAGATGCGTGGGTCACGTATTTGGGCCCGATGGTGGGTTTCTTCGTCAGTTTGAGGCAAAAGCAGGCGCCTTGAAGGGCGTCAATAGCGTGTTCTCACATCTCAATCCCTGGAACACGACAGATTTGGTTCTGGCTGGGAACGATGGAATTGGTGTTTGCGATTCCACGCAAGAATACGACACCATGTCTGAACATATACTGAAGGGCATTACTTTCAAGCAGGTTGTCTGTGATGAAGTCGAAGACTCTTCCAGGCCACTCACTCACACCAGACTCGCAATCTTTGCTGTTTCGCAAGACGATGAGCTTTACTATATCGATGGAGAGCGGAATTACGCAGCTGACGAGCCACGCATGTCTTTCCAGTGGTCCGGCCTACCCATCAGACGTAACGTTAGCCAGATATCAGCAAGATATAATGCTCTTCAGTGCAGCAGTGAGCTACTCATGGCTACAGAGAACGATACAGCACTCAGGTTTCTCCGTCGTGAGCCCTCGGGTAAATCTTGGACTGAGGATCGTATCACACTAAAGGGGCACAAAACGATGCACTTCGACGCCTTTGTGACCAATCTGGTTTTCACAGATGGGTTCGGAAAACCCGTACCTGAGAATTACAAAGTCAAATTAACATCAGAGCCGCTGCACATTGTTGCAAACGACAGGTCCTATGCAACAGGGCTGAAGGGAACGGTCCTCAAAACTGACAGCAATGGATCCATCCTGATCGTAATTCCCACCAACGGAAAGATAGCCTGTCCGCCTTTGAAGTTGTCTATTTCAGACTTCTCTTTCAAGGTTGACCCTGCACAGCGCGTGGATCGGCTCATTGGAGGACTAAACTCGACAGATGCTTTCTCAGCTGCAAAGGCCTCGAATGGCGAGATGATTTTCGCAGGCTGCTCTTCTGAAACCTTGACAGATGCTGCGTCTGTCCTTGGAAAATACGGTGATATCAAGGCCAGTATTCATGAGCCCTCCCAGAGCCGCTCTCAAGACATCGACTTTTCCAGTGGCCGTGGCAACTACGAGTGGGGGAGTTGGTTCGACAACGTGACTTCATGGGCGGAGAAGTTCTTGGGAGATTGCATTGAGTCCATCAAATACGTGGCAAAGGAAACCGTCAAGTTGGCGATCAGGATTGCAGGCCCGGTTGTCAAAATTGTCTTCAAGATTGGCAAAGCTCTTTGTTCTTTTGTTGTCAAGACTTTGGATACTGTGCTTACGGCAGTAGCCAACTTTCTTGAGACGACACTGGGTCTTGACTTTCTCAGCCGGCTTCTCAAGTTTTTCAAGGCCATGTTTGATCCTGCGGCTGTTAAAGCGACACAAGAGGTATGTGAAGAATTCGTCAGATGATTGATCTTCTAAAGCTAATCCTTAAACGACAGGTCGTTAAAAAAGCCGTCATTGGAAGTATCAGCCTCTCCGAGCGTTTCCTTTCCGTTAACCGTTCCTCTATGGAGGATCTATTGGGGGACGCGGAAGACATGCTGAAAGGATACTTGGGTAACCCAAAAGACCTCCCAGGAGGGAGCTCTAGCACACCCAACGTTAGTTCCGTTCTAAATAACCCTGTCGTTCGACTGATTTCTAAGATCGACCCTTTGTCCTGGTTGATGGAGGCTATCACCGAGGAACTCACTGATTTCAAAGTCCCTTCCTTTGCTGCTCTCACAGATGGGATCATCAAAGCTATCAGCCCGAATCTTATCAACAACTTTTCACTTATCAGCAAACTGTGGGATACATTCTTCCAAGAGCTATGCACAGTCCTCTCCAATCCATCGCAGCTTTTGCCAGCACTCATTCGAGCCCTCAAGAAGGTTGCTTTGACATTGACCAAAGTCGTCAAGGAAGCCATCTTGAGCCTGTTCGATGTCGCATTGACTATCCTTCACGAACTCCCGTTGATTCTCAGCAGTTCATGGAAGCTAGGTGGTCTCACAGATATATGGGAAGAGCTGACGGGGCAAGACTTCTCCGTCATGAACTTTTTGACTTATCCTATTGCCGTCATTATGAATATCACGTCAGTGCTTTCAAGCGGTAAGTTGCCATTTGAAGGGCAGACAGCCGCCTTGGCAAGTTTCAACTTTGACTCAGTGGTCATCAAACCCTTCTACGAATCGACACGGGACCTCAAGGCAACAACAAGCTCAATGGAGGTCGGTGGACAATGGGGCCGAGAAGATGTACACGACACCCAAGCAGATTCGAACCAACTGAATCACTTTCGAAGAATCAAAACGGGGTCTTCTGATGCCGTTGCGCTTTCCCCGCCAAGTATATACGCAAACAGCGACAGCTCAACAACGTCTGCAAAGGAAATATTCCGAAACCTATGCACAATAGCTGAGAACTTTAGCCGCATCGCAATCTCTCTCGACTTGCTTTTGGAAGCCGGCGAGGTTCAAGACAGAAGGCAGCGTCTGATAAACGATTATGCGGATGGCAACGTAACAGAAGCCCAGCTCCGTGCTGCTATAGCTGCACAGAACGCACGACCGACAGGCTACGATATCACCAAGTGGCGTATTCTTGGCATATTCTTCCACTCTGTTGCGATCATCGGCGGTACACTTCTCCATGAGCGGTCTAGCACAATCGATTGGACCTTGGACTGCATTGTTGGTGTTGTTGGGGTTGGAGAGTTTGTTGTAGCTGCTGCCTCTTTATGTGGTGCAGACGCGGAAATGGCGCTACAAGGGGCTGGATGCGTGGCACAACTCAATACAATTCTAAGAACCACCCAGGAAGGCGAGCTTTTGCCGTCAAGCGTTCTATTTGTAATGGGTGCAACAGCTGGGATAATGACCTTTGCCTGTACCAAGATGAGAGAACCTATCATGTCCAAGACGTTTATAGTGATAGACTGGGCGAGTACTACAGGGGGTATTCTTTGGACTATTCGTTTGATAACAAGCAAGAACATTGTACAATAGGATAGTTAGTTGAGATATATTAGGATGATTAATAATTAATAGTTCTAATAAGTTTGCATAGCTCTTAATGGCTAAAGCTATATATTGACATTAGTTATAATTAAAAGAGTAAGTATTATTAACTCCACTAGGACTATATAATAATAACATAGCTTTAAAACTAAGTAAGGTAATAAATAAAAATCTTGCTCCGGTTGCCAGTAGAATCTGATGTTCCAGCATAATTGTATGGGTCTGGTGGTCACCAACTGACGTTAATCAGTCAACCAACAAAGACATTCGCTCCTGCATTTAGACCTGGACATCTACATGGAATACTCATCAATGCTGCGATGGCGCTGAATTTCATATACCTAAAAGCATCAATGCTGCGATGAAGCAGGTGGGTGAGAAGACATTCATTCATCGTCAATTGGGTGGCAAAAGGATGAAAGTCAAGATAAAGATTACGTCCATCAATTAAATACTGTACAAAAGGATTTAGCAAGGCCTATTCACGCATCGCTATCTCACAACTGTGTTATCAGAATTCCAGCTTCGAGACACTGTCCCACTTCTCGTCAGAGTCAGCAAGAGCCTTGGCCGCCATGTGAGCATATTGAAGCGCATCCTTGCCCAGGATGATTCTCAGTGGGGGGTCCTCCACATTGGAAAGGTGAATAATAGCTCTAGCTATCTCAGAAGCCTCCGTCCACTCTGAGTGACCCTTGACCAGCTGAATCATCTGGCCGACAGTCTGCTCATAAGGCTCGCTGACCTTGGCCGTCTCAGTGGCAGTGATGGCCCACTCAGTCTTGATGCCACCAGGCTCGGCAACGGTGACCTTGATACCGAAGGGGGCCACTTCCTGTGACAGAACAGTCGAAAATCCTCCGACAGCCCATTTGGCACTCTGGTAAGCTGCTGCTCCGGGTGTACCGACGCGGCCTCCGACACTTGAGACCTGAATAACGTGGCCAGACTTTTGTTTGCGCATGATGGGCACGATGGCTTTTGTAACATTAACGACCCCGAAAAGGTTGACGTCAACCTGCTCGCGGAAGCCTTTAATGTCTGCGTCTTCAATGGATGCCATGTCTGCGTAGCCGGCGTTGTTGACGACCACGTCGATGCGGCCAAACTTGTCGACAGCTTCCTTGGCTGCCTTGTTGGCTTGGTCAAAGTCTGTTACATCAAGAGCGGTTGCGAGGATCTTGTCGGATCCATATTTAGCGACGATGTCGTCGAGCTGAGATGGGTTGCGAGCAGTTGCGACGACGATATCTCCCGACTCGAGGACCTTTTCGGTTAGTGCGCGGCCAACTCCTCGAGAGGAACCAGTGATGAACCAGACTCGTGCCATGTTGGAGGGGTAGATATAATGTGACTAAAAGAGGATGTTGCAGTTACTTAGTTGTTAGAGAAACTTGACTAGATGCTGATGGTTTTGAAGCTGGTGGAGGAAAGGACGCGATTTATGTAAGATGAATTGCTTTCACAACTCCGACTATTACTCAAACAGCGGAGTTCAATACGAAAACTACGACACGCCATACCTACTCAGCCCCATATCGGCATGAGGCTGTCCAGTAGAGAAAGGGAGTTCATGATGAGCATTGACGAAATTGAGAAGGTACTAACTTTGTTGTATGCACGTCGTGATCCACTCCGGCAATTGCAGCCTATCTCCGGGTGCTGGCGTGCATCGTCCAAGTCCGCTGCGCGGTGACGGACATAACTTCGCTGGGAGATAAGCGGCGTTTAGTCTTTTCAGCGTTACACTGCATGAAAAAACGTCACTGGCCTGGCTTATCGATTGGCTTATTTTCTGGGTGGCTTCTGCTGGTTTAGGATGCTGATTTTTTTGGCTGACTGGCTTATGGCTGGTGACCCACCGCTGCAGGGTAGTCTGAATTAGAAAGCGAGGACCGTACGTCTAGGTAGAGAGAGCTGTCTTAGTAGCCAGGAGATCAAATATTCAGACGTGAAAGTTAATAAATCGGCCTGAATAGTGAAGCGTCATTGCTTCTTCTCTTCCCCAAACTTGCTCATCTTGTTCATGATGTAACTTTGTAGTTGATTGCTGCCTGCGATTGTGCGTGATTGAAAGCACAATTGTCTCTCCTGCGAAAAGTGGGCATGCACTTGAAACACAACAGTAGAGAATCGTCAAACTTAAGAGAGAAACACGCAGAATCATACGGGCCCGAAATGCGATGTATTGTAAGTTGGTATTTGCGAAATTATGTCTGTGATCGAGGCGCCTACAATGTAAATCTGCCTTGAGATCAGCCTGAACCCCGCTTCACATTCGATCAGCCTCGCGACAAGGCGACAGTCTTGCCTACCATCAAATGCTTGAGCGACGCAGCACCGATAATTTCTGTTCCATCAACTTCGAAAGCACTCTGGCCCATATTCAGTAACTATCGATATAGAATTGATGAGCGAGATGCTGAGCCCTAGCAAACTCTGCAGCGTCTGTTTCTACGGGTTGCAACCAGGTCTGGAAAAAGTTGAGAATAGCCTCCTGACAGAATTTCAACACCACGGTTCTTTCTCTAGCTTCAAACAGGCCGTAGAAGATGGATGCTTTATATGCTCGAAGCTCTGGGACTCTGTGGAAGATGCCTCCATCGAGGGCTGGTCCAAGGAGCCTGGTAGCTGGGTGCCCTTCGGCTGTGGGCTGGGCCGACGGCCTTGGGCGCCACGTTGGTACGGAGCTATTTATTGGCACATAAGATGCTTGGAGTATGGCATACCGCCTAATGTCAAGTTGAAGTACAAAGGCAACGTCTTTTGTTTTCTTCCGTGCGAGGGTATGTTCGTTTCCCTGCCGATGAATCGCGGTTCAATCACTAACGCAGTTAGATGAGAGATTTTCTATGCAGGAAGAATGGTCACTAGATTTTGTAACCAGCACGTCTTCAGAGAAAGTCCATCAACTGGCTTATGAGTGGTACGAAGCCTGCAGTGACTGGCACGAATCCTGTCGACGATTGCGGTCTTCTCCAAGGTTTGCCCCATCACGACTCCTAGACATTAGTTCTGAGAACAGCTGGAAGCTTTGTTTATATCCGGGAGACATATCAGATCCCCCAGATTATATGACCCTGAGTTACCGATGGGCAAAAACCCCTTCGATCATTCTTTTGAACTCGAATGTTGAAGACTTCCGCAAAGGCGCACCAACTTCTCAACTTCCAAAAACATTTAGAGAAACCATCGCTGTTGCGCGTCGGTTCTCCATCAAGTACTTCTGGATCGACTCGCTGTGCATCATTCAAGATTCGCCTGAGGATTGGGCGCGGGAATCACTCCAGATGCACCAGGTCTATGCGAATTCTGCTTGTACCATCTCCGCAACCGCTTCTGAGGGGCCCGACGAAGGGCTTTTTCGCTCACGCACTGCCCAGGAAACACTTATAGGGCACATAAAAGTCCAGTTCGCTGATGGAAAGCTTCACGGGTTTGACGTTTGGGACCAGCATCACATGCAGCGACTGACACAAGGACCACTTACCGACCGTGGTTGGGTGTTCCAGGAACGCATTCTATCACCAAGAGTGCTCCACTTCACAGAGACTCAGATTGTATGGGAATGCTGTGAGATGAACAACAGCGAGATGTTCCCCCGTTGGTCGCCCCGTCCGGCCGATGCAGTCTTCACGCCCGACTTGAAAGCTATTGATGCGTTCTTTGACTCTGACAATCGTCGAACTGCCAAAGAAGAGAAGAAAATGACCGTGGATGTCTATCAGCAGTGGATAAATCTGGTCAAGACATACTCCAAGTGTCGTCTAACTTATCCTGATGACCGGCTTATGGCTATGGCTGGGATAGCTGAGATGTTCAAGAAGAATACTGGCGATGAATATCTGGCGGGTCTGTGGAGGTCGAGGATCGTTGAAGGACTCAATTGGGTTGTCTTGGATCCCGCTTCCCGACCGCGAAACCCTTCTCGTGTTCCATCATGGTCATGGGCTGCTGTTGATTCACCTGTTCTTCCTCAGAAGACAAATCTACCGCGAAATAAAGACCTGGTTGACATCATTGACGCTAGGATTTATCCCGCTCAAACTTCTTCTCGCTCGCAATTAGTGAAGGGATCGATTCAACTTCGAGGATGTATCTCGAAAGGCGTTATCCGCGAAAGCATTAGAAGAGAAGGGATGGAATCCACCAGGTTGAAGCTTCTGGAAATGTCGTCGACAATCTACGCCTACCCAGATACTCTTGAGACAACTTTTAAGAGCGGGGAATCGGTTTCATTTCTACCCTTGAGGCCGACATTACGGCTCCGGGCAAGCAATGATGATAAAAATCTTATTGGGGACCCCGTTGTGATAATCGAGGGACTTGTTCTTGAAGTAGTTTCTGGAGCTGAGAATACCTACAAACGGGTCGGTCAGTTTGTCGTTACGTCCCTTGACGATGCTAGCTTCTTCGGCCTTGTTAGATCCGGGGGTGTTTCGTTGATAATTGCGGATGAGTCTCGAAAGTCCACGATAACATTAGTCTAAGAAGATCACGCGATACTGCTCATGACATATGGGGCGCCCCATCAGCCGTTCCTATCATGAGCAATACCCTGCAGCTTGTACACGAGCCGAGGGAGCATCAATTTGGGGAAATAGCGCGGACTGGGTTACAAGCGCACTAAGAAAGTTCCCCGGGATAAAGTGCTTATAGCGATCAACAAACACGGAGCAAGTCGATCTACAGGAGAATGCATCGGCCCTTTCATTGATTGTCTGTCTCCGTGCTACCATCCTTGAAACGATCGTTTTGCCCGTTAGAGAACTTCACGCATATCGAGCATTACATGATCATTACAAACGCACATTTCTTGCTTCTGGACATCATGACCCGATACTCACGCAACTGCCGTATCACATTGCCAGGATGTTGCTCTGAGCGCGATTGGATGGAGCCGTCTCGGTCCTATTCACGGCCTTGGCTTCATTTGACGGGTTGGGGTATCGCGTGGAAGCGGAACTAGTGTTTTCGGAAACGTTGGGGATTGGTAATTGAGGAGGAAGAAACTTGGAGAGTCAGTTATTGACGCGTCGGAAACGAGTGTTAGAGTGCAGGGGTCCCTGGACAGTATCCCACTTCACGGCTCCGAGACTGCTCACGGGGTCAGAAAAACAGCCGGCGAAGCTGCTCAATAGCTTCATAGTCTAACAATTTAGATCAAGTTGAGGGTCTTTGAAGATGAAAGACGGGGTGAGTTTACATCAGAATCTTATCGCTGGGCATTTATATGGTCCAATATTGGCTTATTTTTCAGCTTAGGGACCCGGTGGGATGTTTCTTTAAACGAACCAACTGCCGACAGCTTCAGATCTTCATCTTGAACCAACAATCATCTCGTATAATTGCTAACCGACTCATAAACGAAGTTTCTCCAGTTTTACCGACGCTAGAGCTTCTAACCGGACCTCAACCGAGTTAACCGCAGTTGATCCAGTCCTTGAATCATATCAGGACAAGTCCATGACTCGTGCAAGTGACGCCTTGAACAGGCAATATTCGGCAAACTTCGTAAAGATGGAGATATCAATTAGACAACTGCGGGGTTGCCGAATTCCTTTCCTGTCATGTACCCTGGCCGGTACTTCAGCTAAGTGGAACGAGGTGGTATTTGGTTGTCTATCCCTTGCTCATATCATCCTATAATCTGGAGATCTGGGGGCATTGGGAAAAAACCTGGAGACCCCGCGACGTTTTGTGTCGACCCGCGCGGGAAGATTTCCGTGCTGTTGGTATACCGTGGTAGTTTATAATGCTGTTGATCGCCCTCGTTTTGCGATTTGACTCTCCAGGTAGCGGCTATCAATCACTCCACAAATCAACTATCCCCTGAGAGTCAATTGAGAACCATGGCTGTGGACTCCAAGATCCAGCCTCCGTCTGGGGGTATTGACGCCGTTCTGCCGAACCCGACGACACCATGGTACAAGCAAGCCCGCTTGATCAAACTGAATGGTTTGATCCTGGGCTTGGTCTGCTTCCGTGAGTTGCAAGAACAATGACCAATTGGTTCATGACAACTGACTTGAACAAGAATCTGCAATCGGATACGATGGAAGTCTCCTCAATGGTCTTCAATCTCTTCCCCAATGGAGCGATTTCATGGACCATCCTTCTGGTGAATGGTCTGGCTTCATCAACGCCATCTACTTCATCGGATTCTTCGTAACTTGCCCCCCTAGCTCATGGCTCGCAAACAAGTACGGTCGTCGTCTACCAGCCTTCTTGGGCTTTATTCCGCTGGCAATTGGTACCGGTCTGCAGACAGGTGCTAAGACTGAGGCAGAGTGGATCGCGGGCCGTTTCATCCTTGGTATCCCGACTGCCATGTTCGCGACATCAATCCCTCTTCTCATTACGGAGATCGCGTACCCTAGTCACCGAAGTGTCATTACCGCATTGACCAACTGTAACTATTTCATCGGCGGTATCATTGCAGCTTGGGCGTGCTACGGCACCAGGAACTACACCGACTGGGCCTGGAGGATACCAACCATTCTCCAGATTGCCTTGCCTCTTGTTGCGCTTCCTGCTTTGATCATGGTGCCCGAAAGTCCTCGGTGGCTGGTATCTGTGGGACGAGAAGACGCAGCGCGCGAGACACTAGGAAAGCTGCACGCGGTAAGTCACATTAACATGATCAACGCCTATCGTGCAGTTAGCTAAGTACTACTTTACAGGGCGGTGATGCAAACCATCCTCTTATCGACTTCGAACTTCACGAAATTACGACCGCCATCGAGTCCGAGAAACAAGCCGAGAAGTCAAGCTCCTACGCATCACTGGTATCCACTCCGGCCCATCGTCGCCGTCTCTTCATAACGGCATCATTGGCAATCTACAGTCAGTGGGTCGGTAATGGAGTTGTCAGCTATTACCTTTCTACTGTCCTTGCCACCGTTGGAATCACTAGCGTCACTGATCAGACTCTGATTATGGGATGTCTTCAGATATGGAGTTTTATGGCTGCAGTTGCTGGTGCTTCATGCGTCGAGAAGCTGGGACGACGGCTTCTTCTCATGGTCTCTTGTGCAGTCATGCTTGTCAGCTTTATCCTAATCACTGCCATGTCAGGGAGCTTTGCGCAAACTGGATCACGATCAGTTGGAGTCACAATGATTCCATTTGTGTTCCTATTCAATGCTGGTTATGCCATCGCTATGTAAGTCAACCAAGTTTCACCCGTGTACACTATGAATCGCATCACTAACAAAGCCATTCATAGAACTCCTCTTCAGGTTGCTTACCCTCTTGAGCTTTGGCCTTTCCAGCTACGTGGCCGTGGACTCTCTGCAGCCTGGATGATTATGATCTTGGCTCTCATTTTCAACGTTTTCGTGAACCCAATCGCTTTATCTGCCATTGGCTGGAAGTACTACATTGTCTATGTGGCTCTTCTCGTCTCCTACGGATTCGTGATTTTCTTCTTCTATCCCGAGACACGTGGACGCACACTGGAGGAGATTTCGGTCATTTTTGGCGATGCACCAGAGGGACTTTATTCAGATGAGCTGGAAACGAAGCAAGTGATTGAGAAGGCTGATGTGAAGCACCTCGACTAGGGTTTGATGAAAGAGAAATTGTCTAGTGTTCTTAGTGCAGCCCACAATGATAATATGAGCTATGAGCTATATCATCTCGTTTCTCCTTCACACATATGTCTCAGCTATGGGATAAGCTGTGGTTGTCTTTTCGCGTTTGGGTCGTAATAATACCAGTGCTCTTGGCCTTTGTCATCGATATGATCCAAATATCCGATGATGAAATCGTCGGCGCGGGCTCTCTTCTCGGACACAGAGACGTCGGGCATGCTGCGCAAAGCATCATCACCTGCCTGCCGTGTTTTTTCGCACGAGTGACATTGCTTTAGATCAAGGTCGTTTATGTCACCGCAGCCTTTTGACTGCTTGTTGCATTGCCAATAGACATGATGGCTGCTCACCTCTGTCGTAACTCGCCCGAATGTCATGATGGATGTGATTCGACTGTAGAATTTGACTGCTTGATGGTTGTTGGTGCGGGAAACCTGTTATTGGGACTTGTGATGGGATTTGAAATGAACGTGGCCGTCGGTTAGTGAAGTGATATAGAGTTCCCGAGGAGCTCAGAATCTCCCATATGGCTAAGAATCACCCAAGTCAGAGGCTAGTAAATCACGGAGAGCATTGATTCTGTCATTCAGCAAGTAGTTCAGGGTTATTCAATGATCGAAGGATATGCGTCACACAAGCTACTGTCTCCCCATCAGCGAGCGGCCTTGTCCTTTTCACCACGGTGATGTAACACAAGGGTGCGTTTCCTGACTTGTGTCATGCTTGCTTGCCATGTGAGTTGAGTGATGTGATGTTGCACGTATTTTACAGAATTTCCTCTCAATTGCGCTTGCGCTTTGAATTGACTGAAGTTAATCAGGACTTTTCAGTGTGTTGACTTAATACGTCTCGTTAAGATGTCACAAGCTTTCACCATCAATCAAGCGAATGGTATAAATGTGGTATCCTCTTTCTCGTAACAAGGCTTCTCAAAACCCTAATCTTACAAAACACACAACACATAGCAACACTTTGCTCAAACACCTCTATAATAAACAAAACAGAAATCCTTATAAACTAGAATATTCCGTAATGGCCAACACAACAACAACTGTACGCAAAGACCACAAGAAGTGGAAGTGCAACAAATCCAGCCCAGGAGGCCTTTGCGGCACTATCACCTCGATGAGCAAAGTTTACTGCGATAAATGCGACAAGAGGCGACTGAACGACGATGAAGCTATCGCTGACGATGGAGCTTCGATTGGGCGACTGTACCACATGGATCTTGACCTGACAGAGCACTGGGAGTACACCAGTCCAGAGCCCCTATACAGACAATTATGTACTCAAAGGTGATGGGAAACAGCGGAACCTGGCGGCACTATTGCTGGGGAATGGACTTTGAAAGTTCTAGAGGGTCATAGCACCTCTTGTAGTCAACTATCAACAGTTTACAGTCTATGAAGTTGAACCACAAGGGGGGTAACAGCTAACATGAATCATGATTGCCCGTATGTCACGCCATAATGAGTGAGCATCGCGATGTTGAACATTGGGAATCCTAAAAATGCAATAGGTTCAGATGTGCCATAACTATTCTATTCCCAAGTATGTCGCGGTGACTTATACTTCTCGTATCTCTAGCTAGTCATCTAAAGCTCTTCTGACTCTAAATCAGTACTTCCTCCACCTAGTGCGCAGCGCTTCCCTTCCCTAATCAAGGCTGATGCGTTAACTGGTTCTAAACTCCTGTTGTCTATGTAGTCGTTCACAGTGATGCCAACGCCAAGGAAGAACTGCACGCCGTAGCCTGGCTGACCGAACCATGGCCTGATAGGTCCTGCCTGAACGGTGAACGGTTTGGTGACCTTGTACACGTGATAATTGTTAGGAAATTCTTTGTTCTCCCCAGTGATGAGATTGCCAGGGTGCAGGGCTCTTTGTGAAAAGGGGGCTGTAGCAGGAGAGAGATAACGTCCTTTCGCAACATGTTATTATTTAACCTTTGAGTTAGGACAGCATACATCTTACCTGTTGGTTCTCCGAATCTGTCTACCAGCGTTCCCGGCGTGAGATTCACGTTTGCCTTGATAGGCCGTTCATCGTCGTCCAACTCAAACCCGTTCTTCCACGGGTACACCCAACCAACTGGCTTCTTGCCATCCGCTCGTGTTGTGTTATTCCACCACTTCTTGAGAAATTCATTGGGAGTTAATCCTCCGAAGCGGTCATAACCTGCAACATATGTGCTGAGAGGGAGGTTTATGGGGAGGTCCGTAGGTCCAAGACGTTCATCACCGCAGATGTAAACATGCTTGAGCTTGTTGTTCTCACGAACATGCTCTCCAGAGCAATCACATTCTTTGCTCGTTGTGTCCTCATGGGGTATGTATAAAGCGAGGCCAGTGGCCAAAAGTGATGAGAGGAGCAAAGACTTGAAGATCATGGTGACGGTTGAGGGTATAGCCAGAGTTACGAAGACCTGGTTAGTCGTGAAGACTAAAGTGCCGTGCTCTTGACTTTTATATAGTATATTGGGACCAGACTGCCTCTCCTATTTCAAGCTAGCATTCCAATGATTGATACGTTGAATTTACGTCTTTCCCGATTCGTTGCAAACGACTGAAACTATAGATGCAGCCCATGTTTTGCGCATTGGCATTTGCCATCTTGGGAGGTAACCTGGTCAGTAGGCTCACGGGCTTGGACAAGACAGGAAAACAGTCGGCATCAGCTACCAATAGTGTATCCAGGTATCAGCTGTGGCTTTCGCTAAGCGTTCTCTCCCCAGATTACCTGTTCCAAAATTGATCACCCATGGATCAATTGGTCGGGCCTGTCTGCGGACTTGGCCCGTTGTGTTATGATTTGGTGAATGGTACGGGCCGCTCGATGGGAAATCAATAGCTCCAAATTACCCGGTCCAAATCCAGCCCAGTGGCTGGCTGAGATGCAAAAGTGGCTGGCGGTGAGTGCCCCCTTTGCTCGGACCTACCGTTGGCGCTACTGTATTTTCCCTTGGACGTCGTTTCATTACTGTCTTTCCAGATGTAAGATAACTATTTGGTGTTGGTAGGCGGTCGCAGGAATGTGATGAGCGATAGTGGCAACGATTTGGCATGAGCACCTTCACCTCCAGCTCAGGATTTTTCCACCCGCCAGTTCCCTGTCTTCTCTTCTATGAATAAGTATGATCAGCTTGCATGGGGAAAGCAGTCCAGAACTTGAGGCCCGGCCGGTCCAGTCCGGTCCAGACGCAGGGAGCTCAATTAATCCGGCGACTTAAGACTACAGGGGGTGTTAGCGGCAGCCAAACAGACAATTTGTAGGGCTGATAGGCCATTTGATAGGCTACTGCACCACCTGAAGGAACTACTGGACCCCCGGACTTACCGACTTCCATCACTGCCCGACTGCCGGTGAGTTGGGGTTGAAGAAGTCACCCCGAGATCAATCTTCCAGTCTGCGCTCATTTATTTGCAATAATGTAGACGGAGGGAATTGACTGCTATCTGTGCTCATGTTCAAATTGACAATCTTATCGCGCCTTGCTCATTCAATCCGATGCCCGCCCGCTATCCTCTTGCATGATGCTCTGGCAACTCGTAAACCACCGAATCGTGGTGGCTCAACTCAGCTGGTCGTCCTTGGCCAGCCATCTCTGATGGTTCCACTTGCTCATTTTCTCTGGGGAGATCCTCCTTGAATACTGATAAGCGCGGCTCTAGAGGACTTCCTCCCACTTCCACTATACCCGAGACCTTCTCCTGGTGAGCGCGTTCTCTGCGTCGCTTCATCCACAGCCAAACAAGAACACCGACCAGCAGCGCGCCGACTCCAACGCCGACCCCAACACCAATTCCAATTTTTGCCCCCGAGCTTAGGCCTTTAGAACCCCCCTCTGGCTCAGGCTCATCCTCTTGTGCTGGTCTGTCTTTAGGCTTCTTGTCATCTGTCCCATTTGTCGGGACCTTTTGCGGTAATGCTTCTGCACCCACCCAGTCGCCGTCGTAGTTCTTGTATGCCTGCACGATCGTCTCGTTGGCCCAGTAGTAAAGCCAAACTTTGCCTTCGCTCTGTTGAGAGACTACGGCTAGACCAGAGCTGGCGTTATCGGCGACAGGCCATGCCCGCTCTGTTTGGTTTGAGCCAAGCTGCCAACCATTCTTCGTCGATTTGACCTCGTGTATCTTCTTATCGTCGCCGATATAGAAGACGCTCCGCGTTCGCGATCGGTCCACTGCTGCGCCGATAGCTTCGAGGGAGGAGTTCCAGGCGGGAAGAGAGAAGTCGGCCTCGTCTTCCGAGCTCCAAAACATATCCGACGGCAGTGTGTTATTAGTATAGGGTCCGAGAAACCTGTTTGGGAACGCGTCTATTACTTGTCAGCCACTACTTCGTACAGCACCATCGGCGCAACAGCATCATGGGGCGTACCCAGCGTCCAGAGCCCAGATTTATCCAGGCGCGACAGCTCGATATTCTCAGGGTCCTTCGGAAAAGGAACAGTGATGTTCTTCAAGTCGTGTATCGTAGACCCTATCGCCATGCCTGCGGCAGGATCCTGTGAGATAGCGCCCCCATCGTTCCAACCATCATCGTCAGTATACCACAACATCTTGACCTTCCTGGTTTCGTCATGGTAAAACAGACGATATCCGTCTTTCTCTCCAAGGTTCAAGATTGAGAGGCCTGTTTCGTTGTGGATGGAATCGACACCAGCCGCCGCCGAGATCTGGAACTCGCGGTCGCGTACAAGCTTTCCCGTCGTCATGTTACAGATGTATATCCCCTGCACGATCGTATTATCTTCAGTCTGCCAGAAGACCTGCGCCTGGATATGGTGTGAGCTGTACGCTGCGACCAGTTTGGGAGAGGAGATGTACCGTGATAAACTGCCAGTCCCCCCAGCCTACGGCTGTGAGCGCAGTGCCATTGCGGGGCGTCTCTTTTGTATCAAGGATATTCGGCCTTTCGAGGGGGAAAATTGGGATATCCTGACTATTACAGGCACTATAGAGAAGCTTTCCCGTGGTAGGGTCTTGTGCGCCCACTTGGATCGTGAGGTCGGTGAAGAAAGCGTACAGAGCAGAACCATAGCTCGTTTGAGCCGATACCAATAACACCAGCCACGAAAGCATGGTTATTTGTATGTTGAACGATGATGTTGTTTCAGAAGAAGGAGCCTGTGCATAAAATCGACACGGGGAAATGAGGCAATCGAGGAATTGCAGCATTAAAATGGGAAGAAGCAGCTGTACAGAAAGGACTGGGCGGGAGCCTCATTTTGCCTCCCAAGAGCTCGAATTCCTGCAGGGTGAAATGGCTGTCCTGATGTGACCAAGCCACGGCACCAGACGGGACACTTGCAGGAAGCCAGCTTGATGCCGGTGAGGGATCATTCCTCTGGCTGGCGTGCGGCTGACGCACATTCACTAAATACCACGATGGCAACGATATTCTCGACTTCATTGACCACACACAAGCTTAAGCACGCCTCTTAGCCCGCATCATCAACACATCCGTCGGAAGGTCTGTTCGGGGCCAAATATGCACGTTGAGGCTGAAGCTGTCGGCTGGGCCAGCTCCGTTTCTGGACCTCATCCATGCATCGCTATTTTCGGATGACCTATGATCTATCTCCTTTGGGTAAAAACCGATATTCAAATCTCTTGACAGGTAGAGAAGGGGGTAATCGATAAGTCCCGAGCGTGATGATGTAGCGCGAGTCTCAAGTGTCTCAGTTTCCTTGCATTGGTCGGCCGACGACGCAGCCTACAGAATGGCAGAATGTGTCTGAACAATTATCAATCAAATGCTTATCTCAGAGCCTGATTGCCAAGACTGATTGAATTGGGTAGGACAAGCCTGGATATGTATGGCCCGAACCTCACCAACAGCATCCTACCTCGATCAATCCGAGTCATCCTGATTGGTACTCATCTCAGCCGCAAATATGCAGTCAGCATCGTCTTTACCAATTGTAAAAAGCCTCTATCATATCGCCTAGCCACCTAAAGAATTGTGCAACGATGTTCTCTCTCCCGGATTAACTCCTGCTGCAGGGCTTCATATTCCCCATCACTATACTCAGAGTCGGAATATTCAGAGTCCGATTTACCCATGATAGATGAGTCATCATCATAGCCTGAATCACTAAAATTATCAGGAGCAGACTCTTCATAGGAGTTGCCTCTGCGCATGGTCAGTCATGGGTCGTGAAATGGGACAAGAATACTGACCTGACCAGACCTGCCATGACTCTCCAGTCCGATGGAAGATTCTCTTTGACACTAAGAGCTTGCGCCGACCTACGCAATTCTCTCCAGAACCTGTCCATACTTGGTCTTGTGTAGTGACTCCATGATGCAACATCCTGTGATGTAAGTCAGTAACTCTGAAAGTACCCGCACGAAGGGCTGGGCGAGAAGCTTACCAAATTTGTGCACATGTGGATGAAAGCGACAACAAATGATATCCACCTCTTGGTCTTTACGGGACCTCTCAAACCTGGACCTCCTCGAAATTCAATGCTCCCGGAGCCTCCACCGAAGATGTTATCAAAGTTCCATAGGACATATCTCTCCTGTTTTGGCTCCGGGCCTGACTGCATAAGATCTCTGATGTCTTCTTCATCAACGCCATCGCCGAGTGCGTCCCATAGTTCTCCAAGTGCTGCTTCCTCGTGGAAGCTCGACATGAGGTCATACAAGGGTCCAGAACGTAGCGTGTTAGGTCTGCAGTATTTATTGTTCTGGCGATGAGATGGAAGCAGGCGAATAACTAGCGGTTCATAGTAGACGATGCCAAATGCAATATTGCGAAGCTGGTCCACGTCAAATTGCATCTCTGGTGATGGGGATACATGGATATGGCTTCCGCAAGCAATGGACGACTCTGGCATGTGAAATACACGATTCCAGGAGTTCCAGAAGCTATCCACCTGGTTCTCCCAAGAGTAGTCGGTGGAGAGTATTGGTGAGACAGCCTCGAGCGGAACTTTGGGCAGGTCCAAACATTAGAATGAAGTTACAGCAAAGATTTGGGACACTCACTGCACGGATGTTCAGGATCTCCTAGCGATCCGTCCTTTGTGATCCACCACTTATCGTAGTGTTCTGGACGTTTTCGATATCGCTGATCGAGCTTGTCTGCTTCTGCTTCGGCGCCATCATATCTCAACGATGTCGCCAACTCCTCGTAGTAGACAGCACGCAATAGAGGGTGTCGGACTCGTTTGGGCTCAGCAATGAGCTCCAGTTCGACCCCAAAGTAGTATGAACCAAACGACGACATGGTGGCTCACGTGAAGCAAGTGGAAGATGGCTGAGTCGCCCATCGCAAGCAATTGGGGAAGCCATCTTCATAATCAAGATATGAGTCGCAAGACCCGAAATTGGAGGAGGCAATCGAAGTGAATCAGGCTCTGATTCGCAAGTCAGATTGTGGGTTGTTGAGTATCTATTCGAGTACATAATCGGGCTCGCACTGTCCAAGAGGGTTGCATCCCAATCCATCATCCCAGCTTCTGAGAGCCTTGTATTACCACACCTTTACAATTGTAAGCGCCTGCATAAAGAGAGACTTTCTATGATAAGAATTGCCATTCTGTCCATGTAGCAGCTGAGCACCCTCTAATTCCAGACGTGAAACACAATGCCCACTTCGACGTGACTTTGACTGCTTGACGCGCGGATGGGAATAACAAACTTGAAGATACGAGTATCGCAACCATCACTTGAGGTTGCATGGTAGCAGGTGAGACCAAAGAAAGTAATCAGCTCATTCAGAGAGCCACCATAAATTGCCTGGCTCGTCGCAGCCCAACGCATGCAAACTATTTACAGTCAACTGTCGGGCTCCAACTGTCAACTGAGTGATCCTTCGCTACAGCTCGCATAGACTTCCAGACCTTTAGAGCCTCATTCTATTGATCATTGGGTATCAGTCCCCAGCACAACTCGACCGGGTGCAGCGTTAATCACCTGCACATTCGCGCCATGTCAGACTTGCCGGCGCAGCTCTACTTCGCCTATGGCAGTAACCTTTGGCTGCAGCAAATGGCCAGCCGGTGCCCTGAGAGCTACTACGTTGGTAGGGCGGTTCTGTTGGATCATCGATGGCAGATCAACAGTCGAGGCTTCGCGAATGTGATTCCGTGCAGCGGGTACAACGTGCACGGATTGGTCTACCAGGTCAGCGTCGACGACGAAGCTCGTCTCGACAGAAACGAAGGTGTCCATTCCGGCGCTTACACCAAGTCATACCATAGCGTCGTGCTACACGAAGCTGTCGAAGACCTTCAACTGCCAACACGATACCTTGTCCAAGATGGTGGGCTTGATAAGGCTGTCAATGCCGTGCGGTCAGGATCGCGATCCCATGAGCCCGAACGGCAAGGCAGAATCACAAGCAACGTTCTGGTTTATCTCAGCAGTCGCTACTCTCAGTGGGGCACCGCACGAGATGAATACGTTGACCGTATGAACTGTGGCATAAGGGATGCTGTCACTCTCGGTATCCCGAGCGACTTCTTTGAGAACACGGTTCGGCCGTCAATTCCTCCGAGGTCAGGCTCAAGAAGGTCCCAACGAGAAGATCAAACAAGGAGACAGACGGGTCAAAATGGCCATCGCAGAACCAGTTCAGATCCCGAAGAGCCTCATAGAAGAAGGCGTCGGAGCTCATCTCCACAGCGCAGAGCATGGGGCGCTGCATTTCAGCGCCAAGGCTCAACCTTGGGACGAAGTGTACGTACTTCCCAGAGGGTTTCAAGGCCATTTTCACAGTCAACCTCCTGGACGTGGGGGTGGTGATGAATCTGTCTCAAGCCATGCCCACCATATTCTCTTCAGCCAACCAAAGCCTGTGATTTAGTATGCATGAACATCCAAATATTACTTCTATTTCAAACCCACTGATCCTTTCAATGTGAATCTTAGCAAGCTTTTCAGCCGCATACAAGCCAATTCATAGGATGCGCAGTGCGGCTGCTTGATTGTTGAGTCACACTTGATACGACTGTCTTAAGCTGAATGTGCAACGACCCCAATCAGTTGTCCTCATTGGCCACGGAAAGGCAATTTCGAAGGTGGAGGTCATCAAAAGCAACCATGTAAGGTATAGAGATCGTAATCTATACAATGAGTCATGGTGACTCTGGTCTCCTGACCTTGATACGCGCCCGAAACACGTTCTAATCCTGGTCAATAATGGCTGCTAAATGTGCGATTTTGACTGGTTCCGAGGTTGAAATTTATATGTATTCGTCCAGATTGGGCGCTTCAAGCCGATTATCAGTGGCAGTCTACCAGAAACTGTCCGAAACCATGGCGTCTCAAAACGGCGGAGCCTGCATGACAATGCTGCTACTCGTTGTATCCCTTCAGTGTCATCCGGAGGTGAGCTGTAGGCTATCCGATTACCCAATAAAACTAACAGCATAAGTTGTTCAAGCTGGAATCCCGCCACTTCATACAGCAAGACTACGAAAATTTAGCTGCCAATAAACTCTTGCTAAATGTTTAATGGGATCAGATACCACCGGTTTGCAAAGTCGCATGAACTCAAGTGAACAAATTGATTGATAACCAACTCAAACTAGTACCAAAAATGAATAACTACATCCATGGCTCATCTCTGTGATTCGTTCAGCACCTTCCAGTCTTCCGGCAAAGAGTTTCTCAAGGAGAGCTGACTGGCAGCTTTCTTGATCATAGTGTAAAGACCGTCCGGTGTCCATGACTCCAGAGTCGAGACATTGGGATTTGCGATGTTATTCTTGCGCAAGTTAGTGGTGGAAAGCACTTGAGTTTCTTGATAGAGCTTACCATGTTTAGTAGAGCTTGTATTAAGGCAATCGTGAAAGCAATCCATCGTTTAGTTCTAATCTCTCCCCTCAGACACCTCCCGCCTCTAAACTCAATAGTTCCAGAGCTCCCGGGCCCGGAGACGATGTTGTCGAAGTTCCACAGAACGTATCTATCGTTCTGCATGATGTTCTTTAAAGCCGTTGTGCTATTTGCACTCTTGATGAGCTCCGCGACAGCATTATAGTTGCCGTTGCAGCGCATGAGCTGCGTCGAGTTCAGAGTATTCTGCTTGCAGTATCGGTTGTTGGCTCGTTCTCGCATAAGAAGCTGAAGAATGAGGTTCTCATAGTAGACGACGCCGAATGCGATCTTCTTGATTTGAGGAAGAGTGAAGGTCTCGTTGAGACCCTTGGATACATGGATGTGGCTTCCACAAAGAAGTGATCGATCGGGCATATGGAAGACAACACGCATTGCGGTCCAGAAGACATCGATTTCATGCTCCCAGTTTGCCCTCAAGCTGAGGACCGGGGAGACAGCCTCCATTGGTACTAGACTTTGTCAGCGTGGACTCTGATCAAGATGGATAGGTCTTCCTACTCTTGTCCGTATGGGACCCAAGAGATCCGTCCTTAGTAATCCACCATTTGTCGTAGTGTTCCGGTCGCTTGGTGTAGCCTTGTTGCAAATCGTCGGCTTTGGCCTTCAGTCCCCGTTTCCGGAGGGACGCAGCCAGCTTGCCGTAGTACAGAGCATGCTTGGCGCTGAGTGGTGACCGAACCTTGTGAGGTCCGACAATGACTTCAATCTCGATACCGAAATGATAATCAGCCATGACAAGATGAGACGAAAAGTAGTAAGTTGGAGACTATCAACAGAGGCTATGTCCGAGCTGCCATCGTCGTACATTTGACGGCTAGATATTTGACATTTCACCTCCCTCCAGCAAGTCTCAGCCGCCTTCTCCCAGGCTTGACTCCAGGGGCGGTAGACATGTTCCCTAATGCTTACAGTGTTCACATCCATCATAGTTGATGGTGGCCTGGGCTGGCGGTCCGGAATTCCTTTTTCCATCCTGATACATCGAAGAAAGCAGAAATGCCACAAAGTGCTATTTCACGTGGGAATCAGAAAGCAGGGAAACGCATAGCGCTATTTCGCTAATCTTGATTGGTAGCCACCGCCAGACCGACTATGCAGTCATCATCACCAAAACGTTCATGAATCAGCCGCTGGACCGGGCGGACATAAAGTGCAAGTCTTGTTGGTAAGTCCTAGAGGAACTTTGAAATGGGTTTTTTTTAGCATGAGAGCCGCATGGGTATCACTGCATGCTTGAAAAGGCAAGGGTGGTGACGATTTAGGACAGTGGCATATGGATGAGACCAGTACCTTGATGTTCACAGTCAGAATTATACTGTGGCCGGAGCGCAGCCTGATTGAGGCTCTTTCTCGCTTATCAGGCTGTAAATTCATGCGACCGCTCTGCCCCACCATCGAAGTTCCCAGTCTCTCCCTCTTCTCTCATGTTCTGACACTTCGTCTTCAAACAACTTTTGGGTATCTACAACTAAGAGTCATGTATGCATTCAATCCGTCGGGCCCAACTTATGGCCAGTCAGCCACAGCTGACGCGCCCGGGTCAAGGATGATCAGAGCAGCCAGTAGTCTCTACTTCGCCTACGGGAGCAACCTGCACCTCGCTCAAATGGCCCATCGCTGTCCCGGAAGTGTCTTCAAAGGAAAGGCCACTCTTGAATCTTATCGTTGGCAGATCAACGAGCGCGGAGTGGCCAACGTCGTTGAGTCTGGAAGCGATCACTCAGTCGAGGGTCTTCTTTACATGATCGGCCCCAAAGACGAAAGAACCCTGGATCGCTGCGAAGGAGTATCAAAGGGTTTCTACCAGAAGTATCTGATGAGAGTTTCTTTCGAACCTCATCAGCAATACGCGAACTTCAAGACTGGTCGATTATCTCATCTACTCGAGCAGCGCCGGGACGCGATAAGCGGTGATGATGCTCATTTTCCCAACAATGCCAATCGCAAAGTGAGATTCAATGCACCGCCTCAGGTTGGCTCTGTGTCCTACATGAACGGCGAGGATACTTCAGGACGCCATGCACGTACTGAGCAAGTCAAAGCGTTGGTGTATGTAAGTGAGGACTACGTTACCGATGGCTCGATCAGAGAGGAGTACATCGCGAGGATGCAAAATGCCGTCAATGATGCCGTATCACTGGGGATCTCGAAATCATTTGTGAACAAATACATCGTCCCATTCCTCGATTCTGAGCAAATTTGGCATTTGTCTGAGAGAAACTACGGAGAATCTCAGCATGAGCAGCCTAGTAAGCTGCTGGAACTGGAGTCTGAGCCTCTGGCTAAGACTATCGTCAATAAAGAGTCAACTGAAGAGCGATTCAACGACAAGCCTCCAGCTGAGAAAAACGTGGCGGACGTATCAGAATCGGCGACTGATGAAAAGTCGAGTGACGTGGACATGAACGAAGAAACAAACCAAGAAGGTAAGATCAACCTCGACCACATGTTTCACGTATTCTTCGCCCTTGCTGCCACCGCATGCCTGGGTTATCTGACTTTCTGGTAGCGCTGCCGAGTGAGCCTGTGGTCGAGGAGGATGATCTGTCTGGGAAAATTGATCTATCGAAGCTCAGAACAGAGAACCGCGACGAAAATGGTGACTCCAGTGGCCTGTTCCCCACTGACCTGCTGGAAGCTGTTGACAAGGTCAACTATTCGGCCATCGATGGTAGTGGGAAGAATATTTATCTTGTCATTGTCAACCAGAAGGGTACAGAGGCTAATTTTGACTTCAGCATCTCCACGGCCTCCAAGGGGATTCAAATGGCTAATGAGCTTGCTATGAAAGAGTTCAAAGAGCTATGCACGCTGAACACTAAGCCAGTGGTGGAAGAAGGCGATGAGCCAGATGTTGTGGTTGTCAAAGAGGGCTCTCCAGGTGATTTGGCCTGGAAGCTTAAAGAGGATGCGTATCTTCATCTCAGCTGTGCAAGGCCTGAGGAGGAGCCTTGGTTGATGGTATGGGTGGAGTCGAAACAGCTGATGGAAAGCCGTTAGATATCACAGGGATGGAACACCGACGTTGACCTTTCGACTCCAGGCGATTCTTTTATTGATAGTAAGCCAATAGGGTGTTCTTGCGTAGTATTACTCCTTATCTCTCATATATATGTAGACATCTGGCACTAATAGTGGCTATCTATGCTCTGCTTGTTGTGTGTAACTTGTATGGACATGGATCCCCGGCTTGCTGATATTCTCAGCCGAGCTCGACTGGGTAGATGCCATGTTGCCCAAGACCGAGCCGCCTGTTATGCGGTTAGTTAGCTCAACCTCATCTTCATGGTCGCCAAGCTTAAGCCTGTCGCCTCCACCAAAATACCTTGACCCTCCATATGTAAACATTGGCCCCCTAGAGTTCGAAGTACCGCTATTCCACTGCTTAGAGTCTGCCCCCGCTCCTTTATCCCCTTGGCTCCCGAACGTTGAAGAAATCTTGTCTCGAACTATATGCCGTAGTGGTGCAAGGTGAGGGAGACATGCTGATACGATGGCAATGCATGGCTCAAGATCCGACCAGATGAAAACGGGACCCATGGCTCTTGTGACGTCCCTCGTCTTGGTAAGTTCTGTTAGGAAGTGAATTCGTACGGCGCTAGCAGCACAGACACTGTTAAAGCGGTTAGTGGGATAGAATCTATAGCACGAGGTAAAGCACCTACAAGCCACCCAGCATGAGGATACCAGTCACACCGATTTGCTTTCTCAATGACATTTGTAGTCGGAAGATATGCGGTATAGGTATAAGCAAGATATAAAAGTCGTTGATCATATTAACGATACCAAGGGCGAGGAAGAATGTGTTGATATCGATGCAGATGCCTTCTGTGCCAGCAAACTGTGTCCAAAAGTGCTCAAATGGCCTGCAGGCATTTCCCATAGTCACCCAAATAACAATGGGATATGATATCGAGAGAAAGTAGCCGAATTTCATGGAGAGGCCGAAAAGAAGGTCGGCCGTGGGGAAAATGCGGCCGTAGAATAGAAGAATCGAGATCTTGATAGCAGAGCAAGAGGCCGCATAGAGAAACGTGTATCCGAACAGTATCTGATATCGTTAGACATAGGAAAGGATAAATTGAAAGACTCTTAGTTTACCTTGTAGATCTGTTGCAGGTCAGCCAGGCTGACGGCCCATATGTGTTTGCCCGCGCCGTAAGCGCCACCTGAGATATGTTAGTATATTCAAGGTCTTTATGTGTTTGTGTTGCTGTAATACCTGCTATGGCTAGCCCTGCAGTCCCTCCTACAAGAGCCTGTTTGAGTGTGTTTTTGTTAGCTACTAACTCTTGGTCTTTCTGGAGTCTGGAGTTGGGGCAGATTTAGTATTACCATAGATATAATGATGACCCAATCATCCCAGTGTATATTGGTTTGTTGGATACTTCTTGCGATAAATCGAAGTGAGATGGCTATCAATGCGAGGATGAGTACTGTGATGATAGCCGCTCGGTCGGAGGTTGCAGTATCTTCAGTGAGGTCGATGTCCGGTGGAAGAGGGCCAGCGATGGCGATGATTCGAGGGTCAATTGGAGGTTCCATCGTGTGTACCGTTTCAGATTCGTTCGCTCATTCTATCAAAGAGAGGTAGCTAATGAGAGATAGCTCTTGTAATATACTGGATTTTAAACATGTGTTGAAGAAGACTGACATGAGGAGGTGAAGAGCAAGCAAGCCAGGTACCTCTTACGGCGCAGCTGCATCATATGCATGCAATCTTGCACTTTCAATGCCCTTACGTATCGTCACTGACCCGAAGGAGCTTCTCGAGATGTGGATACTGATGTTACATAGCCTTACATCCGCACCAACCAAAGACATCTCCGAGCATTTCCGCCTTGTTCCCACAAGCGTGTATCGGACCGTGTTCCGCTGACCACTCGGAACCTTGTAAGAGGACTAGGGTCATTACCCATTTCCGGGTTCTATTCCCTGAGAATATCATTCCTCTTGTGTTGGCTACGTTGGTTGGTTTACAAAGAAAAGTTGATGTCTGACTCAGTGTAGTATTGCCAAGATGGCAGCAGGTTCACCCGACATTATTTTACTCTGATGGGTTTTCAATCAGCCTGCATGACATGACGATCATAAGTTGGAATGACGTTTATATAGATATGCTCTAGAGAAATAGCAATTGGTCAGACATTTTGGTATAATGTCTTAGTTGTTGGCTAGGTGTTGTTATTTGCAGTAGAGACTTTTGGTTGAGAGCTTAAATCAGCAGACAGAACTTAGCTCCAGAGAAACTGTTGCTATTGACCTTATCTACGAGGCAACGGGGGATTTTTCTCAAATTTTGCATAATATCTCTTCACCTCGCTACGTGTTAGGTACTCCTGGGATACTGATAGCATATCAACTCATCGGAGGTTCTTCCCCGTCGAGCAACATGTCCTGGAGGGTCGATTGTCAGGGGTCAACCAACAGAGTATTATGCCTGTCGCCAGATAATGTAACATAAATACATACAGTGATGCCAGCCTTCCCAACATCCCCGTTCCCCATTTTCAATTCTTTGACCATTATTTCTTTTTCCAAAGTCGCAGATCTTTTCCTCGACTACCAAAATGTCCACTTTAAGCGATGTCCCCGAGCTCACGGCGATTGAGCGTGTTGGGCCACGCGGCTACCTTCGCTATGTTTTCCCTATACGTCTAGCTGATGGCTATGACCTTGACGAGGTCTTTGAAGTTCTTAAATGCGGCTACAAAGCTGCCTGTCAGAGGATCGGTGTCATGGCTTCTGAGGCAGTACCTGACCCCGATGCAAAGCAGGCAAATGTCCTCAAGTTACAGAAGCTGCCTCATGATCAGATTGGAGACATGAGTGTCAGAGACTTACGAAATCCAGATTCGTATGGATGGAATTATGAAGAGCTAAAAGCCAAGTATTTCCCAATCTCAGCATTCGACGCTGATTTGCTTATGCCCGGACCTTTGTGGCCTCAACCAGAAAAGCCAATTCATATTTCTCTAGCACAAGCCAATTTCATCCGCGGCGGTGTTCTTATCGGATGGTGTGTCTTCCATATGGTAGGCGATGCCACTACTTATCTCACCTGGACCAAGATCTGGGCCGAGGAGTGCCGTCGCATCCAGGGGCTCAAAATTCCAACTCCACTAGCTATCGATAGTGCCATGCTTTCCGACCGAGAGCAAGTTACAAAGCACTCAGGTCGGAACAAAGGACAAGCTGAGGACCATCCCGAGTACACAATTTTGCCTTTTACTCCTACTGGGGCATCTCCCGCAATGCTCAGTAAGACTTTTCGCGGCCGGGTCTTCTACTTTTCTCCATCGGCCCTCGCTTTCCTCAAAACTGAAGCATCGCCCATCAATACGACTAAAGCTACAGATCAGCAATGGATCTCTACCAACGATGCTTTTTCAGCTCTGATGTGGCGTACTGCAGTTGCTGTTCAAGCTCCCATCAGCAGCCTCAAGTATGGCGAGAATCCGCAGTCTGTCTTCAATATTGCTGTAGATGGTCGTAAGCGTACCGATCCTCAAGTCCACCCTCAAACTCTAGGCTGCTTTCTGCAGTATGTCTCCGTCTCAGCACCAGTTCGCGACATTCTGAGTAGTTTGAGCCTCGCGGACCTTGCTGTGCTCATCCGGAAAGAGATGTTATTGCGCCTCAACAACCAATTCACAGATGATGTTGTGACACTTATTGAGCAACTGGAGGATGTGACGAGACTAGTTCCAACGGCCTTCTTGGACGTACTCGGAAATTCTTCCGTGCAAACTTCATGGGCTGAGTTTGATCTGGCAACTGTGGAATGGGGGGGACTATTCGGAGATAGGATTGAGGCTATCCGGTGTCCCAATACAGGTATCCTCCCTGGCTGCCATGTCGTGTTACCAACTCTGCCAGATGGTGGTGTCGAGGTTGTGTTTGGCACTGAGGGGGCGTTGTTGCAGAAGGTCCTTGAAGATCCTCTTTGGATGAAGTTTGCTGAGCCAAGGTAGTGACTGTAAATAGCTTTGAGGTAACCTTAGTAGAACATAGGTTGGGCTTTATCTGAGCCATACCAAGCGAATACTAGCTAGGGCATAATCATACCACTTTATATCCTACAAAACCATCTACTCAATCTCTCACATTTTAGAATGACTCGGATGCAGATTGATATCCGTGGCATTGAGGGGCTGTAAGAGTCGTAGCTCTATGTAGTTTAGCTCATACTCACGACCAATCAGAGGACAAAGATTGACCAAAACCCCACCACCGCGTGAAGCATGAGCAGACAAGCTGATAGATAATCCTCCACAACCCGAATTTGTCCACAACCCGACTTTGACGGTTTCATGATCTCTCTGACTTACCACAACCTTGGTACTGTCTAACCCTGCCGAATCTACCCGTAAAGAAAATGACAAATCAGAGTCTGGCAGGTCATATCACCAAGTTCCGGGTATCCCAAACTCCACGGATGAAGCGGAACAGACCCGCGATATCTTGCTCAACGTGTCGTGCGCGCAAGCAGAAATGCGACAGACAGCAACCATGCGGCCCATGTCAGAGACGTGGTGTCCAGGATTCATGTCACCTAGAGCCAACTTCACGACCACCGCCTGCTTCGCTGGCCGATCGTGGTGATAGTCACGTCCAGAACGAGGTTAGGCAGATGCAGAGCCTCCTCCAGAGTCTCCTCAGTCAGCCTAACCAGGACCAAGCTACCACTTCCTGCGATAAAGTAGCCGCGGGTCTGGAACGCATTCTGCAGGCTATCAATGGCAATAATTGCAGGGCTGTGGCGGCTCCGCAATCGGACCAGCCTCCAGATATCGTATTTGGTTCTCTCGCCAAAGCTACCTCGGACGATGTTCTAGCGGCTTTGCCATCCCGCCAGGATTCTGATAGGATAGTCTCAGCGTACCTTGATGCAAGGCACATTGCTGTGCCATTCACTCATATCCATCAATTCCGCAGACAGTACGAAGCCTTTTGGAACAACCCTGAACCTGCAAACCTTCTATGGGCAAGCATCTTATTCTCAATCCTCGCCGTTGGTGTCATCATGTCTGATGACGTGGGAGACCATCGCCAATCTTCGGTTTTTATTTCCTTATCAGCCCGATGTCTTGTATCCGGAGAATACAGCACCGCGACTGAATTCTCGGTTGAAGCCTTGGCTATGCACCTTCATGCACGATGTTTCCATCGAGAGGACAAGGACATCAATCTGCCCCAGCTCCATGCGTTGACTGTTCGTATCGCGCAACAACGGGGCTATCATGTGGATGGAGGCGACTTCTTACAGGCTCTGACGCCTTTTCAAGTCGAAATGAGACGGCGCGTTTGGTATTATCTCCAATACTACGACGTCTTACTCTCTCTTGAGCATGGGCTACCACCGGTGATACATGAAGATACGTACTCTATCGGCCATCCGACAAACGTCACAGATGATGAGTTTGACGAGAAGTCGAAGGTCGTATTCTCTAGTCCAGTGACAGAGGCCCATGCTGCGCTCCCCTGCGTATACATGTCCCAAATGTTGCCAGTTCTGAGACGCATAATTTGCCATGCCCTTGGTTTCAAGACCTGCACCTATAAGGACGCCCTTTTGCTCAAATCGCAGCTTGAAACATGGTACACATCGATTCCACCCTGCCTCCGCGTGGATTCTGTCAAGGATATTTACTTGACAAAAAATACATTCACCGCCCTGCAACGTGTCCTATTTCAGCTCATCTACAGCACAGGAATCGCGCTAATATATCGTCCGTTCCTCAATATCATGACCCTTGAGAATAGATACTGCGAAACTGCGCTCGACGTGTCTCGCAAGAATGCACTAAGGTCTATTGAAGTATACACAGAGGTTGACAAGCAGATGCAGAGAGGGGGAGGACTTTATAACGACGCACAAGTAAAGGCTAACTTGCCCGCCAATGACTTCTTCATAACAATGATAATGGCACCACTTGAGTTTTTCGGTTGCCCCAACTTACCGTAAGCCTGACTTGAGGTTGAGACCGATTACCGCGACTAAAGTATCCTAGGCGAAGCCAACAGGGTTATGTCATTCACACACTCGAAACGGCAGCAAAGCTGTGGCCCATGAGATCTTGTGTCTCTTCATACGCCCTCGAAAGTACGCGACTGCTTCAGGTCGTTCTAGCAGACATTCATGCGTCAACCTCGATTGAACGTCCTATATACCAAAGCGTCTCTGATTCAAATCAAGAAAGTACTTTACTTCAATTTCTCGGGAATTACGGGCCAAGAGGTCATGATGCCTTTGAAGTCGACAGCTTCCCATGGAACACTACTATGACGTCGGATTGGGTTCGTGCATAAGTTCACATGCTGAGATGCGCCACTAACGAGAACTAGGGCTCGGTGAACTTTTTGACTGATTACGAGGAATTTGGCAGATCAATCACTGAAGAGCCAATGATCGGCGTTTAGGGCTATGCTGTTTACCTGTTCTGCGTGAATGGCGAGGTATAGTGGGGTTTCGGATTTGTCGGATCTAATAATTACCGTTTTGGGTAATTAACATGTCCGACTTCAAATCCGACGCTTCGACAAGATGATTTTTAATAAGAGGTTCTTTGAGTCTTGCAATCCTCAAACAGGAAGCTGATCAACGCCTGGGGCGGCTATAAGAAGAGCGCCTGCATCTCTCAACAACTGTTCTGCATCCAGCCAAGGACTCATTCCATTCCATTCCATTCCAACTCAACTATCTATCCTCAACACATCGTTAAAATGGGCGACCAAACTGTTCCAGAGTTCTCGACCTCTCTTGTGCTTACTGCCTTCAACGAGCCTCTCAAGCTCGAGAAGACCCCGCTCCCCAAAACAGCCCCTCCTGGCTCAGTCATTGTTCGTGTACTCAGCACTCCCGTACGCCCTCACCAACGCGAGGGTTTCAAAGGCAAAAGTGCTCTTTCCTTCAAGCCCCCGTACAACCCCGGAGATGGTGGTGTTGGGCGCGTCGTATCTGTAGGGCCTGATGCTGTCGCTCTCAAACCTGGTCAGCTTGTCTACATGAACAACTTCATCACGGCAAGAGATGATCCTAACACCCGAGTTCTGCTCGGTCTTCATGATGGTGGTGGCCCTGAAGCTGACTCGAAACTTTTCAACCTCTGGAAGGGCTTCTGGAGAGATTTCGCTGTTGTTGCCATGGAGAATGTCATTCCTCTGAATGAAAAGATTCTCATCAATGAGATGGGCTACTCCTATGGAGACCTGAGCTACGTCCAGCGCCTCTCGGTCGCATACGGCGGTATCAGAGCGGCTAATCTTCGAGCTGGCGAGACTGTTATTGTTGCTCCAGCTACAGGCCACTTTTCAGGTGCTGTAGTTGAGTTGGCTGCCCAGATCGGCTGTCGTGTGATTGCGCTTTCGCGCTCAGCATCTAAACTGAAGCCTCTCACTTCTCGTCACCATCGTGTCACTGCTCTTGAGCTCACTGGCGATGAGAAGAAGGACGCCGAGGCCCTTGCCGCACTTGTACCCGGAGGCGCTGATGCTTACATCGATGTTTCTCCGCCTTCAGCAACAGCTTCACATCATCACCTCGACATCTCTATCAACTCGCTTATGCCTTTCGGTCGTGTCGTCTTTCTAGGAATGATGTTCGACATCAAGATCAACTATGCTAGCCTCTTGGTTCGCAACATCACAATCAAGGCGCAGTTCATGTATACGCGCCAAGAGTTGGTATCTTTGGTCAAGATGATTGAAACTGGAGTTATCAAACTGGGCAAGGAGGCTGGGCATGAGATTGTAGAGAAGGGTTTCTCGATGGAAGAATGGGAGAGTGCGGTCACTGTTGCAGAGACGGCTTCGGCTTGGGGCCAGCAGGTCTTGCTCTACCCCTAAAGGAAAGGCATTTCGGGCTCGATTGAGACTTCCAAGTAGCTTCTATTTTTATGTATATCTTCTTTCCTTATTTAATTGCTTACGTATCTCCTGTATCTGTTATCTTCTGAGTAAATTCAGGTTTCCCATCACTTGTCCTCAGCTGCTCCGCCGTCGCGGATATGGATTGAGAACCCCGTCGCGTTCTTCGCCTCCAGACCGGGTTTGAGAGTCAAGGTTCGCATCTCATAGTCACCGCCATTTTGCGGCCTGTAAGGTATAGGCTCTATGGTATCCAAATGCCTCAGCTTTCCACGGAGCTTCTCTGCCTCCTTCTCGAAACCAGCCTGGTCGAGCCTGTCCGTTTCATAGATGACATGAGAGGGGAGAACCTGGAATCCTGGGTAGTACAGCACTCCATGGTTGATGGGATAGAGCAAGTCGTCAATATGTCCAGAAATTCCACGAGCCGAGTAGAACTCTGAACGACCCCCAATAGTAATGACAAGCATCGCCCGCTTTCCAACAAACACTCCTTCGCCATATCTATCGCCATAATGCTTCTCGCTGTGCTCGCCGACTCCATATGCAAAGCCCATGGAGAAGACTCTCTCGATCCAGCCTTTGAGAATAGCAGGCATGGTGTACCACCAGAGGGGAAAGTGGATCAAGACCGTGTCAGCCCAGAGCAGCTTTTCTTGTTCGATCTTGACGTCGTCTGTAAGATTTCCTGTTACATATGAATCCCTCGAGGCGTATGGAACCTTGAGACGGGCATCGGCTGGGAGATCAGGAAAGTCTACACGATCAATATTGGATTTCCATTTCATTGAGTATAAGTCTGATGTTTGCACTTGGTGGCCCTGAGCTTTAAGCTCGTTAACGGACATTTGGAAGAGAGATCCATTGAAGGACTGGGGCTCGGGATGGGCAATGACGACGAGAACCTTCATGTTGATGAGAAGATGGTATACTTCGTGCTCAGGGCTGGATGCTGTCTTCCCGGCGGGCATTTATATACAAACGACTTGCTCCACTATAGTCGAAGTATGTTGAGCCAACAGAACTACCATGGCATGATCGGATCAAAAGCAAGGCCGAGGGGGTTACGCTCAGCCTGTCATGGCTCGGACGGCCCAACTTCACCCCCGAGATTCTGTGGTTGATCAGCTAGAAGTCTAGCATGGTCATAACCAGCTGATTCCCCACATTACTAATGGGATATTCGATCAAGGGTACTGGGTTTTGGTCCTAATCTCGTCCGTTCTTCGCCCGAAATGCTGAGACAACGTTATCACATCATCTGGTCCGCTCCGCCACCCCACGAAACAAACCCCGCAGCGAATCAAAGCGCAGGCTTCATGGACCCTTGGCCCAACTGATGATTAATTGAACCTTTTTCGTTCATTTTCGCATTGGGGTTCTTTCATTGTCCGAGGACGTGGCTACTATAATGATAAGGTAGCTAAGCGCAGCCTTAGTCATTAGAGGGCTATAGGGCCGAAACAAAACACACAGCTAACAGGATAGGGTTAAGACTCGAGTTCCAGCTCTTGAACTGTATAACGTATCATAGGTACTTAGATACAGAGCTTATTCAGATTTCCTGACATCGTGCTCTGCTGTCCAATCATTTCCCAGATCCCAAACGCCTTTCCATGCACGTCCTCTCAAAAACCGAATGGTAATGAGTCCATACACTCAATGTTCTCCTCTGCTTCTTCCTTCAGACATCTTTCGCACGTGCATTTGAACTGAAACTGCTCTTGTGTATGATTTTGTCTACTTGTGAGGTCTTTGTGTGTTGTAAGATCAAAGTAGGTAATCATGCATTCTTCGCCCTTTGAGATGTCGCGAGCTGCTGTGTAGACCATTCGCGCTTGTCCGTTGGGTTTATGAGTGACCTATAAGAGCTGTCAGTAGCGCATTCACGGGGTCTCTTCATAAAACCTATTAGCTCACATTGGGTAGGCAAGAATGGTTGAACTGGGCAGCGCGAGGATACAGAGCCATTCCATACGATTCACCTCTTGGTGCAGCAATGTCGTTCACGGGCTGAGAGCCAGTGGCCCTCGGATACAGTCCAAAGGTGTTGGTCTCTTCCTTGCATAATAGCAAAAGCATTTGTTCGGCACTTAGCAGGGGCAGTAGAACAGTCGCATCACTCAGGTACTCATGGACCAATCGTTTCCAGTGTGTAATCTGCACCTCAGGCCACGAGTCAAGGTACGCACAACACATGTCGACGGCTTTCCAGCCGCGTAGGAAATGTGCCTCCCACGGATGCCGTTGTTGTGCAAGGACGTTACCGCTGTGTAACTCGACATTCCACGTTGCGAGCAGACGAACAACATGCCAGACCGTGGCGAAGTTGTACTCGCCCTCTTTTTGCCGAAGTGGTTCTGCGTGTTTCTTCAACCAAGAGCACTCAAAGTCATGTCGGGCCTTATCTGTTGCTCGACATGCGACATTACACCAGACAACATCTTTGAAACAAGCGTGTTCACAGCACACAGCCCGGGCGTTCTGCGGGACACGTCGAGAGCATGACAAATTGCTGCAGATAAGCGGTTCCTTGGAGGTCACTGAAGGGACGATAGCATATGGTATGTCTACGAGAAGAACGGTTCCTTCTCGAATAGGACCCGTGGCTCGAAGTAATCTGCCCTTGCAGGGGTCTTGGTCAGGGACCAGATTCGGATGTACGTAAAAGTCCAGATCGTGAGTGACGACATTGGAAGGCTTTAGTGTACTTCTTGGTGCCTTTGGCGGCAATCGGGGTTTTTGGAACTCCATTGTTGCTAGATAAAGAGCTGGGTGAAAGATAAAGTGTTCAGAGGGTGACGGATAAGAAATATGGGAATAAAAATGAACGGGAAAAGAATTTGCAGGCAAAGTCGCTACCGAGCATTTGTGTTCTGGACCGTCGGAATGATCGAATACGGTTAGAAGAGGAGGCCACTAAGACACCATCGCCACTGAGATAAGGGTATCATTTCGGCGTAACCTTTTGCGGCCTAAAGCCAATTGCTGTATCATTGTATCAGAAAGGCGGTATGTATTTTGAGGTTCGGCATTGTGTCACTGTAAGAAAGGTACATTGTAATAAGCTCAAAGCTTGACGTGGACGTAGCTTTTTCACCATCAACGCCACATGATCACGAGTCGTCAGCTTTTAGACGGTAGTGCGCATGTTGAAAAACAAAAATTTGAAAAACTCCAATCAATCAGTCAAGCTGCGGCAACAAAACATTTCTTTGTGGCTTTTTGCGTCAACATTCGGCGATTTTGTAGCCCCGTTAAATCGGCATTGCAATAACCGTTCATCGCCCTTGCATCCCAGATCTGAGTGGAGAGGGGCCACATGGAAGCTAGGGATAATCCCTCCAGTGAGATTGGTTCCCGTCACACGTGTCACTAATAATAGCTAGCACAGTACATCCAGTCGCTGAGCTTCGATTGCGCTTCGACAACATTGTTCTTCGAGTCTAAGCTACAACCCTAAACTACAGTTCCGATCGGACAAGTACGCCATGATCAATCTCTTGAGCCACAGGCTTGTAGTTCCATTGGCTCACATAGACATCGCCTCCCTTGGGACAGTCCACTCCAGATCCTTTGCCGTTGCAGGTAGCATAAGGACCGAGTAAACTACCAACAAATTGGCCCATGCCTCCACTCACAAGACTCGCCGACGCTGTAGCGATGTTGAGAATCTTCCCTCCGTGACTTGATGCTCCAAGCTTATAGTGCGTAGTGTTGGCTGCCTCGATATGGAGGCTAATCGCGCCCTTCTCCCAGCCATCGGGGACCGGTACTACCTTTGGTGCAGGAACATTCTCAGCTCCTGTGGCTCGGAATCGGAACGCCAGCTTCGACTTCTTGTTACTACCTTGCTTTGTCGGAAGACGAACTATGCCCAGGTCGATATGGTCGAACTGCGTGCGGAAAACGGTAATTCCAGCTTCCTGATCGTCCAACTTGGGCTTGAAGTCGATATCAACACTGTACTTAAACAGCGTGTGAGTTTGGCGACGTCCGATGAAGGCTAGACCTCGCTGTCCTGATAGTTCAATCTCATCTCCAGCCAACACACTGCCGGCAACATTATTGCGACTAGGAACAATATGTAGACCCTTGGAAGACAAAGAGAAGGCGCCGTCCCTTGGAACTCTATGGTGTACAAAATGGGGTGGAATCTTCTTAGTCTTCTTTAGGTTGTAGTTATCTGGGTCGGCATTGAAGGGTCCATCTCCAGGAACGTTTCGTGTCGGCTTTGGGAGAAGGTTTCCAGGCATGCGGCCTCGCACTGGTTGCAACTTGGGCCATTCACCCTTGTTCCATGTTCCATTGAACAAAACAGCTTCACGGCCCATGGGCGAGACTCCAGGTGCTGTGATGCGAGTAGCAAGACAGAGACCCCACCAGTTACCCTTGGTATCTTGGAACAGGTCACCGTGACCGACAGTCTGGAAGTACTCAGATGTTCCGCGGTTGGTCAAGATCGGATTATTCTTGTATGCCTCATATGGGCCGGTGATCTTGCGGGCTCGAGCGATGGTAATAGCGTGGTCTTCAGCAGTTCCACCCTCGGCAATCATGAGATAGTAGTAACCGTCGCGCTTGTAGATATGAGGTCCCTCAGGCCACACGCCTCCAGTGCCGTTCCAGATATTCAGTTCAGGGCTAAGCTTTCCTGTTTCCAGATCAAGCTCCTGCAGAGTGATGCCATGGGTAGCACAATAAACCTTGCCGTCGTCGTCCCAGAAGAGGTCGGGGTCAATGTGTGTTGGCTTGAAGGTAACAGGGTCACTCCAGCTACTCTCATCCCAGGGATTCGTGGTCTTGAAGATGACACCAATGATATCTCCCACGCCTAGGTACTCGCAAATGACGTAGTATGTTCCTTTGTGATATCGAATGGTCGGTGCGTACATTCCTTGCTGCTGTCCCACTGTCTTCCAGCTAATGCCAGGCAACTGTTTCTCACGGTTCCAGACATGGCTGATGAGACGCCAGTTGACTAGATCCCTTGAGGCATAGACGGGAAGACCGGGGAACGAGATGAAAGTTGAAGTGACACAGATAAAGAGGCCGTCTTTCTGGATGCATGATGGGTCTGAGTGCCATCCTGGAAGGACCGGGTTGGTGTAGGTCGAAACATCCGTGTTCTTTTCTGGGAGAGCACTTCCCAGTGCAAGAAGCGGGCACAATAGCCAAGAGAAGCGCATTTCGAGCGTCTGAAGTAATATCGTCCTGATTACACCAGACACCACTTCAATCGTGAGAGCTTCTCCTCTCTTATATGCACATTTGAGGCCGTCGATCATGAGATCGATTCATCCAGGCAAATGCGGGGGAGAAAACGGCTGAATTACGATCCCCGGAGACAAATTGTTCGCTGTTGGTGATGCCGATTCGAGCGCTAGATTGTGACCCTTGTTGGTAATATGACGATCTTGTCAAAGAGCGCATTGAACCTGCAGAATTGAGGGGTCTTGATGCAACTCAACCTTGCCAATTCCATAAAATAGGCTGATTCGACGGCCCAGGAAATAAACTGCATCGTCATGAAGAAGAAGATGTGAGCCATTTAGGCTAATCGGATGCCGTGAGTAATGAAAGAATTCGTTTTCAGACTTCAAAAAAAGTCGCTTAAAGTGCATTGACGTGACATTCATACTTTGGGTTTGGCGATCATCCGTCTCTTCACACAGCTTTCGCTGCCGGCGATTTCTCATAAGAGAGAAATGAATTGATGTTTGCCTTTGAAGCACACCATTTTGTCCATCATTCTTTACCAGTCATACAAATACATAGAACTCGGTAAGCCAATTGAAGGCAGCGACTGTATAACAGCAACCAATTAGCTACGGATGTCGTGAAAGCGATTGACCAGTCAGATCTTGCAATTCAATTGCGGTGATCAACATGATGCGACGGGTGTAGGGTAACATCAACGGTACGTGGGCCCCTGTAGTGGGTGGCCCTGGCGGAGAAGCTTCGCGAAACTTGACGGGCAAGCAACATGGAAGTGCGTGTCGCGTCAAACAACAAATGCCTGAGGCTCCTCAATTCGATGCGATTCTACGGTCTTACAGTCTGCGAATACCCTCGCTCGTATCCCCCGAGACTAGACAAGTCTTATCGCCCGATAACGACATGTTCTGACAATGAGATCTGGTTGACGTCACCTGCAACGGTACACGGCAGAAAGCGACCGAAACATGCTGATGCTGACCGCAATTTCTCCAGAGTCTGGAAATAAATAATACTCTTTCGTATTTAATCACTTGTTTATCAACTCAATATTTCTTTTTTGTTTACTTTGTGCTTGGGTAGTGGCATTTTTGACGCACGCGCAAATGTCTCTCGCTCAGCATGTAACCCAGACCGAGGGCTTCGACTACGAAGGCCCAGCGAATCCCAACCACGAAGGTCCGAGTCATCCTAATGTTTCGCCTGGTTTTGGAACGGGAAATATTCTTGTCCCTGGGGATGAATGCGATCAAAGCGGTGATCGATCAGAATGGCGTCGATTGAGTTTTGCGCCTGTTGAGGTTGTTCGGAAATTGCCAAACATTGCTGCATACAAGGTCTCTAACCTCAAGCGCTATGGTAAGCAACACAATATCAGATCAATTGAGACACATCGCTGACTCTTTTCAGTTCAGGTAGCGACTGGTATCATAGCTTGTTGGTTTGCAGCAGGTATCGTCTTCGGTTTCGCTGCCCTCAAGCCAATCCTCATCAACGAGGGCATCTACTCCGAGCTCTGCCCCGTGGTGGACTATCGCATCCCGTGCGCTGAGCAAGACATGCGCTTGAACCTTTTGTTCATTTCAGCGTCAATCTCCGCGAATGTGTCTTCTCTTTTCGCTGGCGCTGTGCTCGATCGCTTCGGTCGACGGGTGTGTTGGCTCGTCTCGAGTCTTCTGCTCACCCTCGGTTCCCTAATGATGGCCATCTCATTCTCGCATCCCGACTTCCATGGATATCTCCTCGGCAACATTCTTCTCGCTTTCGGTGGCACCTTTATCTTCGTTTCCAGTTTCCAGCTCGCAAACGCGTTTCCAAAATATTCTGGACTCATTGTCGCGCTCGTCACCGGCGCATTTGATGCCTCAGCTGCAGTGTTTTTGTTCTATCGCATGGCCTATGAAGCATCCGGTGGATCATTTTCGCTCGACAAGTTCTTCTACGGCTACATTTCCGTCCCGGTAGCCATTCTTTTGGCTGAGCTTCTGTGGATGCCGGCGCACTCGTACCATACCCTCACGCAACTCGAGAAAAAGATCGAGCATGCTCAAGACCGCACCCGCGATGTTCACGAATCGGACGAAGAGATCGATGATACAAATGAACTTACCCGCGTCCGAAGCGCTCGAGCCGACCAAAGAAAAGCCAAACTTGAAAAGATTGAGGAACTCGCTGGCGATGGCCAAGAACGAGGAGAACGCATCAAGGAAGAAGAAGGCCGACAAGAAGTCAGCGGTGTCTGGGGTGTTCTCCACGGGTTGCCAGCTCACAAGCAGATGGTGACTCCCTGGTTCATTCTCATTCTTGTTTTAACGATTCTCCAAATGATTCGCATGAACTACTTCATCGCTGGTGTCAGATCGCAGTACCGATACATGTTAGGCTCCGACAAGGCTGCTGAGCGCATCAATGAATTCTTCGATGCTGCTCTGCCTATTGGAGGCGTTGCTGCGACGCCATTTATTGGGCTTCTGCTCAATAACCTGAGTGTTCCCACTACATTTTCTGTTTTGACGGTATTTATCATCATTATTGGCGTCCTGAACTGCATTCCGAACATGATGGCTGGATACTTCACAGTCGTTGCTTTTGTCTTTTTCCGCCCCCTTTACTATTCTGCAGTCTCGTAAGTACCCCTTCATTTGCCTCACCAGTCTTGATTACTGACCTGTACTTCAGAGACTACGCCACCAAAGTCTTTGGTTTCGCTACATTTGGGCGCATTTACGGAACCATCACTTGCATCTCCGGAATCACGCAGCTCATTCAGTCCGGACTCGATGCGCTCACTCATGGTCCACTGCACGATGACCCAACGCCCGTCAACGCGACTTTGGGCGCTGTTGGAGCCCTGGTAGGTCTTGTTTTGACCGTCTTCATCACCGTCAAGGGTAGAGTCTTTGTCGAGAAGAAGGTTGAGATGGAGGCCGACGATGAGAGAGAACGACTTTTGTCGGATGCTCAGAATGGGTATGGCACGGGCCACTGAGTTCCAGGATATCGCAAGACTCTATAAGATGTGTTCTAAGGTGATATGGAAATCACTTCGCAGGCTCTCATTGCATTTCTAGGAAGCATCCGACTCGTTATCTTTGATGGATTGTGTGTTATCGATGTGTAGGATGGCATCAAAACTCAGATGATGGGCGTAAGTCTTTACTGATCAAAATTTAAGGGATAGAAAAGATAAAAGATGCAAGACAGGAGTTGGCTGGCTATAAGTATTTACGTTAATTGAAACATCATTCTCGCTGCTTCTGTTGGCCATGTCTGTCAATTAGGACCGCCCTCACCATTTTCCCTACAACTACCCGTGGCCAATAAGATCAGTATGTGTAGCTTCCACACAAAACGAAGAGCCAATAAAGAATGCCCAAGTTTGAGCGTTACGTGATGGCCTTCGACGCATGTGAGTTATTAAACTAAAGGTAGGCAGCGAGGTAGCGTGATTGAGCCCGGAATGGATGGCAAAGGAGTCCCGTTTATTAACCAGTAATAATCACAAGGCCATGCCTCACTTGATAAACAAGCATATTTTATCGGGGTACGATCCATAACGCTCCCTTGTTTAAGTCCAGTCCAAGCTGAGACATCGACAGTGGTTGCTCCCTTCAGCTATAGACACCGAACTAGCGATTCTCGACTCGTGGGCGACCAATGCTTCCATTCCTCACATCGCAGGCCGGAGATGATTCTCCACTGATGGCGGTATTCAACTAAAAGCAATTAAATATGATGCGTCGCCGCTTTCACCATCTGTCGGCAAAGTGATTGTCTTGGTGCTCAGCAAAATGTCCAGACAACTCATTTCGTTACTGCTGTCAGGTCTCATCACACAAATTGGTGCTCAAAATGTTGTCAAAGAACCAGATACAGTCTGTGTAACATACTTATCAACGTAGCTTATCCCTATCTCATCAAATGCTACGGGCTCTACGTCGACAGATGGCACGAACAGCTCATCGCAGACTTTTGATGCTGCCTTAACAGTTGCTACCACATTAGAGTCCGGTATTGATACCTCTCTCCACCTGACTGAGACTCTTCAACCTTCCGAGTCTCTTTCGGACGACCCCAATCAGTTTATCAAAACCTCGGTCACGACCGATACGAATACTGCGGACTCTGGTGCCACGACAGCGCCCGGGCCTGACGACCAGCTCGTTGTCTTCCGCATCGTCCCAGACGCCGATAACTCAAGGCGGAGGCGTCTCAAGAGAGCCCTGGGAGGCTTTGTAGGCTCTCCCTCCGAGATATGCCAGGATGCTTCCCCGTTTAGCCTCTCCAGCGGGCGCCTCTTTGACGGCCTGAGACCTATTTACTACAACGGCGAAGACTTCAAGGAACTGCGTGGCCAACAGACGACACCGCCTCCCGGGGCTATTACTACCATATTTGCGAGCGATGGTGGATTCCTTCGATTCCGCAGCCCTGACCTACCCAACGGCGAAGCAGGCTTCTGTCAGAGCCCAGGAACTGGTCAGGTATACATTACATTTGCGTCATCACCACCTGGCTGTGTATCAGTGAGGTTATCTGTTGTTGGAGGTATGCTGCTATGTGTTTCCAGTATCATCTGAAGCTAACTCTTCACAACAGTCGATGAGTGCGAAGATGGGCAAACGTCTGTCAGCGCTGCCCCTTCGTCAACCGATATCCAGACCCTTCAACCTACAGTGGACTCGGTGGCCACATCCGCTCCCTTCAGTACAGTGATTCCTGCTGTTTCTAATGATCCCTCTGATGCCACGACGCTCGTGGATTTTACGACTCTTGTTCCTCCGTCTCTGGAGCCTACACAGACACGACCTGAGCAAACAAGTTCTTTTCGCTTTTCTAATACTTCAACGATCGTATTTCCTACAGTGTCGATTGAGACATCTGAAAACTTTTCCTTTACAAATATTCCCGGTGTCACATTCTCACAGTCTGAAGAAGCAACGACAACTGATGCATTGCCCACTGACGCGTTATCTTCAGAATCACAGCCTACCACAGAGGACACAACATCCAACCTTCGAGAGGCTACAACTTCAACACATCCAATGATAGACACAGCCTCCTCAGAAACTAGGGTCAGCACTTCCGTCACTGGTACTACTGTCGACGTAGAGACTACTATCGACCAAGAAACTACCATCGATATGGAGACTGCCACCAACATTGAGACTACCACCGACATTGAGACTACCACCAACATTGATACTACCACCAACATTGAGACTACCATCAACATTGAGACTACTAGCACTGCAGCAACATTGGAATCTACGAGCGCTTCAGACATAACGACTGACGTGTTCACGACAACCACAGCTGCCGAGACCACCACCACCACTAGTCCACCATCTCGTGCTTGCGAGTCTTATCTGGTCAACCCAACAGTACTATTCAGCGGAGATCAAGACAACGAGGATGGTGTTGAGGAACTTACTCTTCCATTCCCGGTGGGAATATACACCGAGTCCAGCGAAACCATATACGTTGGTGTCAATGGGCTGATAAGCTTGTTCGATAACTCCATTGCACAATCCTCTAACAGCCCATTTCCGGATAACGGTTTACCATCGGTGGCCATTGCGGCTTACTGGGATAACTTGCGTATCAAAGGGAATTCAGGTTACGAAATCACGTACAGAGTTTACGACGATGCTGATTATCGCGCTGTAAATATCGACTGGTGTGTTGTGGATGAGGATGATGTCGTCACTCACTTCATGGTTATTCTCAGGGCTTACGATCTTTCAAACCCCGAGTCAGTTTTCATGCGTTACTTCCAGTCAAATGGAGGAAAGTCGGCTACTATAGCTGTACAAGATCTTGTTGATTCAAAGTCTCAGCAGTTCTCTTACAATATGGAAGACGCAGTGCCAGATGGATGCACAGTTCTTTTCTTCACTATAGGAGGTGATGAAAGAGTTGTTTATGTGCCACCGTAAGGGGGAATGTAGCACCATACACTATATTTCGCATGCTTATGTACTTAACTTTATCATAGAACAATGTCATTCATTTTGGTATTGCTTTACGCTTTAAAAACGCAAGTCACGCCCAGGAAAGCCAAAATACGTCATGAGTAAAACTGTAACGATTCGTATAAAACAACATAAGAGACTATACATAGCTACATTCTATAGATCAACATCACCTGAGCTTGATCTCCATCCCAAACTATACATAACATCTGAGAACGTCACCATCACTCTCCAAAGACAGGCATCAAAGACACCTTGAGCCTTGTCGAGTAATCCAGCCAACCCCTCTCGGGCATTCTGAGCAAACTCGCCAATCTTGATGATAGCCCACGACGAGGTCTCATAGATGCGCTCCATCCCATGATGCAGGCACTGTGGTCTCTTCCCAGGAGAGTTACTGGGGTTATCGCCCTGGGGAGCCTCCTTTTCCTCCGGGTCCGACAAGTCGGAACCAAGACGGTACACAGAGTAAGCATCATCTGGTCCGCCACACTGCTCGCGCGTGTCGAAAATGGAAGTAAACCAGCATTTTCCGTCAGCAACTCGCGCAGATTCCTCTGGAACCTTGTTGGAACAGAAGCATCTAGAGCCATGGCGAAGTGCCACAGAGTATCCCTTGATGGTGCACTGCCTGTTGCAAGAATCTCCGTCGGGGCTTCGATAACGTCCTCTGATACTGACGCGTGGAGGATACGAAGAGGTGAAGTCGGGAAGACTGAAGCAGCCGTGGGGCTTCAGCTTAGACAGTCTCATCTCCGTTGGACGATTCGGGATCTTAGCTGCTCGCTCGACTTCTTCAGCCTTGGTCTCATCGTCCGTCACATCAGTGCTAGTTCCTGTATTTACAACACTCCAAGTTCTCCTTCCGCCACAAGCGTCACGAGACCAACCGGGACACCAGCTTGCACACTGACTATCATCAACCCGTGCGCTCTTCGCAGGATATGTATCAGAGCACAAGCACCAGCCACGCTGGACAGCTGCGACAGGCTTATCCTCACGTTGACAGTAGCGAGCGCATTGTTCAAGGCTGTTCCTGCTCTCAAGCTTCTTGCGTGACAAGGTAGCGGATCGCATATTGTAGCAGCCATGCGATGTGACATAGCCTAAGCTGGGCTCCTCATAAGGCCTCTGTATACGGGCCCTGTTGTTGGATTCTTGTTGGATGCGGTACCTCCCACCGGCATAGCCAGTCCTGTATGCTGAAAAGGTGTCTGCAGTAACACCGTAGCCTCCACAAGAGTACGCAGAATCGCCGGCGCAAGGGATCTGACATTCCCGAAGGTCTGTTGTGGAGCTAAAGCGAGGATAGCCTTGGGCACAGTGACATTGCGAGCCTTTGATGAATGCAACACCTTGTCCTGCGGCTTTGCACGAATCGATGCAGGATGAAGGGAGTTTTGAGACCGCACCTTCGTCTAGAGGTATGCGGCTTGCGGTCCTGGGGATATCGTAGAAGCATCGCTCAATCTGCCTTATAGGCTTGGGCTCGATGACAGGTCTCCTCTCAGGGCCGAGGTTGTAAACACTGAACGCGACATTGCCGCCGCCACCGCAGTTGAAAAGATTTGTTCCGGGACACTTGATATTACAATGAGAATCTGGAAGTTCGTCTCTCTTATCGGGGTATTCGTTGCTGCAGTAGCAGCCCTGATCCCAGGTGATTGCATACATAAGACCCTTTCGCTGACAGAAGCGATGACATCGCATAGGAGTATTGCCCGCAAACACATTGTGTACGGTACTTGGTGTTACTCTGCTGTAGCAAGCCTGTCCGGGATGCCCATTTGGCTCAGTATGCTTCGGAGATGTTTTCTCAGAAGTCAGTAACTTGGTATCGATAGAAGGTAGGGTCTCGATATCAAGACCAAGACCGGTCTTATAAACGGCGGTGTAAGGGTCATGACGAGCCGGGTTGTACTCCGAATCGCGCTGACACCTATCATCACCGTCGCTCAAACATGGCATGTAGCAGTTATCAGAACCAACAGTGGCATCTCTTGCAGGATACATAGTACCGCAGGAGCATTCGTTTCCGCTGATAAGAGCAAGAGGCTTTCCATCTTGAGCGCAGATCTTAGCACATTCGCGGCGGGAGTCATCGCCGTGGCTCAACACCTCCCTGAACATTGACGAAAGCCCTGAGATATAATAGCATCCCTGCGCCGTGATCTTGCCAACCTTGCCTTGGTTTGTCGCGAGCTGCTTAGACTCGGTTGCATGAATCGATGGTCCCTGTCTGTGATGCGATGACAGTCGTTTCGTTTCGTCCTTGGCGATGGAAGAGATGGAGAAGACGGCGTAAAGTTCGTCCTCCTCTCCAAAGGCATAGTTGTTTCTCGGCTGCTTGACGCAGTCACCATCCAAGATACCGACACACTGCGCATTGCAGCGGTTATTGCCGACTTGATGATAACCCGGGGCGGTTTTACTGCAAAAGCAGTTGACGGAACCGAACGCAATCCATTGCTGACCACGTCGGGTACATGTGTCGAGACACTTCTGGCGCTCAACCTCGGTCCTCGAAAATCCACCAACAACAGAATTCGTCGGTCTCGACCAATAGCAGCCCTTATGTTTGAGAGCCTTCAGGTCGGGATCCTGGGCAGCTGCCAGAGCCACCCAGAAAAGAAAAGCGGCATGTAATAAACTGAACGTCGCCATTGCAAAAGAGTGAATGGCGTCAAAGAACATGAGGGAGCCATTGGGGCCGGGAATGAGGTGGTGTTTATGTTTCCGTCATCAGCGGCTGGTCTAATTTTACACGAGGTCAGTCCAGACTCTCGTTGGTTGCCCTTGTGTTAAATATGGAACGATTTAGGCATCATACAAGGATCTGTGCCTCAATGCTGGCTAGGATCATAGAAATCAGCCAACGAGTGTTAGGCTTGGGGAGCTAAAGTGACAGGGCTACGGATCCTAGCTGAAGCCATGTTCTTGGCGTCGGTTACCAAGGCAGGCTGAAAGAAGAAATCGCCGACACTTCAGAATACTTCGACAGGGTAGGGGTGTCTTTTTACAGACTTACATGAATAAGTTCAATGTCTCATCATTATCATAACGAGTACGAACAGACCAGTCGGCACGTCAGCATAGTCTCTGCTGCAAATGACACATTTGTCTCATAACTTAGATATTATGCCTGACTAATTGCTAGAGTGTAAAGCCGACATCGAAAAAGCCTAGCTTATGACTCTCTGACTGTCCTTGGAGCCATACAAGGTGGTATCTGTAAACCCGTGGCGGTATTGAGTTATGAGTCAGTACAAGGTTCGGAAATATACTTCTGGTTTGACGCAATGGATGGATGCCTCAGATTACACTTGCAAATCCCAAGTTTGGATGAGCCTTTGACCTTTCAACACCATGGTGCGAGGAAGCTTTGTGTTCAAACCATTTATGACTCATTCGATGCAGATTGATTGATGCTGAAAACTTATGACATCTCAGCGAGATATATCAAGCCAACACACTGAAAATACCCAGTTAACTTTAGGGTTTAAAAGGCAATATGTATATAGCCTCAACATAGATAAGTCTCCCAGTTTAAACATAATAAAAAGCTTTATTTAACTGAAAGCTTAATCCTACATGAGGACAACTAGCTCTTCAGCCAAAAAGTTACTTCTTTAGGCACCAGTGAGGGCAAGGAGTATTTTGCCCATATGTGTTAATTTGTGTCCTCTACCTTTATGTTGGGGCTGAAGCCTCTTTTAACCACTTAACCTTGCCACAGTCCAAGGGAGGGTGCCATGATCAGGAAAGTAATTTCCTGCCGAAGATGACTTCAGCTCCCCAAAGTTTGGCTGCTTGTCAAGTATTCTCTACTCGCTTAAGTCAAATATGCGGGCCATCAAAGCTAATATGTTCCTCTTTTCTGCCTATAAAAGAATGCTCCGTCTCGACCAGCGTACTTTCAATTTCTAAGCCATTATCACATTGAATCACCCATTTCTCCTTTAACTCCAACTTCAAACTCTCATTATGGACCCCTTCGGACGCCTTCCTTCGGATATTCTCGAAATGATCATATCGAACTTTCGGTACGACGGTATTCTCACCAAGCTCTGTCAAGCATCCCCCGTTTTCAGGCACCAACTCAACACCAGCAAATTACTGAAAACTTGGAAAGCCCTCCACAAAGAGATGGACTATACACTGTTTAGGATGCTAGTGTTGCTTGTGACCTATCCAAAGATCGAGGAACCAATTCCAAGATATGAGAGCACAGATGCGCAGGGGTGCCCGAACATTTGCTGGCTGGATCCGCTGTTCACACCACAGCAACACCTGATCTTTGAGATGCATGCCAGCTACCAACGCATGACCAACTGCTTTGCTTTAGGGCCATCTTTGGTGCCTCTTTATAGATCTAAGTACCCCGACTTCTACTTTGGTCATTTCAGCGATTACCTCGCCAAATCTTTTGGAGAACATGGAGAACATCTTCCTCCTATCATGCCTCCAATTGAGTCTGGAATGCGGTATCGAATATTCTATCTTCTCCTGGCTATCGAGACGATGGAACAATGCCCATCAGCCTTTGTCACAAGCCCCAGCGAGTCACCGAAACAACTATCTATAAGAGAGGAGCGTTTCCGTCGGCTGGCTTGTGTCTGGATAATGCAAGTCCCAGGCGCAATTTGGTACGACCGTGAGAGGTTTTTTTCATAGCGCCAAGAAAAATGGTTAGGATGGGAGCTGAGATAAAATTTAAAGAACTTTCGACGAATTGTTTCAAAATCTAGTTGCTATCAAGATATTGTCCTTAACTCGTCCTAAAATGAAGTTAACCTTAAGCAGTGTTCGAGTCACAATTAACCAAGCTCTGATATTGCCATCATATGCGTTGCTTGCAATATGAAGCTAGCCGAGTTATAGCAAGATGTAGAATTCAATCGGTCTCTTAGATGTTCCATTTAAGATATACCTGATTTTGGATTTTGCAATGCTTTGCTTCGGATTTCCAATGCCATGTCGTATTTCCTTGAATGTATAGTAGATACTGTGCTATTTTGGACAAATATTTTAGTCATCGCTCTACCATCGACTTGTTCTTGAGTGAAAGGGAATATAGTCAGGTAATGAACTTTCTTATTCTTGTTGATGTGGTGGATGTCTTGGCCCTCTCGTCCTCCAAATCGGCTGAACTGGTACAATGATCAGAGGCGATTCAGCAAAGTAAAAGGGAATGCCTCGAGATTGACAGGTTTGCTTGCCCTGCACACCGAACTATCGGTGCAGTATGCGGAAGAGGCTGCGGCGCGAGACAAACAACTGAGAAAATGGGAGCTGGAACAGTCTTGAAAGGTGCCACAACTACTGAAGGTAGTTGTAAACGATAGGACGGATGAGCCAGCAGAAAAGATGGAAGAAAAAGGATGTGTGTTTGTTCAATGATAGCCTTGCTTGCGAAGATTTATCTTATGTATCCGCTCTATCAGCCCATTAATCAAATCTCTTTGGGTAGAATCTCCTTGACGCTCCAAAGTCGTGCGTCTTAAGGATAAGTCAAAAACCCAAGCCCGAAACTTCGTTCGGAGAAGACCAATGGATATATCCATAGGCCCTTTTGCTTTTTTTGGTGCAAGACAGGTCGAGTTCATGGAAGTGAGGACTTTCACCACAAGTATCTCCTAGGTTCTGGTAGACTTCGACATTCTAAGTAATGGTAGGCCGAGTAGAAAGGCGGACGATCTACGTCTAAGTCCTCGCCGTTGTCAGAGCGTAGGTCAATCACAAGGCTCGTTTCATCCCTACCACAGAAGAGGTTCACTTCGTATCGTTGCTTCAAGTTCAAGTCATGGGAACCACCATTGAAGTATCGGGCAGCATGAAGTTGAAGGAAGCATAGTTTGTCAGTTGGGCAGGGTGAGCCTGAGGTCGCTGAATGCATACGGGCTTAGAGAATGTTCAGCGTCTTCCGTCGTAGACTCAGCTCTCTTTTACCCTTTCGCTGCCCTTTTGTGATGAAAAATGAGAGTAGAAGTTAGGCCAATTACACGGAGGTGATAAAAGAGCAGGATTAGTGAAGCCTAGGTAACGTTGATCATGGGCTGATATTATCATGTTTTGGCTATGGCTCCAGATAACCAGACCACCTCAACATTGTGCAGTGCTTCCATAGTGTGTCAGCAAGAGAGGATGCAGCATAGCAAAGAATTGTCAAAAGCATTGAACTCAAGTAGCTTATCCCTGTTTCGCCTGAAAGAAGAGTCTAGGAGGACAGCTAGCACAAGCAGAATAGCATGATTCACTAACGCTATTGACCACTGTAGCCGAATCACATTAACAAATAATGCTACGACCGGGAAGTAGCCAAAGTACCACGGGCCAACAAAGGCTACAGAGCAAGGCGAATCGGTGAAGGGCTAGATGAATGCGTTTTAATGGGTGAGACGATCTGACTCTCGTTCATCGATCCATCGATCCATCGACCCGCCCAAGTGATGACCGCATTCGGCAAGTAATCCCCAGCAAGGGAACTAACAGGCGGTTCAACGATAAAGGTCTGAGACCCTCACCAGGAGGACCCCTCAGTCGGGCCCTGGTGGCTAATTCAACTCAAATTAAGAACCGCTGCCACATGGTAGTTACAGGTTGAGCGTGACTAGCTCCTGTTCAAGGTGCTGAATCTTTCAAATGGCTGGGTGTGATTGCAGAGTTTTTGTCACCGTGGAAGTTCTTGGTCAGAAATTTGTATTGTGAAAAGAGATATAGTGTCCTCACTATCTTTGCTGGCAACCTAAAGTTTTAACTTTTGACCGCCAATCGCTCAGGTAGCTAGCTCCCTAAGCACCAGTAGTTAAAACTCGAAGGCATTTCGCGTAACTTGCTTCACAGCTGATACAATCTGATTCCTACAGTAGCAAAAGAGACAGCCTACCAACGAATGAGCCCCATGGGGAAGGAAGAGAAGAGATAGAGTTCTGAAACATGATACAAATCGAAACTGTAAAGAGCATGCATGAAACAGTCAGTAACATCATTGCGTACCACGCGTAACCTTTAAAAATATGAATCGTTAACGAGCTGAAGGATATAGCCACTCTTGGAAGCTTGACCTGCGGCGAACAGGTGATACAGTTGAGCCTTCACTTCCAACACTGGCCCGACGATCGTTACTGTTTCGTCGAACCCAAGTGTTAGTCCAGTCGGATCCAGTCGCAGGAGTCGTAGTAGTCATTACTCTCTGCTTGTAGGCTATTAAGTCAGATGTCAGTAGTGGTCAAGACTGAAAGCATCCAGAGGCTAGCACATACACGATGAATCATTCCTGTTAGGATCCTCTAGAACAGCCTGGAGCTTGGCCTTGGCTTTCTCCGCAAGGGTTTGAGGTGCCATATTGACTTTTTTTTTAGTAGAGTTGATAACCCTTGAAAGATTTTGAGGTATTGAAACGTTGAAAAGGTAGGAAAGACAAATGAAATGAGGAGAAAATAGCTTCGCGATCACAAAAGAGGGGAAACGGCTTCTTATGTTACAGCAAGCACACTACCCCGTGACCATCCGTCATCTTGCGGAGATAATGCAGATTGTTTGTCAGCTCTCCATTAGAACACATTGCGAATTGCCTATTCCGGTATAAGATAAACTATCGCCAACGACTTTGCTATGCGATCAGCGTCAGAAACGCGGGGTAGTTCAACGCCAACCAATTAATCAACGACTGATGTTGCGTCGGTCCAAAGGTTGTCACCCTCCTTTGTATGATGGATTGTACAATATGATTGGGTTCCAATGCGGTTATAAAAGGTGGTGTTAGAATCCGGCTCAGTAGTAGTTTGTCCTGGGAAATTCTCTAGTTGGTTCTTCTGAAGCTGCAGATTAGCTGGACTTTTCAGTCCGTGCCAGTTTATACCGGTTTAGTTAGTAACGCCGGGAAGCTTTACTTATAAAGGTCTCCAGGATTAGACCGTGTATCAATGTCATGACACTTTGGCCTATAGAGTCTAACATCAAGCAATGGCTGTTGACACTCCTTTCTTTGAAGTCTCCATATCGATGGAATATTACATAATCATGCTTTTCAAGTCTGTTCAGTGTCTCTGTTGGGCTTGGAGTAACGGCGAACGATGTTCCTCCACAAGTCTCGCTGTTCACAATGAATTCATGTTAACAGTGCTATCGCAGCAAATTGTAGTTCGTAAGGAAAGTATAGAACAACGCTTCAGATCAATAAAACATTGCTTCGGATATCAGTCACTCAAGCCGCGAGGTTCTTATAATAAAAGGGATACCACACTTATTCTCCGCATATGTAGCTTTACTCTCAGTCTACTATCATAATTCGCCAATTGCTATACAAGAAACCAAGTACTAACCTTGAACAGTCTAACTTTACAGACTATACTATTGATTGCCTTTGATGAGTACCCTCAACCTCCACCTCGCTATCTCAAAGGAGCGCGGTCAAGGTCAACCTCGACACTGCATTCTCATGCTTGCAGAAGAAAACGCCACTCATGCTATATTTCATCATGTGACTGGCGGACCCATGCACGGTAAGCCGTATGAAGTTGTGATTGAGCCCAAGCGTGTCGAAAGCCATGGTATCGAGAAGCGTTACTTGATTGCTGAGGTCCTCGAGAAGGATAGGCAGAAGGTCAAGGCCGCTGTGCGGCAAGCTCCTCCACTATTTTGTCAGCGCTGGATCTTGAACGTTCTCGAGGACTTGGAGAAGCAAGGTGTCGTTCCTGGAGGAACTTGTTCCAAGTGGAATGAAGCCTTGGAAACTGATCCGTTCTCAGAGGATGGTGCTCCCTCAAAGAAGTCTTCGGGTGAAGGCAATGCTGCTGACGGTTAAGGCTACCAAGGTATGTATATTACCATCTGACTTAATCAGTAGCTGATATGTACTATATTTGATTGAGTATGAGATAGAGTAGTATGTCTTTGTGTGAGGATGAAGAACCCAACTTAGACGTCAGGGAGCAAATTACTTCTAACTTTAGGTCAGAGTGCTAAAAGCCAGCCTAAGAACCCACTAAGTAGACACGAAATTTACCTAAGTCTTTCTGCCGTTTAGGATGAACTCAATCGATTTTATTGCTCAAGTCTTCCCTCCTTTATAACCAGCAGCAAAAATGCACCAGGCATACAAGACTGGCTTCTCATTAATCCCATTCCAATCTTTCACCAAACTCCATTCCCGTAGTCTCAGTTGTTTCCAGATCAAATTCAATCTTACCAAGTAAATGCAGCTCTACAGCGTGCGCCAGAAAATCCATGTATCCATCCGTAGTGAAGCAAATCTTGGTTCCGAAGATGAATTCGCTCCCATCCGGCGCGGAAGTAATGTCTGGGGGCCGGTTTCCGCGTTTCAGGCGGCATAATGCCGCTTTAGAGCTTAGATGGTTTCTGGCGTAAGCTTGGTTGGACCGGTCCTCCAATACTTGAAGGTTGTCTATGAGGACATGCACCAATTTCGAGCTCAGCTCAAGCACATCGCGGATCAGCTGGAACATCTCAGCCACATCCAATGTCCCTTGTACGAGGGCAGAAAAATGCCTACCTGGGAATAACCGCTCTCTGGGATTAGTTAGACGAGTTGTGTGACAATAGAGGCCAGGAATGCCTCAACACCGACTCTCTTGGACGTGCCCAAGGCGTCATGGTCTGTGAACGTGCAAAAGTAAGCAAGAAAAGGGAAGGTTATTGGTCCGCATGAGTGCCGCCAGAGAGATCGCCGTCATGGAATTCTGTCCTGGTCGTGAGACGTCATGATGGCCCTGAATCCAGAAATTGGTGGAGCTCGGATCCTGTAGTCAAGTGTGCAAGCTATGTTGCACCTGTCTATCGATCTGGAGAAGCGATGCTTGCTTGACTGCCATGAGAGAAGAACTTTAAGGCAATACAGGCTCTCATGTGCACTTACTGTAGGTTTGCTAGACAGAGGCATTTCTACGATACTAGGCACATGGCATACAATAACAGAAAATATAAAGGACACACGATTAGAGACAAAATATTCTTGTAATAACGGTATCTATTTGTCTTGAAGAAGTTTGGTCTGGATGGGGCTGTGGGTCGTGAAGTTCAAGGTGCAGAATTGGCGGGCCGGACCCATCAACAACCAAAGAAGCCGTCATCGTATAGGGGTCAGTACATCAGTTTGTGGCTATTGAAAGCACTGAAAACGCAAGTTCGAGTCTTGCTGACGGCAAAGTAATTCTTTTTGCTTCTCGTCACCTGAAATGAATCTGCATCAAGTCTGTGTTAACTTTTTGTCTATACCTAGAAATGCCATAGCATGTCGGACCCCGGCCTGTGGCAAAATTGACCGCCTGAGATTTGATAGTCAATTGCTGATTGAGTGTTTGGCCAAACTTCCATCGCGCACCCTGAACGTTCGACGTTTGAGGAATTGGTATGTCAACGTTGCTCTTGGCGCGCAGCTGTGAACATGATAGTTTACTATCTTTTAAGCCAAAAATAGTCTACACAATCTGGACGACGAATTGAATTACTCATGACACATCGTCAAACTGAGTGTTTGGAGGCTTGGTGCTGTTCAGGGTAAGTAACCCCGGCATGGCAACACAAGCAGCTAGTTAGCTGCAGATCTTGGGAGGTTCAAAATCTGTGATTTGACCGTCTCAAAACAAGTCAGTTAAGCGTAATTGGTTTAGTGGTAAAATTCTCCGTTGCCATTCGAGCAACGTCGGGGAGCCCAGGGTTCGATTCCCTGATTACGCATTTCTTTTGCTGTTTGTTTATCTTTTTTCCATTTATCGTAACTGAAGTTTATTTCCTCATGCTTAGTCGAGATGTTTTGAACTTTATTGGCGACGCGTTGCAAAGTCTAAACTGTCGCGTGGCAGCTTACCCTACAAGAATAAACCGCGCTGTGGCTGTTGCGGCGTAACATTCTTGTGGCGCCGTTACTACAACGGGCTAGACCGTTTGCAGATCTTACCTCAGTTTAGTAATCGCGAACATGGATTCATATCAAGGACACTCTGTACGACTTCAGCCTCCCTTGATTCACCTCGTCATTTCAAACTCTGACACAACATTCCCCTCATCACGCGCCAATTGAACCTCCAACAACTGCGCGCGCATGAATGCTTCCAATCGCTAGATCAAGACAATCCGTCAGCATGGGCGGGCAACAGCCGGATCTGCTGCCTCGTTCCGAGCACGAGGATAAGCCCTCATCGTCAGCCCCATCCTCGCGCTTCAACAGAGACAAGATCAGATGCCTCGACGGCTTGCGCGGAATCGCATGCCTTCTTGTCTTCAACTATCATTTCTTCTGGCCATGGACGCCTGCTATCATGCTAGGTTACGGCGCGTTCCCCCCGCGTGCGCCTGAGCCGTATTGGGGATTACAGTCGTTGCCTATTATTTGCCTTTTGCATCGTGGACGTGCTATGGTTGCCATCTTCTTCGCCATCTCGGGTTATGTTATTTGCCGCCATATTCTCCGCTTGATTCATGAGCGCAAACTTGATACTGCTTATCAGAAGCTTGCATCATCTGTTTTCCGACGTGTCTTCCGCCTTTACATCCCTCCCACCATCAGCATGTTCCTGGTCGCTGTGCTAGCTCAAATAGGTGTCTTCAAGTCTGAGTTCGCCATCTACAAGGGCCCTGACTCTCACTACATTAATGCGACGATAACTCATGCTGACTTGGCCGAGGGTAATTTCTGTGCTAATGGCACCGCTGTGAGAGGAGCTACAGGCATTGCCAATTACTTGGGAATAGAAACCACCGCCTATCTCCGCAACACCACTGGATACCCCGAAGGAAACACCACAGAATGGACAGATATGCTCCTCTGTGTCAATCACACCACGCGATCGTATGGGCCGCCTCAGCTATACACCTTGGAATCCGAATATGAAGCCCAATTCCCCAAGAATGACACCAACTCTACCAAGCCTGTAAAGGACACCACTGGTATGGAGCGACTTGCGGCTCTCAGCTACCTGGATGACGAAGATGACCTGAATCTCACCTTCGGCAATGCCACCAACGCCACAAACCCACTGAACCTTACTTGGGTTCAGATGGGAGGCTCATGGGAGGAGCATCCCTTCATCCACCCGAACTTGACATACGCGATGAAAAACTTTACCAGATCCTACGCTGAGTGGGCCAACCCTTTCAACTTTGGTCACTACCATACACGCTACGATCCGCATACCTTCACAATCCCGATGGAGTTCCGCGGCTCGATGGTCATCTACATCTTCCTCCTCGGCACAGCTGCTATCAAGGCCAAATGGCGAACGAGAATCGGCTGCTTCCTCTCAGCATATAGTCTCTTCATCGGACGTTGGGACATGGCGACTTTCTTGGGCGGTATGTTGCTTTCAGAGCATGATGTTCGACGTTCATCAGATCTGCCACCATCGGCTGCTGGCGCGAAGGGCCGCGGAGGGGATTTCCAACGAACGACAAAGGGAACGGCGCTGCGATGGGCTGGTATCGTCTTGGCGTTGTACTTCTTGTCGTATCCCGACTCTGGTGCTGAGTACACGCCGGGTTTCGCCTATCTTTCGACCTGGGTACCCAAGTATTACACGCCGTTGTCTGGATGGATGTTCTACGAGGCGATGGGGGCCGTGCTACTCGTTGCGTGCATCCTGCGAAGTCCGGTGCTCGTTCGCTTCCTTGAAAGCCGCCTCCCGCAGTATCTAGGAAAGGTCAGCTTCTCGCTGTATCTTGTCCACGGACCTGTGTTGCATAGCTTGGGCTTTTGGATCATGCCGAGACTGTTCGATAGCTTCGGTAAGACGGGCGGATACGCGATCGGTTGGGTTGTTCTGCTGGCCATCACGTTTTACTTGACGGATCTGTGGAACAAGAAGATTGATGTTTGGAGTGTGACAGTTGGAAGAAGAGTGGAGACGATGCTCTCAGAGGACTGAGCTCAGGTGACATGACTAGGTATCAGGTTTGGTGGTGAACAAAAGAGGGGACGTGTGACGGGGATGACAGGGACAATCGGGTCATTGATGGACGATGGTGATATGTAGAGTACTGCATTTATGCAACGTTTTGCATCTGGGGAATATTTTCTTGCGTTTCATGTCAGTTAAAAAAATGCGAATAACAGACTTTTGAGGCATGTAACTCAAGCGTGGCCGTTGAGCGGGCGCACGTTTCACCGCTTTTGAAGGTTCGAAGTTAATCCAGGGACCGGTCTCGGCAACGACTGAAGGGCAAGAAAATATTTACTCAAGCTCGGTACTTGAGCTCATCTGATCCTCCTTTGACATGCGGCGGTTATTGACCCTGGACTAAGCCAATGGCTGTAGAGAACAGAGCGTTGCGCCACGTACGTTGTGCAGCAGCACCCTTGTGAGACAGGCATGCTACGATCTAGTTGTAAAATTGAGGTAGATTTATGATCTTTAGGATCATTTCAGCCTACCTGACCTAACCTTGGGATCCTCATAACAGTCGCATCGTTACCCTCGTCTTACGTCACCCCCACTGATGGACCCAGCGATGTCGGCCCCATCAATTTCTTATCAGATCGCAACGTCCTGACATCATCACCATCTCAAATTCTTGTTTCTTCCAACAATCAAAATATTCACCAGAATGGCGTCTCAGCCCTCACTTCTCGCCGCCACGGCCAAGGTACGCTCCATCAAATCCTGCGATGCGCTCGCTGACATTCGCAGCTCAACAATGGCCTCATCATTCCCCGCATCCAACTCGGTCTCTACATGATGTCCACCAAAGAAGCCACCGATGCAGTTCGCCAAGGCCTTCTCACCGGCTACCGCGGTTTTGACTGCGCGCAGATGTACCACAATGAGCGCCAAGCCGGTAAAGCCATCCGCGACTTTCTCGCCAGCAGTGAGAACACGGCGGGTTTGAAGCGCGAGGATATTTGGTACACCTCCAAGCTCGCCAACTGTGACGAGTCGTATGACGCTGTCCGACAGTCTGTCAAGAAATCGGTTGAGGCCTCGGGCTTGGGATACATTGACTTGTTCCTCCTTCATAGCCCGTATGGTGGAAAGACAGCGAGACTTACGAGCTGGAAGGCCCTGGAAGATGCTGTCGATGCGGGTGAGATTCGTGCTGCCGGAGTCAGCAATTTTGGTTCTGCTCATGTGAGCCTAATGTCTCCTGCTGTGCGTTACCGTTGCTAACAGTCTCAAGATCGAGGAGCTCATGGCTTCCAACCCGCGCATCCCCCCCGTGATCAACCAGATCGAGGTCCACCCTTTCAACACTCAAGAAGAAATCCGCGCCACTTGCGACAAGCACAGTATCGCCATCGAGGCCTACGCTCCTCTCGCTCGCGCTGAGCGTATGGATCACCCTGCCATTGTCAACATGGCCAAGAAGTACTCCGTCACACCAGCCCAAATCTTTGTCAAGTGTGACTCCTGAACTGTAACGCATCTTGTGTGCTAACGCTGCGTAGGTGGGGGCTTCAACATGACTTCATCACTCTCCCCAAGAGTACCAAGCAGAAGCGTATGATAGAGAACGCAAGTGTGGATGGATTTGAGATCTCGGAGGCTGATATGAAGGAGCTGGATGGTTTAGATGAGCATTTGGTAACAGACTGGTGAGTATTCATTGCCAGAATCATTTGTTCTGAACACTGACACCCAGACAGGGATCCTACCGACGCTCCCTAAGCTTTTAGACATGGCTATTGTTAGAGCATTTATACGAAAAGAACTATTCCTTTACGATTGAGCCAAAGGTCGGGGTAGCCGGTGAGGGTGACGGAAACGGTCGCTGAACTCGTTGATGTAAAGATCCTGCTCCCTAAATTGATCCTAAATTATCCCAAGTTTTCCTAAACTATCCTAAATTATCCTAAATTTTCCTAAACTATCCTAAGTTTATCTAAACTACAATAAACTCACCTAAATATTTGAAAAGGAACACTCTGGAAGAAAGCAAACAAGTACCCAGACAGGTAATGTTCAGCTGGTTTGCACTACAATTGTTATAACCTGCCCTGAGTAACCTCAGTTGGCCCGTGCCCACAAAATATTTTGATCACTGCTTCACAAGGCTGTCCTCCGTCACATTTCCTCTATTTCACCAAAACTACCATCTCGGAGGCTGATATGAAGGAGCTGAATGGCTTAGATGAGCATTTGGTTACAGACTGGTGAGTACTCTTATCTTCGAAATGCCTTGAGTCAAAACTAACAGCTGTACAGGGACCCCACCGACACGCCCTGATCGACACATACAAATACAAGAAAGAAGCATTTATCCTGTTGTTGAAAAGGAATCGGGGTTTCCAACTGCTTGGGTTTTAGTTCTGATTTTTGAACTGAATGATAGGGGCTCATACAAATTACCCATAAGGAGACTGCCAAGGCTTATGATGCTGTCGCAGTGCGCCCATAAAATCCACCAGCTCAGAGCTTTCCAAAGCCACCCACAATTGGGCAGTGCGGCGATGCCTCCATCGTGCGATCGCGCACCAGTGTGGAGCTATTGTGGTTTGCGGTAAGGTGGCCCGTGCCCACACGTTGATTTCATGGAATACCGTGAAACTCTGCTCTGCTCTTCTCTTCTTTTCTCCTCCCACAACAACGCCGCCACCTTCTTCCACCAGTAATTACACCTTTCCCTAGGGTATTTAGAGGCGAAATTCCCAAACTATTGATATCATTTTACTGACTAGTGAGAACAGCGTACGTATCTAATGATACGCGTCCCAAAAGTTGAACTGATGGTGAGACTATATACAGTGGACTAAGGAAGAACGGGCGCGCCTTGAACAGGTCTTCCAATGGTGTGAAGTAAGTACCACCACAATGAATTCAAATGCTGTTATATATATTGACTTAGTTGGTAGTTTGACGCCTTACTCCTCGTCGTGAGTACATCGAGCCATTCACCATCATATTGTCCGGGACCCGGGGCCTCGAGCCCACCACCCCCAACGTGAGTAGCTACATGACTATCTTAAGAATGATCAAGACTGACATCCTTTTAGTAAATTTCCTTCTTACAGTACGAATTACCCTGGTTCCCCTCTCTTGATTTCATGCTGACATGGTTCAAGTGAGGCAAGCACCAGTACTGATACCACTACCGCATTTGACCAATTTGGACTGACTCGGTCTTTCTAGTCAACCATAATCACATACGTAAGTCAGACAGTATACTCATCGATGAACCTCTCGCTAACCTTCTTCCAGTAGTTCTTTAGACTCAGATATGCGTAAGATCCTTGAACCGAAACAGTCCTTTGTTCGGTAACTAATGTTGGTACAGATGAATGAACGCCACCAGGGCGCCGCCCCTGGTGCAATGGGGAAACTCCAGGCAGCCGAATGTCCAATGACATGCTGTGAGTTCACAAAACGACGGCACACGAGAGGTAGCCAACTGGCAAGATGACCCCTCGGTGGTTACGTGGCCTAGACCTGACATTTGATACGACGACGCTACGACCCCGCTTTGCTGTTGAGCCCACCGGAGTATCCCACACAACGATATATTCAGGGGTAGTTGAAGGCTTGTGGGTGCACCGAGACAAGGAAACGAGGGTACGGCCAACTGACGGATGGTTGAGTACCTTCACAGGCATATGCTGGGTGCTGTTACCAAGTGCCTCTCACTTTTAATCGTCTGGAAGATCGTTTATGGCGAGCTCTTTTCTCAAATGCGTGGCACTAAGTCAAATACCGAGATGAGGCTCCAGTTAAAGGTTTCAAGTACAAGCCAGTCAGTCATGCAAGAAGCATTAAGACTACTGGGGATATGATATTGAACAGAGAATCTCGCCTAAACTACGCCTTGTCAACTACAATCGTCTCCTCCGTGTCACCACTTCCTTTTCCCTCGCCCGTGCCCAGCTGCCGGATTACCAACCAGGCTGGAAAGATAGCAACCGCCCAAATACCAAAGTTCATATACGTACTCCCCACAGTTGCCATGATCGGAAGAGCATTGAGACCATAGCTGAGCGCCTGCCATGCCGACTCCGTACCTCTTAACAATGCAGACAGCCGTACTGTCTCTTGCGAATTGTTCGAGATCTGACCGATGATGAAGAAGGCAAAGTTGTAGTTGAGCTGGAAACCAGTGACAAGGAAGACAAAAACACCGAACGCGGCCCCAAAACCAGGATCACTCCAATCGTAGATGGGTCCATCGCGCTTGAACTTGGTGACGTTGATGGTGAGCCAGATCCACCATCCTCCTTGGAGGGTCATGATGACAGCGTAAGCATATCGGGCGCGCTTCTTGAGAGCGATTTGGTTCTGGTCAAGCCAGACACCCAGAACATTTCCAGCAACGACTGCGACAATGCCAGACACGAAAGAACCAAGAGCGCGAGCTCTTACGCTGAACCAAAGAGCGATGTAGGTGAAGAAGACCGACTCTGAGTAGACTCCTTGGCCGATCCAGAAGATGAGCAGCAGAAATTCCTTCTTGAGGAATGTTCGGGTGGTTGCCTTGAATTCCTTCCATGGGTGGTCGAGGATGCTCATGTCGACCTTCTTCCCGTCTGCGCGCTGGACTTGGGAGGGCTTGTTGAGGAGAAAAGCGACAAAGGGTCCTAGTGCTTGAAGAGCGATAAAGATGAGATAGACCTTGTACGAGACTTTGCCCGCTTCACTGCGATCCGCATTCATACCGAGGTTGATTGCACCACCCAGAATCTGTCCCAGTCTCGTGAATGAAAGCCAATACGCCACCAGACGTCCTCGATTTCTCGGCTCCGGGTATCCAATCGCGATCGCCGCCTCAGCCGCCCAAAAGATACCCGCCGAAACACCACAGCACGCCGCGCCAAAGATGACAAGCCACTCGACGCCATAACGGTTGTTGAGATAGAGACCGGCGCTGTAGGGAGCAAAGCCGATGGTTCCGATAACGAGAGCGCCTTTGATACCGACATATTTGACGATGCCGCTGGTGAACCAGCATGAGATGATCATGAGGCAGAAGGTGAGGGCGTTGCCGGTGTTGACGAGATACGGCTTCTGAGCACCGCCTGCGCCCAGTGAGTTCATTGCACCCCAAAGACCGGGGGCAGCGAAACTGCAGAGCCCGAGAATGGTAGCATTGTAAATTGGCGAGCGATTCCATTTCGCTGGTCAACGTTAGTATAAGCATCAAGCTAGAGATGGCGAACTCACGCTGGATTGGAGTCTCATGGAGCGCCTCAGCATTTTCGGCTTCGGCCGTCTGTTTGCCCTCTGATTCCGACATTATGGTCGAGGTTCCAGGTGCCGGTTAATTCAAGAGATTTGCCGAATTTTGTGCGACTTGAAAGCAGCCGAAGAGGAGATGATAACTGATGTTGAAGAGCGGCGAAGCATCAAGATAAAGTAGTCGGAACAAAAGAATGACACCACTCAACCCCAGCAATGAGGACAAGGGCCAAGATAGGCTATGCAAATCAACCCCTCGATCGGTGATGGTGGTTGTTTCGATCAAGTTAGATCGCCGAGCTTCGATAAGGGTTCATGCGGTTGCGTGATATCCGTCTCCGGCTTCGTCATCGGCCCTTGGCCGTAACACGAATCGGAATCCGCTAAATCCCGCCTACGTTTGATGTTTCACAGAGCTCGATAGAATGTGTTGACAGTGACTTTGTGAAGTAATCGCAACGTTGCCTTGATCTTTCTTCCGAGGAGACAGTTGAACAAACCCAACACTTTAACTAAGAATACCACAAACTGAGGCCCAATCTTGTTACAATGAAGTCAATATATTGTTTGCTCCACCCTGCTAGCATCACAACCCAGTCCAATTTGGTTTCGCGTTAATATTTCTACGTAGAATAAAATATGGAAGGGTATCGTGTATTGTCTAAGTCTTTCACAGGCTACAAAGCTCAGTGTGCTCGATTCTAACCATAATTTGAACGCCGTTGCCCATCCAAGAATCATATCGCCAGGTTTAGTTTGTTAAAAGAACTGTCTTGACTTAATTGAACTAATATGTAATTCTTATATTACGCGCCTCGAATGCATCTAAGATTGAGTTTGCGATTGAGCTGGCAAGTGATTCGATCGAATGTGGGATATCTTCCCAACGTGATTTTCCATAACCCAAGCTTTGGAGTCGGTCAAGCAACCATGACTTATACTCCTCCCCCGACAAACGCCTAGATCCGTGTACATTAATGCTTTCCGTCGCATACCCCAATCCGACACAGAGAGGGCAAATATAAAATCCTGTCTTGTACGGTAAGATGGGTTCACCAACGAGCTGCAAGTACCATCGGATCGAAGTACCGCTCAATCCAAAATCGGACCCAAACACGTGTTTTCCAGAGCAGCAGGTGCAATAGCCATCCTCCAGATTCTTGATGACATCTGGAACCGTGAGCTCAAGGTGGAGAAACTTTATCTTTGATGCGAGCAAAGCCGTGGGAACGGCGCAGGGCGAACCCAAGCTGGGGAATGGAGAGTAGAAGGGGTTGGGGCAGGATGAATGCAAGAGGGGATGGTACAACTTGTCGGGATGTGCCAAGTAGAATCGATACATTTCGATTTCTTCGAGCTGCTTGATGTTACCGAAGGGTAACCAACGTTGATACCGTTCGCAGACAAGTTCGTGGCCTCCCGCGCTTGTCTGTAGCAGCTTAGGCCGTACGAGGGAATACCGGTGGTTCTCTAGGCAGCGAGTCGAGAAGTCGATAATCATGTCCCAGACCTCAAGTGGTAGTATTTTGCCTCCTTGGGACGTGATAAGTGCCGGCGAGTAAGACACGACACTTTCGATATAGGCTGGTCCTAAAAGTGTCCTGTTGAAAAGTAGGAGTGGCCGCCACTTCAGCAAATCGCCGACTTCTTCTGGTACGACCGGCCTCATTTTGATCTTGATATGAGGGTTCACTTGAGTAGAGGGTGAGTATGTAGGACTGTTGTTGCAAGAGGTAAGTAACATAGAGTGTTGCAGCAAGGGTGCTGTTAAATACTTTTGCTCGTAATAAGTGACTCAGTGTTCCAAATTCTCACATGAAAATTGTGTGCAGATATACTTTCAGAGACAAGGCAACCACAAACTTACCGCTAACTGGATACCTTTCATTGGGGCTCGAGAAGTAGAGAAGCAATCTGGGTTTGAACAATACGCCACCATGGCTCCCAGGGCCCGCTACCTCTCGCTGTTGACCTAACCAGTAGGGTGGTTAGCGATAACCAGCCTGGCCTAAGCTCGTGACCACAAACAACATTCATCAAGCAGCTGGCGTAGTGGGTGGAAGTCAGAATTTCCATGGTCCAGTTAAACATCTGCAATATGCACTTTACTTTCATTGTTGCCTAGTCTGGCTGGCTATAAGCAAGTGGCTTGGTGTCTGTCCACATGGTGATGCGTGACTGGGCCTTCGCGATGACGGCGTACATTAAGCTCAAGATCTATGGTGTCTCAAGCGGTGCCTCTGAAAAGCAGCCAGGCTACCCTCAGTATTAAAATCGCCAAGGAAGATGAAAATGCCAAGAAAAGAGAGTCCATTTGTAAATTGGCTGAGCTTGCAGCAAAGATCTCAAGACAATGGGATTTTGACGGCGCATAAGAATGCCGCTACTGGGAACCTGGAGATAGAAAGCACCCAACCCAAAGTTAGTAAATGAATATGTAGTAAGAGTTCATCAGTAACGCATCTAGCAGCACTTCAATACCGATACCCTGATGATGGACAAGGAGCTAATCCTCTAGGGTATGGTACGACCATTCACAGGTCTCAGCGACAAGTTAAAGAGAGCCAAAACAAGCCTCTCCTCTAAACTTACCTTACCCTACTACCTACCCAGTTACCCTCCAGTACGGCCCGTTTAAACAAGCTTAAACCCATCTCGCCCTCCCGAAGACTACCTGATCTCTGGGGTGCAGTGCGGGTAAACTCGCCGCCATACCGGAATGTATTGCTTGAGGCCAGCGACGGTTTCTGGGGTACAGTTCGAGACCCCGGAACTGGTCACGAAAATTCATTATTCATATTAGTCAATGAGGTGAATAACCCCACAGATAAGCGATTGATGGCGGAGATGAGGGTGTCGTGGAGTCAAATTTGATGCAGAATTTTATGAGGCTGGCTCGATGTATAAAAGAGCTTTTCACCCCAGATTTATTCAGTGGAGATTGCTGCAGGCCAAGACGGCAGTTAGCTCGACGAAGCTGGACAACATCTCTCGCATTATCTCTGAATGTAAAGAATGCATTTTTCTCTAGTCAGAAACAGAGTTTGGGGCCCCGGAGTAATCTCGTTGTCCGGGTCGGTCGAGATTTCATCTTGACGCGTAGAGAGTTATTGTTAGGATATCATAACGTGAGAATATCCACACGCGCGTTTTCGGCGACGGAGCCTCACGGGACTTCTCACCAATGGCACGTTTCATGCACGTAAAAATATCATCAGGGGTCTCATGTCATACAGACCCACAACCGGCAGATTCTTCCACCACCTTACGACTTTGGGTCAAGCGTCTTCCCTTTGGAACGTTTTTACGGGTTTTTCGTACGCCACTCCGAGCGCGGCTCGCAAACTCCCTTCGGGCCTTTTCACTCAGGAGCTGGAACCTCGCCAGGAACATGGAGTTTCTGAGATCAGATGGTACAAGGGATCGTTAACTCCGGAGTCGGCATTACTTGAATGAATTACGAGTTTAAATGGAATAAAAACCTGGAGAAAGACGCTGTTATCTAATCATGACATTAACCGCGACGTGGTCCCGGCCCCGATCTTTCGGAGGTGGATACCCCGGATACACCGAGCATGCGCCATGGCTCGCCCTGCGCCGTTTTTCCCGTAACAAAGCTCTTCTAGCCGGCTGTTTTCGTTCCTCTTAAATACATTTGCCCAGTCTCACTTCCTCCGAAGACCCTGCCTGATCTCTTGTCATTCCTCCCCATTGTTCGTCGGTTGCCTATTCCGTACATTTCTCTTCTCTTCTACACTGACCATTCCTTGGTCATATGAGTAGCCACGCTTCTACCCATCCTCCTACCGAACATACTCCTCTACTCACTCACGACACAATGACTACCACTTCACCCAAGGCCAAGTCTGCAAAACCCGCCAACATGATGGATGATCCTGAGACGGCGGATGACATCCAAGTCTCCCAGCAGAAGCAGCTCGCTACCCAAGGAAATGCTCACTTCCACCGCCTGGGATGGAAGCGTCTCGCCGTCGTCACAATCGTCGAGGCTATTGCCCTCGGCGCCCTCAGTCTTCCTTCAGCCTATCACACGCTAGGCATGTTCCCCGGTGTCTTCCTCACAATCACTCTCGGTCTTGTTTCCATCTTCACCAGCTACATCGTCGGCCAGGTCAAGCTGAAATTCCCCCACGTGGCGCACTATGCTGATGCCGGACGCCTACTTCTTGGTCGCTTTGGCTACGAGATTTTCGGTGCCGCTCTTGTTCTCGAGCTTGTTATGGTTGTTGGTTCGCATGCCTTGACTGGTAGCATTGCGCTCATCGACATCAACGGTGGTCACGTCTGCTCCATCGTCTTCTCTGCTGTTTCGGCTATCATTTTGCTCATCCTCGCCATCCCCCCATCTTTCACCGAAGTCGCCATTCTTGGATATATCGATTTCGTGTCTATCCTTGCTGCCATTGGTATCACAGTTATTGCTACCGGTATTCAAGCTAGCGATTCAGCTGGTGGACTCTCTGGCGTTGAGTGGTCTGCTTGGCCCAAGGAGGACCTCAGTTTCGCCGAGGCATTCGTCGCTGTCAGCAACATCATTTTCGCCTTCAGTTTCGCCATTGGTCAATTCTCCTTCATGGACGAGATGCACACACCAACCGATTACATGAAGTCCATCTACGCCTCCTGCTTCATTCAAATTGCGATCTACACTCTGACTGGAGCCCTGTGCTACGCTTTCATCGGACCCTCGGTGCAATCGCCCGCGCTGCTCTCCGCCGGACCACTTATTTCCAAGATCGCTTTTGGAGTCGCGCTGCCCGTCATCTTTATATCCGGTTCGATCAATTCTACCGTTGCCCTCCGATATCTTCATGGCCGTATGTTCAAGGACTCAATTCTGCGATATGTCAACACCCCCATGGGTTGGGTCAGCTGGATCATCCTTGTGACCATCTTCACCATCATCGCTTGGGTCATCGCTGAAGCTATCCCCATTTTCTCTGACTTGCTCTCTCTGGCCTCGGCTCTCTTCGTCTCTGGTTTCTCTTTCTGGATTCCCGGTGTCATGTGGTTTGCCTTGCTCTGCGACGGCAAGTGGTTTTCCAAGAAGAACATATTGATGAGCTTGGGAAGCATCTTGGCCTTTATCATCGGAATAGTCACACTTGGTGCTGGTACATATGCCACCATTAAAGACATCGTAAGTTGTCTCAACCATGAAATTTATGCTCAACAGTCTAACACCTTGCCAGATTGACATTACCTCCGACGGCTCTGCTCATGCCCCTTTCACTTGCCGATCAAGCTAAATTGACTCTGCGCGACAATAAATCCTCACAAGCGAGATATAGCTAGGTATACATTGTACATTAATACAAACACTGTCCTCGATCATCCGATCATCCAATGTATCTGATACATGTAGTTCGTTCCGTGCATCGTTTGCCAAGTCAACCTGTTCAAGCATTAAAAAGGAGAAGGGTCGGGCCAGCATCAAGTGTACCACCTCCGCCATCAACAAGGCATTCGTCGTAGAGGTGCCGGAGCGTGTAGAAAGCAACTTGGGCAAGCTCGACTCCAAATTTCACAGCCCCCGTGACACCTGCCACGGCCATAACAGTTCACTTCTGAGCACAATCGCCAAAAAAGCCAATTGTGTCATTTTATTACCGAGGTCCCTATCATTCATCGCCTAAGCGACCGTCTAATGGCAGTAGGTGGCCGATACGCGCAATGATTTAGACCAAGATATCAATGACCTGGATTATGGAGCACGGAGCATGGGAAAATTGCACCTTTGTCAACATAAATGCTTTTTTCACATTTCCACCGACATCTTCAACAACTGGGCTAAGGCGGGGCTGAAACGCCTTGTCACGACCTTTGACTGAGGCGCATTCCACAAGCTTCTCACAGCGAACCCGACAAAATCTTGGATATCAAACATCGCAGAAATTAGCACTAATCGTGAATTCTGCTAGCGCACCACCGAGTGTTTGGCACGGAGAAGTTTATCATGTGGTAGCCAGCTGCTTCACCGAATATTAGTCTATTGATGCCATCTCACCAGCCCAATATGCCGAGAGAATTGCTGGTGCGCTTGACAACTGATGCTTGCAAAGCGCGTTGTGGCTTATCCACAGAATTTAGTCAGTGAGGGTTGAGATGGTTAAATCGACAAAGCTCCCAGATAAAACACTCAGAGTGCAAATCTTCCAAGTGCTTTCAGTATAAAATTTAAACATACAAATAATACAATGCAGTAGAAATCATGATTTAATCCACCCAGAGCACCAGTAATGGAGATTCCTAAAAGTACGCTCTTTATCCATGTTATCAGAAACTCATCCCAGGGCAGCCCAGTATGCATGCTTATTGTGGTTTGTGTAACGATGGTCCGTGCCCATGCGATGCTTTTCTATCATGCCGTTGAAATTCTTCTGATTTCTTTTCTCTCCCACAACATCGCCGCCGCAACACCACCGCCGCCGGTAAGTATCTCCTTCCTCGGGACATTTCAAACAGAATGACCAAGATATTCATATTCTCGTACTAACTATAGACAATAGCGTACGTAACTGATTATTCCCGCTCCCCGTTTGGTTTAGACCTTGGCCGCTGACGCGTAGTTATTCGCGATAGGAGTTTTCCCCAAATCAGCAAGTTTATTCGGTGTTTGGAAAGAATGAGTAGCTCGCTAACATACTTGAATTTGGCAGATTTTTCACAACTTTCCAATTTGTAAGTTACTTCCCTCGACTGGCTTCCAATTTAACGCAGTCACTCAGCCCATTCAAGCGCTTTGCTAACTCATCTTTTGTGCAGTCCAACAACGAGCAAAGTAAGATTCAACCTCAAGTATGAAATCGTTGACATTCTGGTTTCCTTACATTGCGTTAGTATGGCGAAAGGCAAACAGTCTGTAAGTGGCCCAAAGTCGAAGCTCTGCCTGCCACACTTGTGTCAAAGAATGCTGCAATAGCCCAAATGATGTTGCTAACTTTAACACAGAAGAAAGGCGACAAGAAGGCCTCTGTAAGCAACACCACTGATGATGAAATTCATCGACAGTGTGCTAACGGCTCTGCTCAAGAACGAGTCAGCCCCTGCTCGGGGCCAGGTAAGTGCTCATGGGTAACCCTCCCAGGTTGTCCGACGCTGATCCGAACTGTCCAATAGAAGCGAAAGGCCGTAAGTTGAGCAACCGTCCAGTTCCAGCTTTAGTGTCTTTAACATGTTAGGATGACATCACGGCCGATGCGGCCACCCCTGCCCCTGGGGCAGAAAAGGTAAGTGAAAACATGGCCAAATACGTTGTTGCTTCGTTGACCTGTTTAAATAGTCTCTTCCTGTTGTCGGCGGCCGTTCCGGCGCCTCCGGGCCTGCCGGGCTCCGTCTTGATTCGGTCGCGGCCCCTTGGGAGGGGCCTGAGAAGCCCAAGAAAGTAAGTCACAGCTGTCCTTATCATATACCATCCGGGACTTGGCTAATTTATCGTAGCCCAAGCACGTTAGTACCTAGCACCTTTATTGTATTGTCCTACAACTAAATTAAAAAGGCTCTGGAAGGTCCTGCCAAGGACTTCCTTCCTGTAAGTTTGACAGACAATAATCCCGTATAAAAGGCCGTACTAATAAGCTTTTACTGCAGAACAAAAAGCTTGCGATCGTGGTAAGTGATCATAGTATTCATGTTTATTTATTAAATGACTGATAGCCATTTAGTACCGCAAAGGCCGACTCGCCGTAAGATGAAGACACACACCCTCGACACTGATTAAGATGAGACTGACGCCAAGGTTATTACAGCACAACGCCGCCGCTATCTCTGTATGTTTTATCACAATGCCCTTGACACTTCTTGGGACTCTGGATGATAGTCAAATAAGGGAAAAATTGCTAATAACATCAATAGTGGATCGACGCCGAAATGGTCCGTCTCCGGGCCGAACGTGCCCTCCGCCACTCCCGGTGTGAGGTGAGTACCACAGTTGTTCCCTCAAAGATCTTGGGATTACAGAGACTTACACAAAATATAGGATGATGCCAAGGAGATTGCCGTAAGTAAATCTCTGTTCATGCTGTGGAGTCTCTGCTCTGACCCGTATTGTTGGTGTAGACCCTCGAAAAGGAGGTCAAAGCGGTATGTATTACTGATTGTAGATCTTTTTAACTATCTGCTGAGGAATCTAGATGGAGAAGGACGGGGACTCTGTCCCCTCACAGTCCGCCGAGGTAAGCCTATACCTGAATCTCCCCTCACCCATACTAACATGATTCAGGACTACCTCACCAATGCCCGCGTAAGTGAAAAGCGTCTAGACGACCCTAGTGAGCGAACTACTAATCTGGGCCGTTGTGAAGAAGAATGCCGAGGAGGAGTCCGAGGTGCGTAATTGCCTGGCAAAGACTAGTTGCATGACTGACATGTGTCAAGGCCAAGACCGATGCTGGGGCCCTTGAGGCCGAGACCGTGAGTTGCCACATGACTTCCCTTTCTAGCCGAGCAAGCTAACAACATGTAGTAATTTCCCTTTTCCATATGTAAGGCCTTCGTTCATTCCACATCTTGAGCATCCTTGCTAACCTACCTCGAGTGAGGCAAGCACCCTTCCAAGACCAAAGCGTATCGAACTAGGACTGACACACTTGTCCAGCTTTACTCTTAAGATGAGTAAGTCAGATCATGAGCCCAATTATTTACTACTAAGCTCTAACTCGTTTCAGTAGAACCATAGTCGTTAAGGTACCTTCACAATACTGCTACAATCACTCCCTTGTGTGTTCAGCAACTAACACTGGTACAGCAATGGGAACTGGGGCACTGCCCCCTCAGATGACGGGATACATAGGCAGCCTGCTTCATTGTGACATGTGATGAACTGACAAACCAGATCGTGACATTAGAGCAGGAAGATAACTTAGCAAGGATGAAACGGAATTCCAGGATTGCTTCTAGGGTATGTATTTTACGTCTATTGCTTACAATTAGCTGACCAGAATTGCCAGACCAGAAGCTCTCATTCCTTTTCCACGGCCATGTCCAGAAGACTTCTCGACACACACCAACAAGTCCCAGCTTTTGCCTCCGAAATCCTTGCACAAAGAACCAACAATGGACAATTTGGCCCGATCCAAGTTGCGAAGGAACCAAGCGATCGTGAGTGCGCACCTCCATGCCCAGGGCAAGACCCAACAAGTCTCCAGGTGAGAGATTAGCACATTTGGATAGTTCCGAACCCATGCTAACCTGACGATTACCAGGGCAGGGCCGATCAAGAAGACTAATCAAATTCCATTGGTTGGCCAACCGACCTGAGCTCGGCAATCTCGCATCGACAATCTCGAACCAATCTCAAACCGACCATTGAGTTAAGGAGGAGGAAGGGACTATTGGATCAAGTTGGGCCTTGGGCGCGATTGTGCTGTCGGAGAGAACGGGGGAGGGGGGTTGATCTGGCTGCATGCCTGAGTGAATTGACAGTGTTGAAGGATACCAATTGGAGGGTGCACTCAGTTGAGAGCATTTACATTGAAGACTTCTCAGCTACCAAGCTAAACAACGCTTGAAAAGGGGCGATTGCACTCGCAGTGGGCAGGTGACTGTTTTGCTGCCATGATTCCTAAGATACAACTTGAAGCCAATCCTTGTTTCTTCCCGAGATCGAATGCATGCATCATCTCTTTTGACAATGTTTCCAGCAACCTGAAGAAGGGATGATAGTAGTAGAAAAGCAAAGAGAATCTCATGACTTCACATAAATGGTTCGTTTCATTGCCACCTCGGCAATTGTCGCCCACCCGGGAGTCAAATTGAGCGGACTGTCGGCGGATGTTTCTCTTACCATGAGAAAGGATGTCGCTATACTCAGATTCGTGGGGATATGAAACCACGGCTGTATCTTTCTCATGCTAACTGACAACACATGATTCAAGGGGAAGATTTATCTGCCTCTTGAACCTGCCATCGTGGCCCCTGTTGTCACACCGACCTCTTACGGCTCTACTTTCATTCGGCAAGTATGTCGAGCAACGTGGTTTCTTGAAGAATTCGTATCCGTGCGTGATACTTTCTGTTATCTTTCTTGATCAAAATTGAGGGGCTGATTCCTGTTGAGACTCTAACTTCGCGGTGGTGTTGAGGATTGATACAAGGGAGTTGAGTTGATCAAGGCCACAGACATGGTGTTCGGGTCGAATAACAAATGGTCTACGCGATGACATCGAGGATAAACAATAGGGCTGTCAAAAATAGCCTGGGAATATGGTTGTATTGTATCGAGGTACGGCATGAGCGGTCTCCAAGGCATTTCCAGCTTGCCAGAGGCTTCGGAGGTACGTAACATGAAAACTGCTAGTGAAGACGTGCACGACTCGAGTTGGCATCCAGAGTCTCGTCACCGAAAATCTTATCTTCTCTGCATTAGTACAAGCAGAAAGTTTTACGTCACTTAACTACGCTTAATCAAAGTGCGTCTCTGCATTGGCTCTGGTCAACAGGTTCCCAGGCGGCACCACGTGGAGGTTGCAGAGTCCGTCTTCTCCGCCCGCCAGCACCTCATCCTGTGAACCGGGATCGAGGGCCAGCCCAAAGCTTTATTGTGAATAAAGAAAATGGGTTTTGGATGCTATAAGGACAAGCCTATTTCAACCGGAGCCAGACGTGTTTGTCTGTCTCCTTCAGACCTAGCTCCTGGATCGGACACTGAGGCACGCGTTGAACCGAATAAACGTAGCATATGGCAGCGAACCACAACTAGAACAACGAAAGACTGCCCATCTGATTCGTTAGTTCGCCAGCTGTGTCGTTGGTTAACATCGATACGTCCGCAAGGTAGGGTTCATCGGCTGTCAACATCGATACGTCCTCATGGTCGGATTCGTCCACAGCCAGGCCAAGAGAGCTGAAGTCCTCATCATCGAAGGAATGTAAGTCGGGAAAGACCGCAGCACCGGCAAGCGCCAACCCCTTGATAGAGATCCATTGCAACATCATCATCGCGTAGAAGGGCTCGACTTCGTATTCGTGCATGTCGATGGAGAACATGTGCCCTGTCACAACACGCTCGCCGGATCGCAAGAAAGCCTGCACAACTGGGTCTCCATGGGAAGTGTGGGGCGCGGCAGAAAGCGTCGGGTTTGACTTCTGATAGTTTTCCAGTTCCTTCTGGATGGACCTGAAGGAGACTTTGCCTTCGTTGATAAGCTTGGGCATCCAATGAAATTGCAAGTCAACCCTGCCTCGTTTTCCGTCGATTCCTTCTCCGGGGGGAGGAATACTGGGCTTGAAGGCAAAGAAGGCCCTCTCCCACCACGCGTGCAGTTGCCCACTGAGACATATCATGTTCCAGGCCTTGTCTGAGCTGCCTCTTGGGTCTTGTTGACCTCGTTGAGTAGGGGGGGCGATCAAGTTCTCGCAATCGACCTTTATGGCGAGTCGCGGCCCAAGCATGACGTCTATACCAGAGCTGAACTGCCTCGTTACCAAGATGTTTCTGAGGGACTTGTTCAGATTGTAGGGGACGATGTGGCAAACTTCAGGATGTGCTGCCGCCGTCACAACACACCTGCCCATATCGCGAGCGCGGCACATTCTTACCTCAGCCTGGCTACGATCCTTCTTGGTATCGTCAGATCCGTCGAGTGGCTGCATAGTGAGGAATTTCTGCACGCCTTCAGGGATCGACCGTTCCATAACTGTAGGTGATCAGTGGGATAAAACATTTGACCGGCCAGATTGTTGCAACTCACTACGGCACATCATCGCGAATGTGGTGTTGAGCGTTTTCAGCAAAGCGCTGCCACCATGCGATTCAGTGGACAGGTCTCCCCCAGGCCTCAAAGAACTCATGTCTACCGACATAATCACAGCAAGGTGATGTGCGGTGAGTTCGAATCCAGGTTCCACTTGCCAGATCTTAGATTTGATATCTGTGGCGTAGTAGCTTCGCAAGTCGGCCTCATCCGCAGGAAGAAGTGACTCGGCCTGTCTGAAGTCCTGAATGAACTGATCGGCAAAGGCTTCCTTGTAGCGCGTGTGACGGCGAAGCTGGGATAGGAGTGGCGCCACCCTGTCAAGATCCCTCTGGAGGCTCTCCTTTCGGGCTTCAGAGATCGGTATGCCCAGCATTCGCTGGAGGATCCTCCCTCCGGCTTCAGATATGGTTTCGCTCATTGTGAGTTTGAAGTCCTACTAACAATGTTAGCAGAGCACGTATAATGGTATCATATGTATGGAGCACAAACCGAGAAGTAATAGTGAGAAGAACTTTGACTTGTAGTGAAAATGGAGATGTAAACACCAGTGATGAAAATTCAGTATCTTTTAGGAAAAGACACGATCCTCACCCGAGCCGGGGGCAGGCAAAGTGCTAGCATCTGAAGGCAGAAGAAGCACTGCCCAGCACTGTCAGGCCCAGATTTTCAATACTACTACATTGAATGATATCGTCTATTGGATAATCACTGACCATGAGAAAAGACAGACATACTTACTGTTTTGTTATCTGGTCGCTTAAATGATCATTGCCATAGCCTTTGCGATGAGAGACGGTTGCAGATTCTTTGTACATTGTGGCAGGCTGGGCGGGATGCATTTTAATCTGTATTTGAATCCAATGAATTTGTTTAGCTATATCTTAAAGGATTACCGTTCAAAGCTTGCACCCAAACCAGCCGCATCGATGTAGCCATTGCCATCAGGTATCGAAATGTGAACCCTGCCGCTTCCACAACTTGAACAAATTATCCTCTCTCACTGACTTTCTTTCTCATTCTCATGGCAACGGACAGAGTTTTCAATGGTAAGTGGTCCATTCGCCGATTTCGCCGTGTATCTTCTTTGATTAGCCTTGATACCAGAAGTACAGAACCGGATTCGGATCGGCACCCGAACTTCAAACTTACCAGGGCTAACCTTGACATTGCCAAGGTTGGAAGTTCGTCTTGAGCCGACAAGAGGCCTTGTAAAGTGGCTCAGGCTTATTTTTGAATCTTTGTTTTGACAGATTTCTGTTAAAATCAAATCCAGTCTCCTGGCATCTCTGTATTACACCCCGTCCAGACCACACCCCCTACGCCCAGGTCCCGTCCGATGAGGCGCCTCGAAAATCACTCTCTATTTCCAAGCTTGACTTGACAATTGGTGACTAGCATCGGACGAAAAGGAGAGAAAGCCTGACGACCATTGGCCACTTGAGTAACAGAATGGAAGAGGATATATCACTAGCGATGCCAGAGCTTCTAGACCACAAAAACGGGATGTCGGCCCATAAACGATGACAGTGTCGTTTATTATTAATAGCAAAATCACAATATTATCCAACTTATTGCTCAAGGTACGACCCTTGGCCCCTATCGATAATCGAGTATGATCTAAGAGCGCCGTTCTGTAGCTAGATATTTTACAACCTCGCAGCCCTGGGAACGTTTCTTTGTAAGTTACCTTTGGCTATTTCTACGGCCAGCTCATATTGCTCTTGTGGTATCTATTTAGGTCAGATCCCCATACAAACCTGCAGGCATCGGCTTTAGTCATTGATAGGCATATGGATCGTCGCTTAGTAACACATCTATGAGGTCTTGAGCTTCCAAACTCCTTGTTTCAGGGGTTTCGTAACGTTTCACAAGCAGGAAAAAAAAGTCCTCGGCGGCGAAATCTCTAATGGCACTCATGCGGACTCACAAGCTCTCCTTTGTTGCTTAGTTTTGGACGTTCGTAGACCATGACACCTCGGGGACGTCCAAGAGAGCCGGCTGGTCTCTATTGTCACACAACCCATTCAACAAATCCCAGAGAGCGGCTATTCTCGGGCGGACCTGTCTCCTGTCAGTAGGAATAGGGGACCTAACGCTGTATAATTGTACAGAACCAACACTGTTTCACAAGCTAGAGGTATGGTGCAACACCAGGCGAGGCTATGGCTGCCCATCCCGGTAATGGCTATCCTGGACACCAACTCTCAACAGGTTAGCTCCCACAGGCCCACTTTCGTTTTCCTGTTGTTGGACTTAGACAAGCCGCGATGGATTTTTAATTAAATTATAAAAGTATTCTTGCTAAAAGATGACACTTTTTTCCACTGGTTTGCATGATTGGGGCTTGCTTCTCTCATTGTTGGTCAACTTCCTGCTATACCACAGATAACATTATGCGTCCAGCGGCAGGGCGTAGCGAACTGAAATACAATGGAAGTCTGTACGTCATTTTAAGCTCAGGTTTTTGAAGTCAAGCCGCGCGTGACAACGTTTTTACCCCCAACATGCTTCACTGCTGAATCAAACTACAACAGAAGACAATCCCTGTCAAGCAAGTTATTTTAGTGGCGTTAGCGCCTAAACACGGCGCTTATCACTTCTGTTCCGCGCCGATTGAGCAGGATTCAACCCTGCCGAATCTAAGGAAACAGGCCTTGTAAGTCAGGCATTTACTTTCGGCAGCAGTGTTGTTGCCCGCATCTCTCAGCCAGCTTCTCCCATATCTCAGATATGCACGTTTCCATCAACATCTTGCCTTCACAAACGTGACACAAACACCGTTACCAACCGATACACTTGATAATCTACCACCCATGGATCCCGACAAGTTAGATGCCCACAAGGAAAAGCTCCGCGACATTGCGCGCACCGCTTATGATAGTCGTGTGCCGTTCAACAGCATCACTTCCGAACGTCATCGCCAAACTTTAGACCGAGCCATGAAAAATGTTCTTTCAACAGAAATGGCACAGTTCACATACGCCCAGATTATAGATGGCCTTCCCATTGAGGATGTTGCGTGGGACCGTCGACTTCCTGGCATTATGGGAGAGCATATCATTGATGATCATGAGACATTGTGCCCTGGGGCTTTGGAGAAAGCGCATGAGTACTACCAAGAATGGGACCCGGCGGGTCTTAAGTTTGACCCTGAAGTATGTTAACCTCCCAGGTTCAATGACAAGGTTCTTGCTTCGATATTATCATGAGCATGATCATTTTGACGTCCCTTACTAACCATCCACTTAGACTCTGAAGGTCTTTCAAAAGGCCGAGCCAGGCTCCAAATACTTCAACATACGCCTTGTCGAGTTGGTAGCTGTTGCTTTGCATCAAATAGCAGTTTGGCTACACAAGCTCGAACCTCATCTCCACCAGGGTGATATTGACGCCGTCACATTTTGGGAGATGCCGCTATCTGAGACGATGGCTCGATTCCCACCTGGACCAACTCTTTTTAGTCACCATGATTATCTTGACGACGATATATACCCAGAAGGGGTGGCAGACATGGTTGGCTACTGGGCCGAGGATCGTATTTTAGGCGGCGTGACTGTGTTCGATCGGTGCCCCGAAAACCAGGATGAGACACCAAACATCTACTTTCATCCATGCCGCAAGAGTCAAACGATAAGAGTGTACCAACTGCGAGATGAGCAGCAACAGGCCCTCTTCGACTTTCTCCTCCAAGAAGAGACGGAATCACTTCCCTCACCTCTGCCGATTCTTGGCGATAAGCAGAATCGCGTGAGAGTCGACGCACCGAGAGCACTCACACACCATCGCATTTACAGAGATATCTGGGAACGGAGACCATTGACCATAATAGAGATGAGGACATTTGACAGAAGGCCTAAAGATGAACCTGATTATCCAGAGGTCGGCGACATGATACGTCGCATCAATGCCCAGGGCGGCATTCCACTACCGCAGCCTCGTCCGCGCTCTTTGTCACCATCGAAGAGGGAGGATGCCGGAGAGAAGGATTATAGAGACAGAAACTAACTGGACGAATCCAAAAGTACCCAGTGGTTCTTTCGAGTCTCAAGAATTGGAACTATCGCCTTGACATCGCTTTCCCTTGTAAAGAATGGGCATATCATCCGTCACGCCCTTGATCTCACTCTCGCAAAACTCCATGTTGAAGTGACCGCTGAAGATGTCCTTTGCAAACCCATCCTTGGGAACTCCACCCTTCGTCTCCTGAAGCCCTTCACCAAAGAGATACATAGCGTCAAGGCTTCCAGTCGCGATGCTGATATCTTCCCCGTCGGGATGCCAGAACAGAAAGGAGCCGCAGTCGCCGCAGAAGCCCCGCGCGATATTCTCAGACTTGCGATATCTCTTGATCTTGTCCTCCGAGTCACCCTGCCACTCGATGGCGGAGACGGGAACAGTCAAAGTCGCGAGGAAAAAGCTTCCTGTTTGCTTGCGACACTGGGTGCATTGGCAGATGCAACCCAGAGAGTCCTTGGAAATGTCGTGATCTTTCGGGAAGAATATTTTGTAGCGGACGGCTTCGCACAGACACCCGCCCTCGAGGATCTTGGATGATGAGCTTGCTGACGACGTCATGATAATTTCTCTCTGGGCTGCCAATCGTAAACTTGTTGGGGATTGAGACTTAAATTTGAAGGAAGATAAAGTGTGATTAATGTTGGTTCGTTGCGTCCATAAGTCACCGTTTGCATGACGTGTAAAGCGGAGCGCATGTCAACGGCGCCCTTCTCCTTCGGCGTGCCACGTCACTGAGATTGATAGAAGCCTTGACAATTTCCTGAAGATACGCATGCTAATTGCAAAGGGAATGGTATTTTTTCTATCAAGATCTAGTTGTATGCTCTATTCTATCGTTTCATGAATCATCTAATTCGTGCTTTATCTCGTTATTTGGGGTGCATGGGAAGGTTCTCCACTGCCCAAGCCCGCTGTGCATCAACATATTGCTGGGAGAAAGGATAATCATTGTAGCCGATCTCTGATCCTCGGACGTAAAAGGTAGTGCGGTCATACTTTGCCAACTCAACGCCGTGCTTGACCCTCCAGACGAAATCGGGGTTCGCAATGAAATGGCGCCCGAAAGCGACCAGAACGTCCCATTTGCTGTAGTGCCCATCGAGGATCTCAGCCGCTGATGCAGGGCTGTAGTTTCCGGCAACAATAACAGGTGAAGCGTTGTCCCAGATATCAAGGATGAAGTCGAGGGTCTGCGCGTCAACTGAAGGGTCAGTGTCGGGAGCAAGGAGCTTGGCGGGATCGCCGCGGGCTTCGACGAGAGAGAGGTAAGCTAGAGGGCCAATCTTCTTGACTTCTTTGACGATGTAGGAATATTGCTCCTTGATGTCGGACGACTCGGCACCCTGGAAGGAAGCATATGGTGAGAGGCGAAGAGCAACGCGCTTGGAGCCAATCTCGGCCGAGACAGCCTTGACGATCTCGAGCAGAAGACGCGCTCGGTTCTCAACAGAGCCTCCCCACTTGTCGGTTCGTTTGTTGACGGAGTCGGACGTGAATTGATCGATCAGGTAACCGTGAGCGCCATGGATCTCAATCATGTCACCACCTGCGTCGATGACACGTCGAGCAGTAGCGACAAAGTCCTTGATGAAGCCCTGGATCTCTTCCTCAGTCATAGCCTCGGGCGCAGGTGCACCCTCTTCAATCGGCACGGCACTAGAAGAGCGATACTTGAAGCCGCGCTCCTTCTGGTATTCGGGATCAGCAGCTCGGCCTTGGCCCCAGATTTGCTGCGACCAGAGTGACTTGTTTGCGTGAACGCCGCCAATGATCTTCTTCCAAGCGGCGACTTGCTCGTCTGTGACGAAGGCGGGACCTTGGCGCATGCCTGTATCTTGCATCGAGACGCCAGTGGCTTCTGAGATGATGAGGGTTCCGGGCGCTGAACCTCGTTCGGAGTAGTATCGCTCTACAAAAGGCTTTACAACGTGGTTGTCGTCATTGCGGTATCGGGTCAGAGGGGCCATGACCATGCGGTGTTGAAGTTGGGCATTGCCGACTTGGATTGGCTTGAACAGCCTGCTGTTGGGAGAGATTGTGGTGGTTGTCTTTGTGACTGTCATTGTGTATGTGAATATTGGTCAGGTGTAGTGTAAGAAAAAAACAAAAGCGATGCTTGAAGGGCAAGTTCTATGATTTAGAGTTATGATCATGGTGGAGGAGCTAGCTGGAGCCATGGCGTCTTCTTATAGTCTGGTCAAGTTAAAAATTGGATTCAAGATCAACGTTATTACCTTGGTTACCTCGAGGGTCGCGACAAGTTATTATGTCATTTTCTCAGATTCGTTGATTTCCAACTCCGGGACTCCGATGATGACAGATCCACTCGGTGTTAACCGACCCAATGGGACAAGCTCCCTTGATTGCAAATCTTGTAGCAAAATGGGAACATCTCCTGGTTCAACTAATTTCTCCCCACCATGTTTCGATCCTCCACGAAGCTCGGAATGCCGACGACCGCGAATGGGAAACTCCGATTCGACGCCATCATCTTTTGTTCTGGCTTACCAAGACTTGCTCTCGGGACCTAAAGCTATGACGAAGCTGGGGATGGTTACGCATGGTAGGGTCAACACAGTCCCGAATTGGACTCCTGCTTATCGTGATGCAGCCTGACCAATAGGAATGGCTCATTCTTTTGCACCACCATCGTGAGACAATGCCAACCGGTGAGGTCGTAAGCTCAGGCTGCATGGCCATACCCTTCGTAAGCATCTTGCAGGCACTCGATCACCGCGAGTATATATAACCGAGATGGTTCCATCAGTAGACAGAAGATCAATCCAAACAATTCAGCAATTCAGCAACAAGTCTCAACAGCTTCCAACCACATATTCACCAATACCACCTCTGTTCCCACTCTACAGACTCATTATTACACAACATGTCTCCTCCTCGCCGTGCCCTTATCAGCGTCACCTCCGCTTCTGCCACCCTCTTTGACGGCAAAGAGACCACCGGCCTCTTCATCTCCGAAGCTCTTCATCCCTATAACGTTTTGAGAGCTGCCGGGTTTGAGGTCGACCTTGCCTCAGAGACTGGCACTTATACACCTGACTGGCTCTCTCAGCAACCTGACTTCCTCAACGGCGATGACCTGACCATCTGGAACGACACCAACAGCGAGTTCCGCAAGAAGCTTGACAACATGCCAAAGGCTTCTGAACTTGACCCATCCAAGTATGGACTGTTCTACGCCTCTGCTGGACATGCAGCTCTGATTGACTACCCCACTGCATCTTCCCTTCAGAACATCGCTGCTCAGGTCTGGGCGAACGGCGGCGTGGTCTCGACTGTTTGCCACGGCCCGGCTATTTTCGCCAACCTCATTGACCCCACTACCAATGAGCCTTTAATCAAGGGAAAGAAGATCACCGGCTTCACTACTGAGGCAGAGGACACGATGAAGATCATGGGCGAGCTTCGAAGCTGGGGCTCTGAGCTGGTCGAGGAAACTGCCGCTCGCCTTGGCGCAACCTGTAAGTTAGCTCGCTGAATGATGACCGAAGCTTTACTGACAGCATGAAGATGAACGTGCCCCTGGTATTTGGGATGACTTCCATGTTGTTGATGGTCGCTTGGTCACCGGTCAGAATCCTGCTAGCGCTACTTCGACTGCTAAGGCGGCTTTGGCTGTCTTCGAGAAGCTTTGAGCTCGAGATACAGCGGGAGGAGGGATAAGTGGGTTGTCGAAGTTTGTTGAATGAGATAGTTCGCATCGCTACTGTCGCGTATCTCCTCAATGATAAATGTCTGTTCCACATAGCCGGTATCATTAATCTGTGTCATTCATTCGTTTATTCATAGTTGTCGGCGCAGAAGTGAACGAGCTGCATCAGTGATAGCCCAAATACTAAGTCGCAGCTGTATCAGTTGTAGTCCCCGAAATTCCTGGCAGAAGCATATCGAGATCCGCCCAGAAATCCACGTTCATCGCCATGTCCAAGAGATCGAAATCTCCTCCATTTGCATCAAACTGATTGGCGACTGTGTTCGCCATTCCTCCTTCGATGGGTAGGTCGTACAACAGGGGATTACTCATGGCTGTCACAGCCGTCGGGCCCGATTGTATCTCGAGCTGCGCCATGACGGACTCGATGTTCGTGTGAAGGGTACGAACGATTACTGCAGCTTTGGAAGCAGCATCAAAGCTGCGAGCGAAGATGTCAAGAACAGAAACAGCGATCTTTATTGATGAGCGTACGGCTGGTGCAAGTGGGTGATTCAGATACGCAACAGCAAATCCGACCAAGGTCATCACCGAGCTCCATTGCCACTGGAAAGCTTCATGCCAGCCGTTGAGGATTAGAGTCTTGGATAAGACTTGGTGGTTGATGTTTGTGAGCTGGATCGCATGTTGTGCGCACTTGGCTGCCATTGCCGTTGCCGAACTTCCCTGTTGGGGGGCGAACGATAGGAACGGACGATGAAGACCGATGCAGAGGTGATGATACTCAAGTTCGAGGTGTAAACGCTGTCGCTGAAGCCACTGTGGTGAAAACTGCTCGATATCGAGAATGGAGTCATCAAGGGAGTACGGGCTGCCATGTCTGCGGCTTGTCATGAGAGCTCGGGGAATCTGCTTTGTCCATTCCGCGAGGGCAACTGTTCGCGGGCCCCAAACATTTGCAAGGTCTTCCATTGTGCTTGGATCATCATAGAGAGAATGCCCTTCCGCAACCCTTAACTCATGACCATAAAAGGCTTGATTCAGAGCTCTGGCGGTTTGGTATAACTTCGTGCGCTGCAGGTTGAGGGTGAGCCAGGTAGCGTTATCTCCGATGGGAGGAAATGCCGAACCCGACTCAATCGCTACTTCGAGGGTGTCGCTGGGTAGTTCGGGCATGACGAACGAGTCTCGAATGAGGAACGGGCGGCCAACCTTCATACCAACCTTTGAATCAGCCTCGAAAACGGACCACCATAGTCGTCGTCGGAATTCGCGCTCACGCCGTGGCATCGTGGGCGGTGGATCTAAGTGTAGACCTAACATGTAGGCGGTCCGTATTGCAAGGGAAATGGCTGTGTCGGCCATGTTGTGAAAAGATCCTCCGCAGACATACAATGCGCAGAGTAAATGGCATTGGAGAGTTGATATGGAAGGACTCTCGACCTCGCAAGCCAGAAGTGTCTGCGCCCTCCTGTAGTACCACCGACCAGCCATGGTTGCATCGTTGTCTTCCAGGATGTTGCCTTGCTGGTCGCCTGGAACTGCTGATATGTGATACTGCATGCACATGGCGAGTATGATGTCCACCAATGCGGATGCCTTTCTTGGCGAACCGGCTGGCACATCGACGTACAGTGACTGATAATGCGCCTTGAAGCTCGACTCATCGACCACAGCATAGATACATGTATGGTAGGTCTCCCAATACAGGTTGATGAAGTAGCCTTCCTGAACTGGGGTGAGATAAAATCCGTCCTCGTTGACGCGTGTGAGAGGTGCCAACAAGCGCGAAGAGTCTTGTGTTACTGTCGACTGCCCCAACTGTTCCAAGTTGCTGGCGAGGTGAATGAGCATGTGGTCGGCTTGAGTGCTGAGAAATGTGCTGAGTCGGTGGATAAAAAAGTACAGTGACGAAGGGCCGAACCAAGCGCTGTGCGGCGATCGTGCCGGGCGAAGATAAACGCCATCCCAAAATTTTGTCTTGGAGTTGTCATTAGTCGCTAGCCTTGCGAGAGCTGGTGATCCGCCAGGCGGCGTCGGTTCCTGTTGTTGTGAAGCGGGCGTCTCGCTATTCCGCGCCTGCAGAAGTTGAGCCTCAAGCTCTTTCACCCGACGCTTCAGCTTATCGATCTCATCTTGCGCTTGAGGAAGAGTCGTCACAGTAGGCGCGTTGTTGTTACTGCACTGGCGACTGCGCGTGCGACAGTTGAGGCATGGAACGCTGTTGTCGCATTTTATCCGTTGGAGTCGACAGCCATCGCAAGCTCTACCGACTTGTTTTCGCTTCCGCCTGATGAATCCGACTGTTTGGTGAGCTTCAATCGCTCGAGGGTCTTGTTCACTCATCGACAGAAAATTCGGGCCTGAAAAATACTCAGCGGTATGAGATCAAGTTCAAAGACACAATGTGGCCATCAGAGTGCGCTCTTGTTTAACATGAGCGTGAGATGAAGTCCTGGTTGAAGGGCTCGGCTTACTGAGGGGCGCGCTGTGATTAGCTAATCCAATTTCTGGCTTGCAGCGTTGAGCGCCTGAAGGCCACTGTGAGCCCGAGAGCGCTCAGGGCCTCATTTGAAGCCACCGTCCTCTAGCTCGTTCAAAAACTAGTAATGAGCTGCGAATTGTAAAACACCACCTTGCGGAAAGCGATTTATAGCCCTGGGTCAAGAAAGAATGGTACCGTTTCGCTTATCTTTTGGTCATGCTCGCTGTCGGGGCGATAGCCTAGCGCGTTCCTCCAACCTTTGATGTTGACGTCGTTGATCGTGCGACAAACTCCAGGCCTTGAGAAATATGGCCCAGGTCTGGAAAATTGCTCATCAATCCCTAAACCACCACTTGTCTGTCTTTTACATCAGTCTTCTACAGCCTTTCTGTTGGCCAATCAGTTCTCGTGCTCTGATTGATGTCCACCTCAACCAGCGCGGATGCTGCGGAAATATCCTTGGTGAGCATCGCGAAATCCCCGTCAACATCAGCAATACTGACTGCATCAGGCCGCTGCTTTCGCAGCACTCAGCGTCGAATTTGTAGTGCACCCGTTCGATACTCTCATTACACGCATCCAATCCCCCGAGTATGTACCAAAATACAGGAGCCACGAGGGCAAACTCCAACCGTCGCTGTTCCGAGGACTTTATCGCGGCTTGACACCAACCGTCGTCACAACCATCCCAGCCTCCGTCACTTTCTTCACCATTTACGAAACGGCAAAGTCTGCTTTTCAACCAAAGGATGGTCTCAAACCCGGGAGCCTATCTCAAACAGCTGTTCATGCCGCTAGTAGCGCGCTGGCTGATATGGTCGCCTGCGCCATCATCAACCCCTCGGAAGTCCTCAAGCAGAATGCGCAAGTTGCGAGATTCTCAGAGGGAGGCGTCCAGCGCAATCCCATGCTAGCCTCTCTCAAGCACTTCGCACGGCATCCTCTGAAACTATGGACAGGGTATACGGTCTTGGTTGCCGGAAACCTTCCTCGTACCAGCCTGACGTTCTCCATTTACGAGTATCTCAAAGGCGCTTGGCTACGACGGTCGAAGAAGTCCGAGAGCATCATGGAACAAGTCAAAGTGAGCGGAATCACAGCTGGTATCGGCGGCTCACTAGCTTCGCTCCTCTTTGTCCCTATCGACGTTGTGAAAACCAGAATGCGGCTGACTGAGAAAGCTCCCCCGGGCCATCATTTACAGCCAGAGGCATTGTTCACATCTTCGCTGAGTCGCGAGAAGGCCAGAAAGTCAGCCGCGAGAGGTCCAGTTTCCATCGCCAAGGGCATCTTGATGAGAGATGGGATTTCAGGACTGTTCAGAGGGGCGACTGTCACTTGCATAGCAGCTGCTGTGGGGAACGGATTGTTCTTGGGCTGCTATGAAGGACTCAAGCTGCACTATGCGCGTGAAGCTTCGAAGAATGAGCTCATTTGATAGCCCTTGCCAAGCTAACTCGGGAGGAATGGGCGGTGTACGATACGTATACTCATATTTCTCATTTCTGTATACCATTGGTTCCAGGCATTCGCCAGCATCATGTAACATAGCAAAAAGACAATACTGCTTCTTCCACCTAACCCCAGACGCTGGAATTACGGGTTACTATCGACGTACACAGTAAACTCCAATTCTCACCTGAAGAAAGACGCAAAACGGTTCAAACCTGTAGCTTGAGAGAGTAATCCCTAGGATCGAAATGCTTATCCGGCCTGGATTATCCCTGGCGCCACAGCCGCCGAAAGCCCATATGGTGCTGGTATCAAACTGTCTCCAATTCGATTTAGAAGGCTCGCACCGGCAGACTTGACAAAAATCTACAAACAGCAAAACAAGAACGACAAATATACTTCAGAAGGAAAACAAGGGGGCTTGTTGGTAGAATCACGAACAAGAGGTCTAGTTATTCTCAGTGAGATAACAACAAACTTAGAAGTGAGTCGGTCTGCATCGATGTACAGCTTTGCCTATTTTAAGAAATAGTACGCGTGCAGAAGTGGAAGTGGGGAGCATGGACGTATGCCTCGCACAACACGGGATCCTACGCAGGCTAACAGTCTATCCAAAGTCTTAAAAGATATACTTTGCAAAACAGAGCTTTTCATATCAGAAAAAGTTCTACAACAGTAACATCAGTCTATTCTATCGTACAGTAGGTTTACTAGTCATGTAAAAAGCACGAGGAAGCTCATTACAAGCATGGCTAGTGTTGCAAGCTGTTAGTGAGAGTATCAACTTCTTCGTAAGTTTCACACATGGCACTAAGTACTACTGAGCAAGTCCAGCCGGTATCTACACCACGCGCACCAAGTATTGCCTAAAATGAGATAAGTTCCAAATGATCCCCGCAGGATCATTTCCTATTGATACCCTCAACCTCCTGGTCATTGGATTTTAAGCCAAACTCACTTATCTCACCACTGCTACATCAACCTCCGAGGAAGAAAGGTCGACCATATAGTGCTCATGGCTAGAAGCTATCTTCAAGTCAATTGATCTGCCTTATCCAAACCATGGCTGACATGAAGTACAGTCTATCATCCCTCTTCAAAGTCTTCTGCTGACCTTCTGAAGAACAATGCCACCTGAACCAGTGATGGAAGGCTGGGATGAGCCAAAGACCCAAAATGTTGCGTCTACGAGGAATTATACGACAACAAACCGAAATATTAGTGGCAGCAAAGCACTGAAGCCCATCAAAAAGCTTGATGCTTTCATCGCACACTTGAATCGATTGATGCATACCCGGGAGAGCCACGATGCCCTGATCCTCTTCCTGGCCTACGCAGCACATTTTGTGGCGACGGCACTCGAAACACCGATACCTGAGCGGCTTCAAAGTTGGGCAATCAGAGTTAGCAAAGTTTTGCTGAGGATTGTACCGTCAAGGCTCTTGTCTCCCTTGTCCATCTCAAAGTTTTCACCGGCGATAAGGTCGCTGTCCGCCAACAAAGCCCTTTTTGCCGAAAGATTCAGGGCATTGTCGAATATTCTGGACGACTGGCAGATCATTACCAGATTATGGGGCTTACTGGCGACTTGGGCGGATGCAAAAGACTTTCTAATTAGTTTCACATCCAAAGACGAGAGCGAGGCAAAGAAAAGCAATCCACAGAGGTATATTGTTCAAAAAGCGATAACAGCTACATATGTTATTGGTCTGTTTGGCTACTATGGCTCAGAGAATCTAGCTTGGCTTACAAGGCGTGGTGTATTGAAATGGTCAGAGAAGACCGAGTCCAAGCTCATGGTCTGGTCTCTCAAATCTTGGGGTGTCTACGTTATGTCGTGGATGGCACAGCTGCTATACGACCGGTCAGAGAATAAGCGCAACGGAAAGGAGCAAGATGAAGAGACCAAGGCAGAATGGCGCAGGAAATTTGTTCAGGTTTTGCTTTATGGGCCATTGACAGTTCATTGGATCCGAGAAGGGGGGCTGTTTCCGGAGACGGTAGCTTCCTTTTTGGCGGCATATACAGAGTTCATAACGGTCAGAGGACTATGGAAAGAAACTGCTGATGTTTGAAGAGGGTGATATTATCTATAATTGATTTCGAGAAGTAGAGAATCCTTCAACGCTGCAAAGGGTTGTGAGATAAAGAATTTCACTCAATCGTGAAAAAAGAAACGACCAAGTTCAGCAGCCCTTCTTGCCTCCATTTGCAGTACCCGAGGTGATTATCATCTTCAGAATAGCCATGAGCGACAGCCTACGAGTAGTCGAGATCGTTTCTGCTGTCATACAGATCTAGCGGATGTATTATGCAGGTGTCCAACGTTGGTCCGGTCGTCTCAGACGTTGCCATGCAGCTAATGATCTGCAGCTCCCCTGATCAAGGCCTTGTTCCAGTCAGATACCGTCGTCTACGCCACGTTCAACACCTTTGAGATCGCCAATGTCTGGCAAGTTCTGAAAATAGGAACTGCCAGTAGCTGAAAATATCTCATGCTAAGGGTTGCGAGAAAGCGGTTGAGGATACTGACGAGGAACATGTCGCCCGCGCACGCCACATGCAGGTTGGTTCAGTCTTACTGGAAGAAATATCCTTGGCATCATCTCAACTACATTAGTCTGTCTTTTATAAACCAGGCTGCGAAGAAACGTCAACCATTGGTCAGAATCTTCATATCGGCAGAGAAAAGAGAAATCTCGCCACCTAGAGCCTTGTTTTAACTGGTTCCAGCAGGCCTCGAAGAAAAGACCAGATACACATTTTTCAGCTTGCAGATATGGCTCTGGCATATCACCAATCACACCCTTTATGCTTCAACCGCATACTGCGACATACCTCCGAGTGAGCTTCTCATTGGCTCTTCGGGGCTCAGAGACGCCGAGTTTGTTCTTCTCTTGTAATTTCTGGGAACGCCACCATCATCTATTTTTGGATAGAGCAAGAGAACGAGCCTGAAAATGAGGGACGCGTCAGGCTTCTTCTATCACTACCTTTTTTCTCTATTTTTTGCTTTCTGGCCTAGAACTCCCCACAGCCTCCAAACTGCTCTCTGGAGACTTGTGTGCTATATGCGCAGTTACTTACAGGAAGTGATAAGAAACATAATCCAGTACCTTTATCTACCGGTGACAAAATGGCAGACGTCTATTACGCGTTGAATGGCGGTGGCTTGACGGGCTCCCCTCCTGACCCCGCAATCACAGAACTACCAGAAGCTTACGACAGAGACATCCTCAAACGTCAGAACTTAGGGACTTACGATGTTTGTGGCTACTATTCACTTCCCGGGCAGTGTAAGTACATAAAACTTCAAAGGAAAGCCCAACTAATCATGAGAATTCAGACTGGGTCGCGAACTACTGCTATTACTCTGGCGTTTCAACAACGACTTGTGCAACCAGCAGTAGTCACATTGGATGTGATGGGTACATCAAGACGAGGTGCTTCATTTCGTCGACCTGCACTTCGGCCTCATCTAACGAGCTATGCTGGTGGGTTCATATCAACATCTCTATCACATAATCATCGACTAATGCTTAACCAGCCCTTCGGGATGTCTCACTGCGATTTCGACTAATAGTGACGGTGATGAGCTTACGCTCTATCCGTATTGTACAACGACGGATATTGGAATAGCCATGTACAAAGATCTGGAGGGCGTATCAGCTAGCACAGAAACGTCATTAGAGTCTAGTTCAGAGTCTACGAGTTCAAACGGCGAGTTGACCGCAGAGACAGGAACGGCAGGGGAGAGCAGTACCCAAGAGACTACCTCATCTGCCGAATCGAGTTCATCATCCTCGCCAGACTCATCTCAAAACTCTTCTGCCCCCGTAGGAGCCATTGTCGGCGGCGTTCTTGGGGGGCTTGCCCTACTCGCCTTAATTGGCTTCGGTCTCTGGTTCATACGCCACAAAAAGCGTCAAGCAGGTAATGGCCCTCACGCGGTTCCGAGACCCGATCAGCCCCCTATCATCCCCTACTACCAGCAACAGCCTCTAACCCACGCCCAAGGTGAGGTGAACTATCAGCCTCTGGCGTCGGGTATGTCGCCTGAGCCAAAGGCATACTCGCCTTCTGCTGACATGCGGAATTCGGCCATCAATGAACTTCAATCTTTCCATCATGACAGCCCAAGTCCAACTGCATATCGCTGAGATAGGAAAAGATTGGTAGAGGAAGTGCGCAGCTAATTAGTATGATATCCTGGGATTCTGCTTAAAGAAACTTGAGACGATACTGGTGGAACGCAAGGGCGTCGAAGTAGCAATAATGTTATCACACATGGGTTCAATAAGTGAATATACGTCGGGCTACACGATGAACAGAAGCAAAAGTAATACGTAAGTCGGTCGTAACACTGATATAGTTCTCCTCCAAATTATGAGCCTTCTTTTCCATTGACCTACAGATAATGCTGTCAATATCCGCAAAAACCTTACAGGGTCCCGTCATCTGATTGGGTTTAAAATGTATGACAAGACATTTTTACCCCCACCAGCTACATAGGATCATGCCATTGAATTTGACTTTTGACTCTGAAGTCTTGAAATAACTACCGCTATGATAAAGTTTCCAAGAGTGATTTGTAATATATATGGAGGGGGCTGGCTTAACCTTGAGTCAGATCTACCCGAGTATAGTTTGTGGAACACATGATGTACGCATCAGTGAATGGCATGGCTGCAGTCAAGACGTGTGTGGTCCTTATAATCCCCAGCGGCAGGCCTCAACCACGAGACATGGAGTCCGATCTTTACAGGTTCAGAGTTTCGCCACTCCACGTAATATAAATGCTGGCGAGAGAACCTAGATAATGACTGTTAAGTTTTGATTGCTTCCAAGGAATCCAAGTGTATCCAATTCCGTAGCTAAAGGAATCACCCTCAAAGTTGGAGTTATCGCCCCTGACGCTCGGACTTTTCACGATTCCGGGATTGTGGTGATCAAAATGCGTCTCATTCTGATACTCTCTGCTCTGCAGGGCGCTGCCTTTGCTGAAAGGGACTCAACGAATACTAAAGTACACTGCGAAACGAGGATGAGCAGAACCGAGGCTCTTAATACAGACGAAGTCACGATTCTCACGAAGCTCAAAGTGACCCTGAGTATACCCTATTGCAGCAAGGGCTTTAATCATGAGACCTTCAAGATCGCCCCGGCTCCTGTCACTACCACTATTGTTACCAGGTCTATTTATACCTCTTCGGTTACCGCTCCCGAAAGGATTAAAACACTCACAATTACAATGACCAGTGAGTAGGGTGTGACCATTGTCTTTGTATCTCGTCGTCTAATGGCCGACAGGAACCGAAACCGATCTGACGACTCCCACTTTCATGAAAACTGACACGACGGTTACTACCCGCACCTCGACCCTTAAGTCCACTGTGACGGTCCCAACGATCTCCGGATTCATACCCCTTGCCTTGGAACCCGGTTATGTTTCTCGAAAGCAAAGTCTATCCAAACGAACCTTGCCCCGGGAGAATGCTTCGGAGGGTATTGAGCATGCTTTCCCACCACGAGTCTTTCCCCGTAAAGCTAAGCCCACGGGGTTAAAGGGCCCATGTATCTTGAAAATTGACACCGCCAATAAAAAGCAACCCGTTGAGCCAGCTCAATTCCGTGGCGTGGTCGCGTGTTATACTACTCTCCAGATTATTCATACCAAGTTTCCTGAAAGCTGTATAGCATGGACAAGAACGATGACACTTGATTCAAAAACAGCTACAGAGCATAAAACCGCGAGAGGCATTATTACGAGTACAACCACCAAAGCTGATACAACAGTGACTGCGGACGACACCATAACGAGAACCATGACAATCACTAAGGCAACTACAACGAAAACCACCACGAGAAAGGAAACTGGTACGCCTCTTATTTTAACTTCTGTGGTAACAAGCCACTTACTAACCATCATCGCCTTCTAGTGACTCTTACATTTATTGCCCCAGCGGAAAGTTCCTGGGCTGCTTGCAACGCTGACAATCTCGTCAATTCGGCAAACGGGGGACACGGGATTGATGCAGTGAATCTTGGAATGAATAACTACAATGTACTTCCACTAGAGACTGCTTATGACTGCTGTGTCGAGTGCCAAATGAGGGAAAACTGCATCTTTTCCGTTGCGTATCGTCGCGCGTGCTACCATGTCATTGGGACTGCCTGCCTTCCAGAGCATGCGTTTGGCACGAACTTTACGACATTTGGAAAACTACTCCCTAAGGATGGGCCTACGCTGAGCAATGGCCCGTGTGGCCATATAAAGAATGCTGGAGATTCTGGGCGAGCTGTATAAGAGGTTTGTTCCTTGAGAAGAACATGGCTATTAGGTATAGATGGCATGCCTTGACTGTCAGGGGGATGACCAACGCACAGGCTCTCATGATTGCCTGAGATGGACGGAATGCCGGGGCATCGGGATACTTGTAGCAAAGACTGCAAGGGCATAATTATCAATATCTTCTCTCCGTGTTTCATTCTTCGCCGGCGGCCAAGTCTGAGCGTGTTCTCCATCATCAAAATTTCCACGGGACTTCGGCACATAAACCCCACCAGCCGGCTACTAACCGGCCGTAACCTCTCCATTCGCCTCCGTAGAACTAAACCGTACTTGGAAAGACCAAGCGACATCTCTAGAGTCATCGAGTAAGAGTCTCAGACCTGATAACAAGAGCGGCTCTAAAATGAAGTGAACCACGTCCTCGGCTCACGCAAGGTTCGCCTAATCTTTGCGCTCGCCCCAGGTTCCCCAGAAACCCCGGAACTTGGAGATAAGACGAGTGGGAAGGGAGAGATATGACTGAGAAATTGCGGTTATTGATTGTCATATAGTTTGACTAATGATTGGAGGTGCCACGCGACAACGGAGGTTGTGCCGCGCCCTATCTTGGTGGTGCAGATCAAGACTAGACCATGGGAGCGCGTCCGTTATTAATAAGAATGTGACTGCACCCATGCGATATCGCACTTTCTCACTCTGGTAACGCCTTTGCACCCTGTATTTTCTTCCCTAAACTCCATTTCTTTTCGTGGCCGCCAGATATCGTCGGCTTCACTGACAGTAGCGAATGACCACAAAAAGCCCCCAGCAATACACCAACATCCTCCTCAAACAGGAGCACCGGACCTTCATCCTCGCGTCCCGCCTTGACCTTCGAGCCTGAACACCGACAGAATGGCCGAGAAACACGACATTCCCGACAATGCGTCCTTGACGCCCTCCCAAGCTGCTGGCAAGACATTCGCCACCCATCACCTCCACGGCGGGGAGCAGCTTGAGAAGCGATACAGTCCTCTGTCTGTCCTCGCTTTTGCATTCACCACCACCAACTCGTGGATGGCTTTTGCTTCAGGCATTGCGGTACCGCTTGCTTGTGGTGGAGGACCCTCGATCATCTATGGCTTGATCGCTGGTGGAATCATCATGGCTACCATCAACATTGGCTTTGCTGAATTGGCCTCGGCGTTCCCTTCGGCTGGTGGACAGTATCACATTGTCTTCATGGCCTTTCCCGCGTCTACCCGACGCGTTGCTGCATTTTATACCGGTTGGATCTCTATCATCTACCTCATGGCGGCGACAGCATCTTGCAACTTCTTCGCTGCCAGCTCTATTCTAGACCTTGTCCAACTATGGCATCCATCATACAGCATCGAGGCTTGGCATACGTACTTGATGCACATCTTGCTGTGCATTATTGCCTTTGCCGCCACTTCATGGTTCCCTGCTGCCATCGGCCGATTGACTACTACCATCTTCTGGCTGTCATTGGTCGGCTTCATCGCTTCCATGGTCACTCTTCTTGCTGTTAGTGATCGCAAGCAGTCGGCTTCTACTGTTTTCAAGGAGTACAAGAATGTCAGTGGATGGGGAGATGGCTGGGCCATGATCACCTCTATCACTGCCTGCTTATGGGCCTACAGTGGTGTTGATGGTCCCACCCATTTGGCTGAAGAAGTGCCGAACCCAAGTAAAAATGTCCCTCGGGCTATCTTCTTGACCATCGGCCTCGGTATCTCTACTGTCGTCGCCTGGACTATTGCCCTCATGTTCTCCATCAAGGATGTCGATGCCATCATTGAGTCGACAGTGCCTATTCTTGAGGTCTACAACCAGGCTCTCAACAACCGAGTTGCAACAACAATTTGGTCTGTCTACTATATCGTCATGTTCTACGATATCGTTCTGAACTTATTCATCTTCTCTGGTAGAACCATATGGTCCTTCTCCAGAGATGGAGGTGTCCCTTTCTCAGCATTCCTGTCGCATCTCAACTGGGCCAGTCCTGTTCGAGCTACTGCAGTCATGCTGACCCTGCAGATCATCATCGGAGTTCTTTACGTTGCTTCAAGTACCGCTTACAACAGCTTTATTGGTCTTACACTCTTTGCGCTCAACATTACTGTCACTCTCCCTCAGGCTGCGCTTCTTGTTCGTGGACGCAGTTGTCTTCCTGAGAGGTCCTTCTCACTTGGAAAGGCGGGATATGCTGTCAACACTGCGGCTACACTGTTTGTGGTATTATTCTCTGTCAGCTTTTGCTTCCCTGCCTTCATGCCGGTTACGGCATCTTCCATGAACTACCTCATCGTAGTTATGGCAGTTGGCCTGGTATTTACCACTGCTCTCTGGTTTGGTGGCCTCCGAAAGACGTTCACTGGCCCTCAGATCAGTCTGGAGGGTGAAGATCAGTAGAAGAAAAATCATCAATTTGGAACAAAGCGGACTTGATCTGTACGAGGTGTCTTATTTCTAGCTAGCTTTACTTAGTGTATCAGAAAGCTTGAGTTTATGAGTTTGATCATAAGTATTTTTGACGAGTGTGACAGACCAAGTAACTCGCGGTCAATGATCCAAGATCGTGATGTCACTGGACGATACTTCTACCTTGCTGAAATATTCACAAATCTTACACAAATAGAATTCTTTGGATCTTCATTTATCAATTATATAAAGCAAATTCCAATGGTTTCTACAAACCAGAAACTCAAATTCTCAGCTCTCCCCAACTCCGCACTCCCGCCTTTCAACTCTACAACTTCATGACATACTTTCCCTCCAACTGCAATTGCGTTAGCTAGTTATAATTAGTTCATGACTCTGAACTTACCTGTCCTTTGGACATCTGCTCCATCAAACCCTCAATATCCTCTAGATTGGCCCATTTGATCTTGGGAATCACGAGCCTTCGCTTGACAAATTGCAAAGCCTCAAGGATATCAGCCCTCGTCCCTACTGCCGACCCTTTCACGGTCCAGCCATTGTCAATGAACCAGAGTGGGTGGAAGGAAATCTTGGCCTCTTCGGGAAGAATCGATACACACATCAATGTGCCGAACGGTCCCAGCATGTCGAACGCCTTCTGATACGCAGCAGCAGCAGTTGCGGTGACGACGACGGCCTTAGCTCCTTGACCATCAGTCAGATCCTTGACTTGTTTTCCCGCATCTACGCCAGACAGAGCATCTACATAATGCTCAGCGCCTTGAGCTTTGCAGTATTCTTCTTTTCCAGGACCGGCATCGACAGCAATGACTCGATAGCCCATGGCGTGAGCATACGCAACACCCAGAGCTCCTACACCTCCGCCTGCGCCAGAGATGACAACCCATTGGCCTGGTGTGAGGTTGCAGTTCTTGATAGCCTTGTAAGCTGTAACGCCTCCGCAGAGAATAGGCGCGATCTCTTCGTCTGGAATATCATCGAAGGATGGTGGGATGCGAGCCAGGTATCTCAACGGCACAAGAGTATACTCGGCAAAGGTACCGTCGTATGCTTTAGCCGAGTGCAAAGCTTCAACGCATCGTGTCTCACCCTCGTTAGCAATGTCAATACACATGTTGCAGGTTCCGCAAATATCTCGAATCCATGCTATTCCAACCCTCTGGCCAATCTGGACACTGGGGTCCAAGTTGGCAATATTGGAACCAAGCTCTGCAACCTTGCCTACGCCTTCGTGGCCAAGGATCTTCCCCACGGGTCCCATGTGGCCCATGGCCATACCTAGATCAGAGCCGCATAGGCTGGTGAGTGACAGGCGGATTAGGACTTCATTGGGACCAGGAACGGGTCTTGGGAGCTGCTTGATCTCAAATGTGGGCTTGGCATTGTGCTCCTGTGATGACTGTTGGGATTAGTATTTAAGGCATGGTATAGTGATATATGGGGTAGCATACGGTAAGAACAGCAACTTTGTACGTGTCCGACGTCATTTTAGCGATGTTTAAAGGGCAAATGAGTAAGGTTACAATTAGCTTTGTTAGATGCGGAGGCCCCAGATCTTAAGTGAGGGCATAAAGTGAGTGTCTCAGGCAGCGTTATCTAGACTGGGCAAATCACCCCGCGCCTCCGATATCGTAGAATCGCGAGGATCGTTAATCACGTTCTTCTCAATATGGCAACCCTCGCTTTGGCCGGCGGCCACGCCCGGACCGGGTCGTTTCAACATTCCCAACAAGGCAAAGGGTGCGGAGACGATGTCCCGGGATATCGTCATGGCACTTGTGGGGTAGATAGCTTCGCGGAAGTACGGTGCAGTGCAGTATCCGTATGGTTGGTCTTGATTGGAGTATATCCGAGATCAAAGAAGTACAGCCTTGGGCCTTGGTCAATTACCCCACATTACCACTTCACTGTCCCACATGGGGCATGAAGGCCTGTTAACTTTAACCTTGACCAAACGTTAATCTTGTTCAAAACCAATTTCACTGGGGCAATACGTTTCTCAATTTTACTTCGTATCTTACTGTAAACAGTACGTTAAAGGCGGACCGTATTTGACTCTCGAGTCATCGTCGTCGTCACTGTACATGAAGCTCCTCCCACTGAGGTTTATCATGGGACTCGGGACCTAATAGTTCTCCTTCCATCACTCCAGAGCAGTACGTCTCTCCAACACACACATATGTACCGCTTTTGGCTTTTCGAAGCACTATAGGAACATCCATGCCTTGGATGATACAACAAAGGTCGTTGGCCTTAGCGATCAGGGGAACCAATGGCATTCTTCATTGAGACTTATCGCGAGCCGCCGATCTCTCGAACGCGGGAATGAACGTTCAGAATTTGACAGAACTTCCATGGCAGATTTTCGAGGAGGGAATGGATATACCGTTTCTGTTCCCGCCTTCCTTCGAAGTTTCTCGCAGTACAGTAAGAGATCCTCAACATGATCATCAGAAGCTGGACGTCCACGTGCAAGGGTCAATCTGAATGATCTAATCAACTCGTCCGGGCGTATAGAAGTCCTGTCAAGGAGCTGGCGTGAGATACAGTCGTAAACCTGGCGACCTGACCACAGAGGTCTGGGATATTAATCGCGAGCCTGGTTTGGAACAGCTTTCATTTGTGAACGGCTAGGAGCAAAGCGATTCGTCAAAGTCTGTAGCAACAAATTCTCGTTTCCATGTGTCTCTGAACCACTAATACTTCTGGTCCGATGGCTCAGCTCAATCTGCTTATGATGTTTAATGGCTACTAGCAATGCTTGCTATGCATAAGAGCTTAACGCCTCTAACATGCGTCTAGAACCTAGCTCCCAGCGTCATCGCACTGTAGCTGTATCGGCTGCCCCTCACGAAGAGGCATCAAGAGGGGTTACGAAACGTCTTGGTATGATCTGAAGATCTTTTTGATTCTTTCATCCTATATCTGTTCGCAAGTGTTCAATCCCATTTAAAGCCTATAAAGACTTGCGTCATCTAAGAACACTTAGTATTATAAGTGCTTCGATTCTATCATCTCGAAGGTCCACAATGACGATCTTTCAGCTGCTTCAGCCACTTCAGACCTCGCGTACAGTTAAAATCATTTCGGGGATCCCATTCGAGGAAAAGAAGAGTGGCTGTTGAGGCTTCCCAGCCCCAATCTCCCTACAATACGGCCTTGAGCCAAGCCTCCATAACAATTCGAGACGTTACAATTTTAAGCTCGAATGGTCTCACCAAAAAGAGACTGTGATTCGATGTGGTTGCATACCACGTAACAACTGACCAGTGACGTCTGTCTCTAAAGAAAGCGCCACGTATGACTGGCTGCGTTGGTGTTCAGTAACTCAGCTCTTGATTGGGTGCTAGCTACTAGCCATGGCGTTGGACGCACGAACACGGAATCAGCGTGGCTTATTCGCTGTCAGTTTTGTCGGGTTTGTGAGGCATTGCTATGGTGCTAAAATTCCAGCTGTGCAGATGTGGCTTATCGGCTAGAGCTTGATCTGAAGCCATCACGGCGTTTGCCGTTACAGCGATGGAGGAACTTGGGAATTTATATAAGGTCTGGGTGCAGATTCTGTTTGAGACAATTCAAACGACTACATCTGAGTTCTTCAGCTGCAGCTATCATCTCGAACAATCCACTGCAATGGACGCACCCAAGTCTTACTATCTCTACAATCCTTCTGAGCCATTGGCAGGAGTTGTCGCAGGCCTTTATGGAGTGAGCTTTTGCATCACTCTCTGGCAAATCATTCGGAAGAAGGCCTGGGTATGGCTATTTATGTTGCTTGCTATCGCGAGTAAGTCAACCATTCGACAGATGCGAGGCCTGCCAGTTAACCATCGATGCAGTGGAGGTCATTGGCTATGCAGCTCGAGTTGTATCTGGTACCAAGCCGACAGAAAAGGGACCTTACGTGCTTCAATTCACACTTGTGATCTTGCCCCCAGTCTTGATGGCCGGTGTTATCTATGTTATCTTCGCTAGAATCGTCTTCTGGGTTGTTCCCCCTGAGTCAAGAACCCTGCGATTTCTCTGGGTCCCTGGTCAGTAGTCTTCGCGGCGAGAGTGAGAGGGAAACTGACGTTTTACAATGCAGCTCGCTTTATTACCCTTCTATTTGTTGGCTTCGATATCATCTCGCTCCTCCTCCAGCTTGTCGCTGCAGTTCTCATCGCCGGCACCGACCCCACCGATCCTGATGCAAAGAGCAAGCTCAATCTTGGCAAAACACTTGGTATTGTCGGTGTGAGCACTCAGATTGCTGGCTTCGGTCTTTTCACTGTCTCCGCCATTCGTTTCCACTTTGCTGCGAGACAACTTAGCCCCGACTTTGCCAAGGACAATCAGGAGAAGCATGGTATTGTGAAGAAGTGGCAGACCCTACTCATTGTGGTCAATGTCTCGTGCCTCCTCATTCTTGTAAGTCAAGATGGCTTTCTATCCAAGGCCCAGCTTCTTACCACGAATAGGTCCGTTCAATCTATCGTGAGATCGACTTCGCCGGTGGCAAAGATGGCACTACCCACCAGAAGGAGTGGTAGTAAGTAAAGCATGCCCGATATCCTTGAACAAAGCTGACAATCATACCACAGTTTGTATGTATTCGACACTCTTCCTATCTTGCTCGTTGTTTTTCTCTACAATGTCTTCTTTCCGGGCAGCTATCTCAAGCACCTTGGTTTCAAAGTGCCCAAAGAACATCAAGGTGCGGTCCTGGACTCGGAGGCTGCTGACAAGCGGGTGTCAACGACTGCAGAGTCTGTATGATGTACCTCATCCGTGGCACCGGTAGTTCAGCTACCCAGCCGCTTCAGTTTGGTATGGAGAGCTTTATGCCTAGTTCTCATGAGATATCTTCTTAGGGTTGCTACTTTATCACCATAAGGTTTGAGTTTTGGCAAAGCTTTTATGTTTATATATGCAAATAGAACCACACTTATTTAAATTTCTATCACAAGTATAGCAACGAGATCCATGATCCTCAATGCACCCTCCCCGCTAAACAGTCTGCTTGGATCCCGATTACGGATACGCTTCGTATGACGGACTAAGTTTTTCTTAAGCTAGGGGAAGCGAATTACAGGGGTCCAGTCAAGATATGGACAAAGCAATTGTTAGCGACAGCTAGAGCTAAATTGATGATGAGTATAACAGGATCAACCTAGATCCAGAGTCGATATGATCTCGCTCACATTGCGACAACTTTTATTCTGTTCTTCTCGATTCCTTGAGCCAGCTAGATTGGACTGATCAGTACCAGGGCTGATGTCTCATTTCGGGAATCACCGGCTATGCCACTCATCAACATGCTCGATGCTTGGCTTTCGAAGTGGAGTACAAGGCTCTAACGTATTCATTGTATAAACCGTCTGAAGCCGAGCAACGCAACTCATTAGGGGCATAGCATTGCTAAGATAGGGAGCGTCACGGATGGAGAATCAGTTGGTAGAATAATAGCCCATCTCAAGGTCCAATGAAGCACAAGGAATTGGGAGAAGTTAGCATTGACCGTAAATACCAGAGTCTGAAGCTGATGAATGTTGGTGAACAGGGCAGGGCTGACAACAAGGTCCGTGCCCCGCCCCCTGACGATGAATCCGGGGTTAGCTCTAGCGCTCCAACAACTCAACTCAACTCAATTCTTATGCCGACGTGGGGAAACGCAAAGCCATCCAGAAGCCGAATAAGAGCAGAATGGGCCGAGCACTACCACGGTTGTGCAACTAATGACTATCATGTCTCAACAGATCCCGAGCGTAGCCGAACTCCTGCCACGTAATTGTCACCTAGGTGAGTCAACCATCACTTCCTGGTTAACCCGACGCAAGACGGCTAAGATTAGCGCAGCCGCACCGCTCACCGCGACGGCCCACAAGGTGAGCTTACGCGAGGCCTGATTGGTACCCTGAGGTGATTGTTTTCGTGATGATCGCAAGCATTTGGTGATTTTGTTGAGGAATGCCTCGTCGGATGATGACGGGCTGGTACTGCAGTGCTGCAGTTCCTACAGCGGTAATTCAGCGCTTGTGCACGCCAAAGCGTTGTGATAGGCCGCCCTGGATGGCTGGTTTCGCGGTGGTTCGGTGTCTCGGTATCAAATGCCGTAGACTACCTATAATAAGAGTCAACCTAGAAGTCAATGACCTTCTAATCTGATTCTTTAGCTTTTCCAACATTCTCAGTTGATAGGATTTGATTGCGTATTTTCAAAATGACGGATGTTATGAGTATTAGGGAGCAGCAGCGCTGTACACTGCAGTACTTTGCTGTTGACCTTGCGGCTGCGGCTTTCGCTTCTGCTTTGGTTACTCCCTGGGTGACAGCCATTGATAAGTCAGTACACTCTTTTTGGATAGCTCAGCCTATCCTACTGTACTCGAGATTCTGTGGATGCTAACAGATGTCGTTAGGCTCGTCTTCAACAAAGCAACTAACAACACCTCCATCAAGTCATCCATGCGAAACTGGGCATCCAAACCCAAGGCAACATTTGCTTCTCTCTTCATACCATTCCTCGTCTACTTCGGAACCTACGCAACCGCCAACATGTTCGATTCCTTCAACGCCGTCCAATACGACTGTGACCCTTCCATCGTCTGCTCATCTCCCGCCAAGTTCGCCGCTACCACGACCGTCAGTTCTGGGCTGAGTATATTCAAAGACGCGTACTTTTCGAGAATTTCCTGTGGCATGTCGACTCCTCTGCTGAGTTATGCACTGTTTACCCTGCGAGATGCGGTGACCATATACGCTTCGTTCAACCTGCCTACCATGATTGCTCCCAAGCTTGCCGAGTTCCCCTTCGCGTCGATTACCCCGTTTGCCAACATCTTTCAGTCTGATGATGCGAGGCTCAAGATGGCTCAGCTGTTTATGCCAGCTGCCTCGCAGATAGTCAGTACTCCGATTCACTTGCTCGGTCTGGACGTCCATGCTCGTCAGGTTCGCCTGACGATCAAAGATCGCATTAGTGTCATTCGGCGCTACACTGGCTTTGCTACACCTCTTCGTATGATACGTGTCTTACCTTCATTTGGTATTGGTAGTGTGGCCAATACTGGTTTTAGAAGGAGCATGATGACTCGGGTGGTTTGATTTTCCTTGCAGTAGTTTGAGATGCTATAGTTTCAACACGGGAACTCCAAGAAAGCCTCAACGCGGAGAAATCATACTAGTTTGCGTTCATAAAATTCTATCAAAAATTGGGAATATCTTATCAGGTCGAAACTTGCAGCGCAGTGAAATCGGCGATACCATTCTCAGTTGGTTGACCTGACACTTCAGGAATCATGCCTGCACCGCACACTTTACCTCGTCCAGTGATATAAATATGGTTCGTGGATATGAGAGAAGCATTATCCTTGATCCTGTTCCTTCAATTTGCGGGTGACCATATCATTAGTACATAACAACAAGTCGAGGTGAGCATAGGTTTATGGAAAGCCAAGTTTTAGAATGCAGTAATTTTCATTTCTTACTATTTAGTACCATAGTAGTCATCGAATACATGAATCAAACGCTAAAGTCCACTCATTCAATGCTATGTATATACATCTTCATGCCTCGTTCTTTTTTTCCTTCTCTTTCTTTATTCTTTTGCTTAGAACTTGTCTTGGTTGGCGTTCTGCATCAACATGGTGTTGTCAGGCTTGTACTTCTTGGAGGCAAGGTTGACATTGTACTCGACATCGAGAACAGCGCCCTTGGGGTCATCCTTGGCAGGCTTGAAATCAAGGAGGAGATCATCCTTGACAGCGCAAGCAGTGTCGGTCTCGAGATAAGGATCGTCGCTGGGGTACAGCTGAGCAGTGACACCGAGGTAATCCTCGTGGGTGACCATGATGTGAATGTGAGCAGGGCGGTAAGGATGACGGCCCATGATCTTGAGGAGCTCTGCGGAGGGTCCAGATGTGTCGATGGCGTACTCGGTGGGCTTGAGGCAGTAGAACCAGAACTTTCCGTCAGCGTCGGTGCGGAACTTGCCGCGAAGGTTGTGGCGCGATTGGTTCTCAGGGTCGTGGGCGTCGTATTTGCCGTTGGTGCTGGCTTGCCACATGTCGAAAACGGCGTTGGGGATTCCCTTTCCGGTATCAACGTCGCGGATGACGCCGTGGAAGAATGTGAGTTGGCCGTCCTTGGGCATGTCCTGGACGACGCTGCCGCCGAGGTCGCGGAAGGGGGTCTCGGGAGACCAGAAGGGGCCGAGAATGCTGGAGGATGTAGGGGCCTTGCCACCATCGGTGACGACCTTGTGGTTGATCTCATCGACGAGGCTGCGATTGTGAGCGATTGATCTGGCGGGCGCAATTGATTGGGGAACTTACGACTCGATTCCGAGAATGTCGCAGACGCGCCATGTCTCGTTGCGGTTCTTCTTGTAGGCCTGGCCAAGAGAGTTGATGTAGTTGACGCCGATGATCCACTCGTCCTGAGTGAGCTCGACCTCTCTGCAGAAATCGTGCATGTGACGAATGAGAGAGGTGAGGATGACTCGCTGGCGGGGGTCGGTCTCGGGGCTCATGAGGCCGATGACATGGTCTGTGAAGTTGGGGTCGAACTTTGATTGCGCCGTGGCGCCGTTGGTGCCGTTTGTACCGTTGGTGGCCATTTCGATGATGATTGGAGGGAAATATCTGGGGAAGAGAAAGAAGAGATCTGTATGGGGTATCTGGAGATGGATGATGATGAGGGAGAAGACGTTTGGGTCAAAACGTGGAGGTCGCGCCGTTAAGTATGAAAATGAATCGTCGTTTGCCGTTTTCGTAGCCGGGAGATGTGGAGGGGGCGGGGCCGTGGATCATTGATCATTGACGCCAACGGTAGCGGCAATTCAAGTCGGCTCTCCACGTCAGAATGAAATGTTCATTGCAAATACTGGCTCCCCATTGGCCCATCTCCACTGGAACAATCTTGGGGTAAGAGATCCGAACCGGAGGAAATATTCTTACCCGCAGGTGCCGTACCAAGATGCCGATTCCTCACCAAGCGGATCTTTGTTTCTCCAACTTTTCACACCTTCTGGATGAATAGATTGCCGACTCTTCTTACCGGATATGGTTCTCGTACGATTTATTACCGTTTTTTGACTGGCTTCCTGTCGCGAACCATTTCACGTGCATATCTGATTACATCCATCGACCTCCAAAGGCCATTCTAGAGCTCACGGCAAAGATTCACGGTATGCTCAGCTGGACAAGACAATATCCAAATTACATCGGTTCGAAAACATCAGGTCATATTGCATGACAAGAGATTTCACCGTCAGAAGCGACAATGGCCGAGATGGTTCATCATAGGGCAAGCTCTGGGGTACCTCATCAATTGATTCCGGGGTTCCCCGGCTGGTCAACCTGGGGTAGCGGCAATCATGCCAGGGTCCTGGAGCTTAGTCAACGCATCAACCTTGATGAAATCACCGGGAATAATGTCATGACGTCTCTGAACCGACGAGGCCTATCACCTTGTTTTGCATTGGGAAAGTGTGCTGTATTGACGATGCCGGGCACCGTGGCCGGGAATCATGGATGCGGGGCATTGCATGACCCGCCAAAAACCACGCAGCCATGAGTACGTATCTCGGAGGAGTCAAGAAATATGAGGTTACTGATCCGAAGTGATAAAAATACTTTGGTTAATTATTATGATTCAAGGGGCTCTTTTATGAGTCTATTTTGGCATCTAGTCAAGCTGAAGTTTTCTTGCTCCCTCAGGCCAACGCGGAGAAGGAAAGGACGCGATGTCTCAAAATGAATTAGCGTCATTCTACAAGATACAACGACGCCATCGCTAACCATCAAGCAATTCTCCTTCAATTGTCAGGTACATGCATCGCAGAAAAGCACCCATAAACTCGTGCAAACTGCTCCCCATATGCCTTGCAAAGCTGATCGAATGGCTTGGCTGTCAAGTCCATGCTGAAAAAGGGAGAAGCATACCATCTTTGAATCCCGATTAAGAAGAACTTCCCATCAAGACTTGCTTCCGATAGGCCAATCCTCATGATACACCCGATCTTGAGAGATTCGAATAGTTTGGGATCATGCGCCATGAGTTGCTGCTGCCACCACTTGCAAAAGCTGTCGAGCTCTTCTAGCTTTGCTTGTTGCTCAGTCACTTGATCCGGATCTGCATGTTGTCGAAAACCATCAGCGCGAAAGTTGAAGTGGCAATCTTGACGAAGGGTCGAGGTGTTGTGTACTTTTGTTCGCTTGTCGCATGAGGAGAAGCTACGGGCTATAATCTGATTGCTAACCATGAAAACGCGTATGTATCCCCATTCGGAGATTGATGGAAAACACTGCTGGTGAATAACTCTCATGGCGGATACTTGAGTATAGGGCTGGCTATGAATAAATATGTTATAGTCCGGGGCTGTATCATGATGTATGTAGTCCTCGCGCTCGCTAAACGCGAACCTGACGAACTGTGGCCCTTGTATTTCGTCCAATCTGCAGTCTCCGATGCCCAAGCATGTCTTGGGCCTGTGACGGTATGTTTCCGGGGTCGAGTCTTTCATAGCAATAGAGTCCAACGCACTGATATCGGCAATTCTGTATCCGTAATTCCAGCTCTCGTGGTATCCTGGAAATACGTTGATGTCGTTGAACAAGTGCTGCAGTGCATCTATCGCTTCATAAAGACGACGAACTTCCGGATGGCGGACCCAGTCGCGTGGGTGGAGCGGAATGTAGAATAGAATCGGTCGATTGTGTTCGCACAAGTGATGAGCAAGAGAATTGCCTCCTTCTTTTATGAGACCCATGATCCAGTCAAGAGTGCGGTACTCAATCGTCATGCGTTGAGATCTTTCGGCCCAAAGCATCGTAAGAACCTGCTGATGAAGAAGGACGAGGCGTTCGCTCCAAGACGGCTCGACTAGCTTTGGTTTGCACTTTTGCAATCTTCTGATATGGCCGGTCAGGTCGACTATATCATGCTTCTGTTTTTCTCTGGGGCCGATGTTGCTGACCAACCCAGGACCCAGCGCATCTTCCAGTTGCTGAAGTCTTTCAGGTGTTAGACCGCCTAGGACGTCACCCGCTTCAAATAAGCCAACATCTGGGTCGCAGGGGACTCTGCAGTCGTGGCCCTCTTGACCGATGTCTTTGTGATGACTGATGCTAATAAAAATAACATGGAGACCGGGCTCGACTTGGTGTCGGGGTCTCTTCGTGGGCGCGGAAGTCGCCTGTGTCGGTGGTGGTGCGGCTCTTTTGGCTGTTGGCATCACTGCATCTGCCATGATTGAAGGAGGAGAATCAGCTTCTTTGGAATTCACAATATCGAGGTGTTGTGTTGTTTTGCGTTCAGCGCGTACCTGCACCCGACGGGAGTGAGTGGGGCACCACCGATCAAAATCATCCAAGGCAAGAGCGACTGCCTTGTATCAATCAACAGCAAATTTGAGCGACACGTGATTACCCTACTCTGTCTGTGGCCATCTTTTAAGGGAAGACGTTGGTGTGTAAGCCTACTGCGCACAAGTGTCTTCAGGATAGCTGTTCGTTTTGCTTAGCTTTGATCTTGAGAGCAAGAAAACTTCTGAAGTTGGAGCCGGGTGTGTAATCTGAGGTCCACGAAATCTACACTCAATGATACTAAAATTTACCTAAGCTTTTGATCACTCAAATAAAGGTCCTGGGTTTTCTTGCCTCCTCTTTCCTATTTACGAAATCGCAATATTAGTGCACGGTCAAGATCAACTCTTCTATCTAAATTTCAACTCAAACACTCCTCCCAACGTAGGCATATAAATACAATTAGTCAATCATCACGTTCAAGCCACTGTTGACAGGCCTCATACAGCTTGAAAAGCTGCGGTTCAGCACTGTAGAAATGATCTGACATGGTCTGATCAACACAGCTGAAGAATCGAAGAAGAGCGACGACAGTAAAGTCAGCATATGAGGCTTCACTTGTTAGCGACGAAACCATCAAATATTCTGATGCTGATTTTGTTCTTACGATGATAATTCATCAAAAATGGCCCCGGGGTTTCAGCCAGTGCCTCTGCGATCTCATGACACATGGCATCAAGCTGGTACCAAAGCTGCTGGCTGACGTGCTCACTGTAATATGAATCGAGACTCATGCCAAATCTTTTCGCTCGTGTGTCTGAATAATATTTCCGATCTGAAGGTGCAAGAACCTTCTTGGGTAATAAATGTGCCCATAACGGTCTACTGCTTATTAACAGCTTTTCTGCTAATTCCTCGATCCTGGCGGATGCTTCTGAGTCGAATTGAAGTGACGGCGTGCTAAATCTCTTCTCTAAAGCCTCTGCAATAGACTTTGACCCCATGATACCCTTTATGGTCTCGCCCTCCTGTAGTAGAATGCAGGGTATGGTATGCGGGCTCAAAGGCGGCTCATTCGGTTTCACGCTGAGCTGGTGTCAATGATTGATTTAAATAAGTTTTGGGGCCTTGGAGACTCACTGAGGCTGCATATAGGTGCTGAGGTTGGAAAAGTCGAGCCATTCAGTGGTATATGGCAATGCCTTGTAATTGAGGATGAGCCGGGCTACCATTGAGCAGTCAGTTTAACATGCGCGATCTCGATGTGAAGATCATCGATCAAACCTTTCCAGACATTTGGAGACCATGACTTTCGTGTTATACTTTGAATGTCAAAAATTGTTATCAGCGGACGAGATGTCATCTTTCCTTTTCTGTTCTTTAAACCGATGCCCGCATTAAGTTGATTCGGCCGAGGTCAAGTCTCAATTTAGGTTGAGGTTGATCGTCGCTGACAATCGAGAAACTTGTCCCAGTTGGGCTAGTCTCTTAAGCCTGGCAATAAAAGCGGGACCAGTCGGGCAAGTTTATGTCATTTTCCTCAGTCAAAGGTCCGATCACCCAGATTATCTCCCCGTCCTTCACTAAACATCATCTTATGCCTTGCGCTTTGCATCTTGCGCCCTATTCCTTGTAACCTTTCTGTTCAATTCCACTGGAAGCCATCCATTCTTGTCATATTTGAGGCAATAATTATCCGTTTGACCCAGCTTATCATTGCTCTTCTCTTTGAACTAGCGAAAAGCCAACCAGCTTACAAGCCTGCACCTCCTCTGTCACAATGTCTCCTCGCTCTAATGTGCCATCCAGCTCAGAGGCCAAGGTAAAAGCCTATTCGGGTCTCTTATGTCAAGTCTGCCGAGTCACCTAACCATCGACTTAGGAACGGCGGGCGCGTAATAGGGCAGCGCAGCTAAAGTTTCGGAAGAAGAAACAAGAGGCCGATGAAACACGCTGTAACCGGATAAAGCAGCTTGAGGGCGTGATTGAGAAAATGAGCACTGTATTGGTAGGCTTTACAGATGGCCTTTTGCAGCAGGATGTCGTCCAACAAAGCCCTGGAATGATGGCCAGCATTCAAGGCGTTATCGCCAATATCCTTACATTGGCCAATGAGGCTGGAGACTCTGAACAAGACCCCAAGGCTCGTAAGGCTCGAGGGAAAGCCACTGAATTCCAGTACCATTCTCCCGAAGACTTCGAGGCTCAGTTTCATAGTTCAAGCCCCAATATTGCCACTGCCGCTACTTCCGACGACCCAATGACTGCCATTTCCCCAATGCCCCTTACGGACAACCCCCCCATAAATATGCCTTTGTTCAAAGACACAGTGTTACCACTACCGGAAGTTCTAGCGGTCTACTCTCAAGAGAACTACCCACCATCTACGATCCCGGCACCTCTCAGCCCTCTTTTATGGACATCCTCATTGCCACCTCTTTCTCTCAATTCTTTCATTTGTCGTCTTACATATTCATGCTTCAGGGCAGGCTGTCTTGTTCTCAGCAGATCAATGGATGCACCACTTCCCCTATCAGAGGAGAGTCGTATGTTTGGCTCGACCCTTCGCTACCGCGAAAGGGATGAAATGATCTTGAGAATGCGATGGCTGCTCGGCCCTGGCAAGCATGAACTTCAGACCTTGGCAGAGTTACCCTGGGGAGGGAGATGGTGGGATCAAGAGTTTTCTAGTAGCGATCTTGCGAACTATGCCACGAATGCCGCGATGGTTGACTCATCTGCCCCCCAGTTCCTCAGTGTCATTGGTGTCGAGAAACAGCTCATTGCACTTGGCGCTCGCTTTGTGGATAAAGTGACTATCGAGTTAGACTCGAGTGCCCTGGCGATTCTGTCTGGGAATCGCCTAGAACCTAGCTGCGCACAGCCAGATAGCTGGAGTTTTGTCAACCTTTTTCCGTCAAAGGATTCACGACCGCAGATAGACGCGCGAAGAGTGCGGGTCAATGTGAATTTGCTCATAGCAAACTTGACAAAGATAGCGGTTTGTTTGATGAAAGGTCCTGGCTTTCCAAGACAGGCATTGAGAGGAGCTATTGAACAGTCTATAATTACGAGGAAGATCAACCCAGGAAGGCCCGGCATGGCCAATATGGAATCAACGCTTTGTTACTAGACTCAGTAGCAGTACCTGAGTATCTACTTGAACATCTTGTCTGGCTTCTGCTTGAACTCCTTTTGTCAATTTTCAATTTTCAATTTTCTGATTTTACCCTTCATAGCAGTTCGACGCAATGAAAATCATAATTATGTCTTCGATTCTTTCGTGTTTGTATCGTTGCCGGTGGAATGGAGTGATTCGCTGCAAAACCCCGAGCTGATGCTCTCGTGTCCTCTCTGTGGATACGTGAAACAATAAGGTATATATTTCTTTTACATAGGACAAGCTTCTCTATAGCTAGTAATTTGGTCTTAAAGAACATGATTTGGTGCTTCTCGCCGAAGCAAATGAATACCATTGATCATGGAAGCTCATACCTCTGATCTGAGGGGGGTTTAGCACCAAGAGGATCTCTATCGAGTTCAGTACATTTTGCAAATCTTCCCACGTCTTCTGGACTGAAATGCTGATACGGGGGGGCCACGGAGCCAACCTCACCTCGGCCCTTGTCAACTTTAATCGTACTATATGGCGACGCACTCTTTGGGTTCCTCGCGCTCCTGGCCCTCCACAAAAAGAAAGCTGCCAGGGAAGTCGCCAAGGCAATGACACGAGGGACTACTCCAACGCTGATGCCGGTTATCTTTCTGGATGAAAATTTGTTTCCATTTGAGGATGATGATTCTGAATTGGTTGTCGAAGTTGGGCTGTCTTCAGATGAAGCTGAAGAAGACACCTCGTTTCCTGTCAGCAAGTGTACAGGCGTAATTGTTCGAAAATTCTTGAAGCGTGGCTCACCTCTGAAACTGTTATACTGAACGCCTTATCAGTCACGTCTGACGCACTTGTCATGAGCCGGTGCTGTAGAGTCTGATACGGAGTGTCGTCGACATCTGGACTCATAAATACCGGCCTATTAGGAATACAGTCGAGATGAAACTTGGCTCCATTATGGACGTTGATGAATCTGTAGGTATTGTTTGACTTCCACTCAGAAACGTCCCACTGTTGTATTTCGTCATTGCTAGCATCGAGTAGGCGAGGCCGAATTCTTGTATATTCGTCGGCAGCATCGCTGGAAAGGCACACAGAGAGCTGCTTATACGCGCCGGTCTGTGAATACCTAAGAATATACCTGCCGAGAGTTGAGTCAACTGGTTGCTAGCCCCAAGGATGTTAGTTGTCGTCAAACACTGGTAAGGTGGCTTACGAATTGCCAGCATGCCTTCACGGCTTGCTTATCTGTCTTCACCGGCTACACCTGGAGGTTGGCATCGTTTTCCTTTGTGTCCTGGTTTGTTTGTAGCATCTCCCTAAAGTCATTCTTGTAGTTCTGATCCACAGCTTGTTCTGTAATGTGATACCAGACATTTGGGTCGAGGATAGTGACCGGTATGGGATCTGCCATCGTCAAGGCCTTCCTCCCACCAAAATGACTCTCCATTCCAAAAGGTTTATGAGAATATTATGAGAGTTTCAGCATGCGGTCTGCAAACCTATAGAGCCTGAAATGTGGCAAGCCTCAATTCTTTTATTATTGTAAATCTTGCTGGTCAGTCGGGAAGTTTGACATAAGAATGCCCGGATTTTAAATTGCCCATCAATACAGCGAGTCAGGTCAATCTCTACACCCTTCCCTGTAGTTGGCTTGACAAAATCTATACTTTGTATCAATAATCAAGAACTTACTTTCCGGGTGCACCCATAAGAAATGCGTAAAGTCTCAAAATTCGAACTCGCCGAAACATACGCAGCATCACATCGCATTGAAAGGATTACTTGCTTCAGGTAGACGCTATTAACTCGCCAAAAGGCACTATTTATAAATATCCTAACTCCGTCCTATAAATACAATTCTCCTTCTTGATGCCTTATTCATCAATGGCATGAGCATTTGCAGTCAAGTACTGTACAGGACGACCCTCTCTGCCTTTTTACTAGATTGATTCTAAGCAACTTGTTATTTCATAGGCTTTTGGCTAAGGGGAGATTTTGACTAACCAATTTTGGAATCTTCCTCGACGTCCACGTCTCCGAGAGCTTCCCTCTTCTTGGCTGTGGCCTTGACACCAGAAGCTGGTATCTCAATGTCCTTGGTGACAGTAGTTCCAGTCTTGGCACCACCGTTCTTGAACTCGTCCATTGAAATCGCGGGGGCAACAGTGGCCTCATGGAACTCGTCATTGAGTTGCTCTTTCTCGTGGATGTGGTTTGTAGTGTGGATGACCTTTTGTTGGACGGTTTCTCTCTCGATCACGGGCTGAATATTCTCGTGGAGATGGCTGGGACAATATGTAAGATTCGGGTACATGAAGCGGGGGCGTTAACGGTACTTACTGGTGAATGTGCTCATTCTCTTTTGTGGGAGCATACTCTCTTGAATGGGTAGTGTCCTCAACGATTTTCTCGTTCTTGATCCTGGCAGCTTCTTCCTTGGCCTTCATCTTAGCCTCGTTATTGCGATGGTCGATCTCCTCTTCGAATTCATTCTCCTTGTAGACATGCTTGGTGGGCAGGACATTCTTGTCCTTGACTGGCTGAATGGTGGTATGGTAATGATCCTGGTGGACCTCGTGATCGACTTCAGTGTCAACCTTCTCATGTTCGTGAGACTTGACGTCTTCGTGCACGACAGGAGCTTGCTTCTCCTTGTGAATGGTGGCATCGTCAGTAGTCTCAACGGTCTTGTCAACAGTCTTGCTGAGACTCTTGTCGGCTTGCTTAGTGGCTGGTGCGTTGGTTTCGTTTTGTTCTTCCAAAGGAACACCAGTAACGATGTTCTTGACGGATGAGGCCAATCTGCCGAGGGCGTTAGGAGGAAGTTCAGATGCCATTGTCAATATGTAAAGGATTTCGATGTGATTCGAGTAAATGCGTGATTGGATTCGTAGTCGGATGCTAGAATATCTGTGGTTTAAATAAGCTGTAGAGCTCTCTTTTAAGAGCTCTGGCTGATCAATGAGCTCATTCCGCAGTCCCCGGCAGTGTATGTAGCTCATGTTGTCATTGTTCGTCATTCTTTGCACAATTAATTACGATTTAGGATCTATGACGATGCACTTTAACATGCAGCCAAATTACTTCTTCCGTGTGCCTGGACCTGCCAGATCTATCGATCGTTTTGATCCTTGATCGTCCTTTGATTCTGTCACTCCAAATCTCAGATGCGGTGTCATTGTCGCCTTTCTAGTGGTCATGGTGGAGAGCTTACGCCACAGTGATGTATCGACTACGTAGCTCATGCCAGCGGAACCCAGGTTTTCTCATGCAGGAGCGTTATTGAGCCGCAGTTGATAGGGTAATTCAGGATGTCGATCGCTTTTGTGGCGCGGAATCTTACTCCGAGCTCCCCTGTTGGGTTTAGTTTTGAAATTGCAAGATCGAGAATACCTGTTTCACTGCTGAAATTATATGGGAAAATTTGTAGTTGTCATCGGGAGACCAGCCTCGGCCGCTATTGATTCTCCACCAATCAAGAAAAGATATCCTGGAGATCGGTGGGGCAAGCATGTGCTCTAAGTTCTGTCTGCTGATTTAAGCTCTCATCCAAAAGTCTATGCTGCAAATGACAAGCATGCGCTCTCTAAACTTGGCTTTGATCATCCAGGACTCGACCGCACGTCATTGGGCTGACAAGAGCCAGGCATGAGCTTGTTTTCTCTCTCATCGATGTGTTAAGGTTGGCTGGTTAGTTACTGGGGACAGGAAGAGTAGATATTTCCTGATCAGTGCAACTGCCACTTGTCATATCGTATAGCTGTAGGGTAGTCCATTAATGATGATAACATTGGGTACCCAACAAACACATTTTTGCATGGTGCTTTTTCTCTGGTTGATGGTAGGCAAGAAAAAGACTACTTACAAGTGAACAGTGATGTCATTACCCAAATGAATTATACGGCAGTCTTACGAACCTCGTGTCACGACTGACTAAAACTCAACAAGCGACCTTTTAGGTCAAAAGAATTTTCTTTTCAATAGCTATTCACTCCTTTCAACAGCGACATTGTGCGGAACTCGGCATGCTAACTCATCGTCAACTATGAAAACTATGTCTAATCTGAGAAGCTTGTCTGTAATTAGAACCAAATACCGGCAGCCTCAGCCCTAAGCCTTGGACTCTAAACTTCGTCTGCAATGGCCGTCATGTTCACGTCTCCCGTCTTGATGAACTGCTTCTCCTTGGGTAACGAATCCAAAAACTTATCTGAAACCTTCAGATGATCCTTGACAATCTGTTTGGGTGTCAAAGCCAACCATTGTGCCACCGAAACATCTGAGAACTTGGGCGCCTGAAGAACCTCGAGGAAGATCAAGTCCTCCGTTCCAGTATTCTCGACATAGTGAGAGTTTGCAGCAGGGATGTATCCAACGCCACCAGCAGTGAAGTCGAAGGTGCGAGCGGACGAGGCTGCTTTGAAGACGGTGATTCTGCCACTGCCCTGGAGGAAGTAACTCCACTCATCAGAGGTAGTATGCCAGTGGATCTCGCGGAGTGCACCGGGCTGAACGACAACAAGAGCGGCTGAGAAGCCTTTGGCGATTGGGAAGGTCGTAGGGTCAATGATCTTTACGGAGCCTCCGGGTACGGTATGGGGCTTCTGCTGAGACCAATGGTATGTGTATGAACCATTGCCTGTCAACGCTCCAGCTGAACCCGTCACGTTCTGTTTCTCAATATCTTTCGGTGCTGGTGTTCCGTTGAAAATCTGAAAGTTTACATGTTAGGGTGTAGATAGATGCTGGGGTAATGCACTCACATAGAGCTCATCCTTGGGGATGTTGTCAAAGGCCGTTGTCTCGGTCTCAAAGTTCTTTGCCAGTACGGAGACAGGGTTTCGCAAGAACAGTTCAGATACAAGGAATGTCTCATCTTCTGAGAAGGTGCCCTGGTCAAATACCAGCAGGAACTCAACGCCCTTATCAAAAGCCTGGAGACTGTGAGGGACGCCAGCAGGGAAGAACCAGACGTCACCTTCGCAGAGATCATCGACAAAGCTTTTGCCCTCGTCGTTGACAGCAGCGACACGCAGGCAGCCCTTTGTAACCAATGCCCACTCATTAGCGGTATGCCAGTGCAGCTCGCGGTACGCATTAGGAGCGAGACGCATGTCGACTCCAGCCATGGCAGTAGCAGCAGGAAGAACATCCTGGTTCTGCTGTCGAGCCCATCCAGCGCCAGCTTCACTACCAAGACGGTTGTGAGAAAGACCAAGCGGCCACATGGCATTGGGGACATCTCCGGCATCTGTACCTGGAGGAGCAAAAAGATCGGGGTTGAGTCTCTCATAGTCGTAAGTTCGGGGACCAGGATCTGTGGCACCTAGCTTGCCACGGATTGGCTGAGGTACATCTACACCATCAAAATCCAGATAGAGCCCGAGCTTGGGGTCAGCTTCCTGGCCATTGACGAGCTTGGGGTCTTTGACGATAGCAGAATCCTGTTCAGGGTCTGGAAGAGGAGCGTTTCCGCCGAGCAAGCTAGAGTCACCATACAACGAACCGCTCGTTGAAGTGACTGTTGGTGTCGGAGGCTTTACTCCGCCTACAGGTCCCTTATTCTCCCCATAATCGCCCATTCTAATACTTCTTAGCTTTTGGTTTGGCATTAGGATCAAGTGTGTACTCACTGGGGGGCAGGAAGGGCTGAGCCTGGAGCAACAGACAGTGAAGCCACCAAGGCTCTGAAGAAGGCGTTGCGGTGTACCATGTTGACTATGGCCTCGAGAATTAAAAGTAATTGCTTGTCTTGATGATTAAACTCAAAGATGCGAGCTGTGATTCTAGAAGTCAACGACGGTAGCAGGCTGCTGCCTCTTATAGAATTTGAGCTCTCAACGTGTGTGTTCTATGATCATAATCGAAAGTGTTGCCTGTAAAGGACGATCAACGTCCTCTCGTGGCTGAGCAATTGCATTCACCGTGATGTAGGGCTAACTCCGAGATCACCGAGATCCCGAAGTCATCATGGAAGCATTCGGTGCCGACGGAGCATTCGGATAGGTAGTATGTGTAACACAAGACAAAAGTTCCGTCAGCACTACCCAATTGCCAGAGTCAATGGTGGACATAAGAAGTGACATGCATGAGGGTCGATACTCGACATACCCAAATCGCGAAATTGTTAACGATATCCATGCTTCTTAGTAATGATCTCGACGTCCCCGAACCAGTAGAATTCGTCGGTTCATGTCCTCAGAGTCGCACGGAACGGCACGAAAGGCCCGGGATTATCTTGGCATCAGAAGCCGACGGATGTTCGGCACTTGCATTACTCAGCTTTCGAGGCTCGCAACCTAATTACAACGTATACACAACTCTTGGTGTTGCGTTGCCTCTCAAAAGTAATGTCATTGATAGATCCCATGCGCTGTCTAGTTGACCAAACCGTCCAGAGCACTCATACCAGAAGACCTTTTTCTCAGGTATTCTAGTTCCATAGTCGAGTAATCTGTCATTAAACACAGAAGTTGTATATTTTTAGAGGCAGGTCTTCAAGGTTACATCTCGTTGAAACGTTGCTCAAATGCAAGGGACTGACTGGAAAGTCCGGGACTTGCGATCCGCGATCCTCGATTCAACGAAAACTCCAATTGAAGGAGAAACTTGATTTTCTGTCTGCTTCGGTACCGAAAAGGTCCAGTGAACGCGAAATGTGACGATCTGCTACGCATTTTGTCTAATCACATCTCGTCCCCGGCTTTAAACTCACTACATAGCATGCTCATTGGTGAAAACGGAACGCACGGATGAAATAGCATCTCCTTAAGTCAAAGCGTTTGAAGCCACAAGCAGATCGGTGCCTTGCTAGATATAGCGTCATTTCTTTGAACGGGAGCCTAAAAGTAGGCTCGCCTCTTGATGACCCATTGCCCAAAGGGAGATGACATGAGACTATCTTACGCCAAAATTCACCGACCTACTCCCAACCCTAACGTTATTCTAGGTACTAGTCTTGTTCAAGAATGGGACTCTTTCGCCCTCCAGGCTACATGCGCAAAATCTTCGGGTCGATCAGGAGCAAATGAGCACTGCTGTTGTTGGGTACTGACGAAGAAAAGCCATGGAACTACCAAGAGAGTTGAAGCACTCAAATTTGAGTGGTAAGGCCATTTCTGTATCTTGAAGTCTCGGGAAGAAAAGAGCATCGAGACTTCTCCTTCTCTACCCGTGAGTAGGTTGAGGGTTCAAAAGAGGCTTCAGCCCCAACACAAAGGTAAAGGACACATATTAACACATATGGGCAATATACTCATCGCCCTCACTGGTGCCACTTCACCTGAACACTCTTACTCTAGTTGAAGTACAAGGGTAAGTGTAATCCTGTTTCTTGGCATATCAGTCTAGTGAATGTTATCTGTTATATTAACAGCCTAACGGGAACTTTAGTGACATGGTTTAACAAAAGCAGAGTTGACCTTTTGCTGAAATGAAACAAAAAGCTGGGAGGAGAATCATACAGATGATAGGAACTACAATGTTAGCCTAACTACACAAAGTCCGCAAGTATTTTGAAAGCTTCATGTCACTTGATTTAAGGAGAGTATGACCCATGGGCTCTAGTTCAATAAGTACGAAGTCTGCCCACGGAGAGGTATATTCTCTTGGATTTCCAGGCGGCCAATCTTGGAAGTAAGTGTGATGGAAACAAATTCTGATATCATGGAAGTATTCTGTTGGTACTGTTTTTGAATTCGGTAGCAAATTTAGCACTTTATGCGAAAGCAAATATCGAAGTTCTTTGCTCAACAAACATACCCTGGGTCAAGAGACTTTGGCAAAAGACCGACCACGATCGGCCGGCCCATTATGCACGCGACTTCTAATTATTACAGATAAGAAGTTCAACCCTGATATAATTCCTGGTTCGCATAATGTATCTGTAAGATCATGCTAATCGTGAAAACCGATGTTGCTGTATTTTGTCCAGGCTGTATAAAATCCGTCGAGTGGTAGGCAAGCTTAATCGCGATTGGTGATATCTAACATCTCCACAAACGTAGCTATTCCTATCGATAACAGCTGGTGTCACGTTCTTCTAATTTCTTTGTTGGCCAAGCTGTCCTGGTTGGCTCTTTCAGGTCCAGCGGTACTCTCTTAGGGCTCGTCGGCCGTTCGAAGTGAGAAGCCGCCTAACCCCTGTATCTCGGAGCAAAAATACGAATGGCAAGACGAAAATTAGGCATGTATTTCCCCGATACCCTTGTTCGGTCTCTCAGATCTTTGGATAATGTGAGCGAAAAAGGAGCACTTGTGTCAGACGCCGTTTCCCCGGAAATCATGCGTCTGTCAGGCCCCCCTAGTCAAAGTGTTAGAGTGGCAATAGTGTGTCGCTGAAGGAAGCATAAATTTTGTTGGTTGAGTTAATATTTGGGGCTTCGTCCCGCAGGAGATGCAGCCTGAATGCAGCCCGATTCATGTCTTGAATGAGGCTAACTGACTGGGTCTCACTACACAGCGGGAAGACAGACAGACAGAAAGGGCTGCAATCGAAGGCCACTGTACCACGTAGCACGAGTCAGTAATTCTCGCCAAGCAATGGCCCTGACCCGTAAATCGCACGGCCTATGGCACAAATAGCGACTTCTGGACTGCACCCAGATAGTCCATCGCCGATCGATGCTCTCAGCCCGGCTGTTATGACATTGTATCAGGACATGTCGTTGATCCTTAACGTCATGTTTCGCTGTGCCCTTCGCTAGTGGGAAAGAACTCTTCGTTCCGTTGTGGTGTCGTCCATCCCGTATCCGCCGGGGAACCAGGAACGGGCCGCAAAGGTGCCGATGGATGGAGTAAACCCCTGGAATATGGAACTTTTGCCTTTGATTCACGATCTTATGAATGAGGCAGCTGTTCGTGATAGGTCCAAGTCTCAAGATGCTAATGACCTCCATCATGAGCCATAGCGACTCATGGTCCCACGGGGTGGGGCATTTCCGAGAGTTGACAGGGGACAAACATCAGCTTAAACTAATGCTGCAGTTTAACTACCTAATAAACAACAACCGAATGCAAGACCAGCATGACCCCGTTAGAAACACCCGACTCGCGCAGAATTTTCCGTGGTCCAAGACTCTTACAATTGACCTGATTTAGCCAGAAGCAGACAAGAGCCGAGCAAGTGGGGGGAACTGAGGCTCTCAAGTAACTATATCGCACTAGTTGGCATAGCTTCTTCAACTCTAACTTCTCTTGTATGCATGTTGAGTCCCACTTGGAACGACAATCTTTCCACCTGGCCACAGTCTCGCGCTGTATCTGTGGGCTGATGATGTGGCAGTTGATCAACTATTCAAGGCCTTGCAGCATGCAGTGAAGTGTGCTTGTGCTAAATTCTTCTCCACGGTGTAGATCATGGGGGCGTCATCTTCTCATTGGCTTCCTTCTCTATCACGAGCCTTTTTGTGTTACACTGGCGCAAAGTTACAGGGTTCCAGTTATACAAACACCGCGAATCGCTTCACGGTCCATCGGGCGTCCTGATATCAATGGCCATATTACGAGCGGGACGTCGGCTGAGAGTTTCCTCTTATGGAAATACAAGGGCTGATATCAAGAAGTCCATGAAAAGAACGAGTCCACGGATGGGTATAAGTAGCTGGCTATGTCCAGAGCACTCTCTCTCACTTCACTATACACTCAAACACAATCATCATCACAAAGTTGCACTCCTCTCTCATTCACAATGAAGTTCACAACCACCCTCCTCAACCTCTTCGCCACTCAGGCCCTCGCCGTCAACATGTACTCAGCCCCCAACGCCGCAGCTGAATGCGGTGCCCTCGGCGTCGCAGAATGGGATCTCGATGCCCTTCCCGCCGGCATGGACGTCTCTGAGCTCCGCAAATGCAAGGAGCATCCCCTCTCAGTCAAGATACACAGCCGCAACCCTGACTCTACAAAGGTCAACGTCCTTGAGAAGAGAAAGTGCACTTCTTCAAAGTGGAAGGCCAAGGCTGGCTGCGACAAGTCTTGGTGCTGGCAGAACTGCGGCACTTACAAGGAGGTCGAATGGGGTATGTGGTGCTGGTCTGCCCACAAAGATGGAAAGGGTTCTTGGATGGGCTGTGAGAAGGACAGCGACTGTCCTACTGACGACAAGTTCTGCGCTAAGGGTGACTGCCAGCAGTGTGGTTGCGGCTGCTAAGCCAAACACCTTCATGATTGGCTCCTCTGAGATGGAAACACAGCCACTTGCTCCAGCACTTCTTCGAGGAAATTCGACTCGGCTTATATTGTGGCAAAACCTGAAATATATATAGCCTAGCCCGGCTGAAACTTTACATTCTGATAAAGGTTGTCACTCTTCAATTACATAGATATATGCAGGACTTTGCTTTTGGGGACTATATTATCGTCATTGTCCCATCATGTGTGAGATCTCTGGCTACAGCAATCCTTGTCTTGACTAATAGTGAGCAACTAATCCAGAAATACAAAAAGGTATCACGTCTCCAGCTTCACTTAATGAACAGAAAAAACTAAATCTCAGGAATAGATATTGCAGGAAAACATTCCTAGGTATCTTTCAAGGAGACCGACCATACGCGCAGTCTACTACCAAGCTTCGGAGCATTATTCCAAGTCTAGAGACAGTTAGGTTTATAGAACATTGGCGGAGTTTTCGATTTCGATCACTGTCAAGATATGTGGCTGTACTCTAATGTTTCTGAGTGCAGGTCAGACGAAACAAAGACTTGCTACATTCGTTCTTTCAAACCGTTGTATACCAGTAAGGCTTTCTTTACAATGTTTCATTTGGCACTGAAGAAACTACTGTAACTATGATTACACGAGACCATATAAAGTTCCCAGCGAGGCAAACAGTGTCTGGCCATGAAGGCGCAGCTATGCCGCAGGTCGCTGACCATAAAGTTCAGCTTTACGCTGCTAAGATGTAACGAGGGCATACAATACAAGCCTCTTCCCACCAAGCTTCCATGATACATGAAGGGGCATAAGTTTAGTGAGCGATCACGGTAATTCCCGAAGAGGGGCATTTGGGTAAACAGCTGTTTCGTCTGGTGTTCGATACCCAAGTGACTAACTCCTCAAGAGGTTGATGGCCAAGTCTTGACAACTTCCAAGTGTCGAGACAAAGGAACCTTCCACGTTTCGTTCAGAGACGACGTCCTGGACATGAAACACGTATAGGTAGGTTTCGCACACGACCTTTGCCACAGGTTGAACAAGTAAATGTGATGCAATTGTTTCTATTCTATTCAAGCCCTTCAGGATGTTTTTCGTTCATCATATTCCCCATATTGCCACCGTTTATGGTTTTCCTCCGCCCACCATCTCGCTATGAAAGCCCCCTCTTCAACCCATTGCGCAACATCATTGCCAAATCTCCTTGAAACAACATCTGTGAAAGAAGTAAAGTCGAAACTCTGCACAGAGTCGTGCTCCATGGGATCTTCGTCCACGTTGCTTAATCGCCATTCGACATTGTCGATGAGAGGAATGGCAAGATGGCGCTCTGGGTAACGGGCATCTCGGGCAGTTACTACAGCCCGACCAGGATTTACAACAACAAACTGCCAGTTGCCTTGACCGGTTGTCTCGTTCTTTGTGAGGAGTGGTCGAATTAGCGATTGACCTTCGTAGTTGCGGACGAGGTCGGAAGCCGCTTGTCGGCTGGCGTTGTTTAGCGAGCCTGTCTCGAGGAGAAGATCCAGGATGGTTGGTAAGATTTGGGAGGAATGGACAGCATCGTGAATGTCGAATGCGGGCAGGAGAGGGTGAGATAGTACTAGAGGAACGTGGTCGATGCCGATACTGGGGTTGTAGTAAGGCGACACGGCGCCATTCTCAGGCATCGAGATGCCGTGGTCTCCGACGAAGACAATGAGGGTCTCATTAGCGACACCCTGCTCGTCCAGTAGATCCAAGATCTTGCGTAGCCATCGATCTTCGTAGCCTTCTGTATTGAGATAATGCGAAAGCATATCATGGCCATTAGCAAGTGGGACGTACTCCTCCCCCTCAGGCAACTTGTAGGCGTGGTGACTTGTCGATGTTATGTGCGACAAGAAAACTCGCTCCTCCTTCTCTTTGGCCTGGACAAACACGTCACGGAAGTAATCCTCCAGAGGGTCCTCTTCAAAGGCAAAGCCGTTGATTCGAGGTAGTGTCACCGGTCCGTGTGTCGCATTCTCGGATCGTAGCCACTCAAGTCCGATGAGGTGCTCCTCCGGGAAGCCAGTTGCCTCCATTAACTCCTGCTGGTTGTTGTATCCCAAAGTCGCTGCCGAGTAGAAGTATGACTGCCATTTGAAGTCGCTGAAAGGGCGCGACCCTGTGTCGGTAGCGTTCGACACTTGGTTCAGAGCTTCAAAGATATGAGCCAAGCACGGCTGGTAGACATGGTGCGCGTAGTCGAGATTGAAGTCGGCCAGCAATGGACCGATACCGCACAAAGTACCGACCAAGCTCTTGAAGGTAAAGGTGCCGGTGGTATGGGCATTGGTAAAGTGAACGCCGCCGCGCTTGGGCTTGGACCCTTGGTGGTCGAAGCCATCGTCGTAGTCGCCTGTGATATAGTTGGCGGTAGGAGTGAGATTGGCCAATTTCTCCTGGGCCTCTTGTGGAATGGTGTTGTCGGGGAATGATGATGCTAAAAGTTCCCAAATGTTTCCGTCCTTCTTGATTGGGAAAACGTCATTTCGTGTGCTTTCGAGGAAGCACAGAATAACATGTCGAATGGGAACGTCTTGCAGCTTGTCCTTCAGCGTGGGAACAAGGTCTTGCCCGAGATTCGATATCTTCAATGGGTCGACATCAGCATTGTAATGCGGGCGCTTCGAGTGCCAATCCTCAAACCCGGCCAGGACTTGATCGTTGGGAAGCCAATCGAATGGCTCGGCCGTCGCGAGCGCAGTGAGGTTGTCCCAACTATGCTGAATGCCAGTGCCGAAAACACTGGGCAAGTCTTGTAATGTCGGTCCCGAGGAAAAGTCCACGAATGGCGACAGTGCTGCAGTATAAGAAAGAAATATGAGAGATCGATCGGAGGGTCGGGCGACGGCCGCGTAAAGGAGCGTGAGCAAGAAGATGGCGGCCAAAGCGCATGGCACGGATCTCAAAGCAGTTCTTAGTCGGAATTGGAACGGGCTCAGGTGCTGGGTCTTTTGTTCTTGCAGGTCGTCGTCGGAACTTTCGTCATCGAAAGATTCGGTCTGGCCCTCGAGGTCGGCTTTCGGGACAGGAACGTAGCGATTTTGGCGGGGGAAAATGCGACGGAGGAATTGCCAAGCATTGGCGATCGATCGATGCACAACCTCGGCGACATAGCCATGGATTTTGTAGCAGGGTGTTTTGAGGAGCCAGCTCAGTAAGATGTTGGCGCAGAGGACACTTGTAAATGCGACGCTGCCCGAAAGCATCAACGATTTAGAAGAGGGGTCGTTTGGCAGAGAGATGTTGCTGTAATGTATTTCGGAGCCGGCGACGAGGTAGAAGGATATCGAGACGACACTGAGCAACGCGTTGATGAACATGAATATTGCGGTTAAGACGAGGATGGCGATTTGCGACCGCGTGGGGAGGTTCGTGGACCATTGGTCAAGGAGGAGTCGAATGAGGGTGAGGACGACGACATCTTGTGTAACGAAAGAATAGCCCCATCGATGCAATAAATTTTGGTGCACGGCGTTGATGTGTGCGTAGATGTGTATTATCTTGGCGCCCCAAACTGCGAGTGCTGTGAAGGTGAAGAAGAATTGGCGATTGGGTACTCGTTTTAGGAGAGCGCATGCGAGCGCCAAGGCCGCTTGGGACGGTGTCGTATTCTGCATCATAAGGTAGGTGGTTGTCCAAAAAGAGAGGAAGAAGAAGATAAACCCGCTATTAAAAAAAAAAAGATGCCACGTTATTGAGCTTCCAAATAAGCTCTCACAGAAAAAAGTCTGTTATTACAGAAAAGTATCGCATGGCAAAAGACACAACAGCAAAGGCAAAAAGCTTGAAACAGAGTGCGCCCAGCTGGGACCACGGGCAAGACCGTTATTAAGGGGGTTTTCACTGCCTGAGCTGCCTGTAGGTACCTGCACTGGATGTGGAGGGAGCCTCAGCCTCAGCCCTTTTTGCCATTTGGGGGCCAGCTTCTGCCGGTGCGCTGACATTTGCATACGCCTGGCTCCAATCAGGGCTCCCGTCGGTGATCAAAATAGTTACAGTACAACGGGTCACTCAAAAGGAGATGACTCGTGTGACTTAGGCTTTTTTTGGGGCGGCTGGCCCCGGATCTTCGGCACGTACCAGAACGGGCTGAATGTGCCGTTGTCAGCGTCGAGACAAAGATGGTGCTGGGCGGCGTCAATCTAGCCCGAACACAGGGTTCAGAGGATACAGTTTACATTTCCCATAGATTGCATCCATCACGACAATCTGTGGGTGGGTGCAACATGGTGATAATGGCGGTCAGATTCAGCGATTGACCGACAAGTCGCACATCGAAAAGTGACGTTTGGAATGGACGTCAAGACCCATCCATGCATCAGATTTCACAGATTTCAGAAGATGGATCCCCAAAACACAGGGGTCATTCCAGGGCTGGGTCCGCTAACGGTAGTGAAAATGATTGGCCCTCGGCTCTAATTTCCTCTAAAGCTTAGTTGTAAGGGGCAAAGGGGCTCGGTAACATGGGTTCAAAATGCACAATGGCTCTCGCGTGCCGGCTCCTTCACAGCTGTTGTGGACAGCTTTGCCGTTGCCGCTCCAGATTCTGATTCATGACCTCCAAGACCGCATAATTAACCCACGACAGTATCATGATCTTGAGATGTTGACGCCCAACCTTCAGTGGCCGTAACGGGAATGCGCCGAATTGCATGTAGGTAATACGAGGCAACTGTTTGTGTCCTGTGCATCGCTGCATTTGTCGTTTTACGGGCCAGCCAGCCAGTGAGTCCAAACACAGCCCCATCTACCGCCAATCAATGTGGAGCAAACCCCGCTGAACTGTGCCCCTTGTGCAGGGAAAACAACCGGGTTAGTCGCGTGTTAAATTTGGAGGGGCTTGGTCCAGGCTGATGTCTTGCTTCTGATTGGCATGTGTTGTGATCTTCAAAGGGGGGGAAAAGTCTAGAAGAGCCATTCTGCCTTGGCTCGCCCGACTCTGCCACCCTCTTCAGCCCTATTTCCTGGAAGCGAAGCCATTTGTGTTAATGAATTGTAATTGTGATCTTGTGATTTGGCTTCGCATGTGTCGCGTCAGGCATTTCCTCAATCAGCAGCCACCTCAATCCGAGAGCATTTAACCTGGCCATTTACGCCACTGCCCAGAACGACAATTTTCGGTTTCCCACTGCCATTTACTGTGGCCCCCAAACAGAAGGATTTAACGCAAGATGATCACCATTCGCTACCAAAATGATAGTCGGAGGATTCAATGCAAAACAGGGTAGAGTCTGGCGCTAGGGGCCCGAAGGATGCGAGAAATCCACCACCAGAATTGCATCAGCTGAAAGAAACCTACTCATAGCCACGAAACATGCATTTGCCTACCTATTAATGAAACGCTATTGATCATGTCATCCAAACGCTTATTCGAGAAAATATATCGTAAAATCCAGGTTTCATTACTACAGCTAAACTATTTGAGCAATCTCGCCCAAACTAGAAGCTTTTGCGTCATTCTCAAGAAGCTAGAATAGGGTAGGCACCTTGCTTGCGACGATTAATGCACATCGTGACAAATAAACCTCCCCGCGGGGCCCGAAAACAGTTGTCAGTCATTTGATTTACGTGCACTCTGTGTAATATCGCCAGAGCCTAAAGTGTTGATCTTTTCATTCAAACATGGATCCTTGTCTGCATGTTGAGATTCCGAAACTTTCTGCAGCTCTCGAACCCGCGGCCTCCGGAACATTGTCTTTCGTATTGTGCAATTAGATGTGCACTGACTACGCTGGAAAGGTTCCATGGCACGGGATGAGATTAAGTTCTTACACAAAAACTCTGGATGCACGTGGTCATCCTTGTGGTTCAACTTGAAGCTGCTCTGAACTTTATGATGACGGTGATTGCGATGACATCACCAGGTGATCATGAGCTAGATGTATGAAGGCTACCCCATAGGGCAACAGAAGTGAGCTATGGTAAGTTTGTCAAGCGACTCGTAGGAGTTTCTTCATACTCATCTTCTTCTCAAAGATGGATGTAATCGCAGATATTAAGTCTCTTATAATGAAGCTGGTGTTTTCTCATTCTATAATACAGATGCCAGGAAACATAACCTTCTCTGAGAGTTGAAGCTGGCCGAAGATAGATTTTGTGAGTAGGTGGCCATGTTCAACTTCATATCCTTGAAAAGATGTCATATGATTAATTCAAGACAACAAGACTGTGCTTCTCAAAGTATGGTATCTAGACTTTCGTTCTCGGCTCCATTGGTTGAAATGGGTTGCAGTATTTGCACGTCGGGCGCACCACTACACGTAGTTCCCGGACCCGCTGTCCCTTCCGTGATATCGCTGAGGCGCCTGAGGCCTAAGGGGCTTCATGGCTAATTTCTGAAATCCCAAGGCTGCGTATATCTTCACCTCTCAGTTAAAATGACGCGAGGTAAAAGTACAATATCAATACCACCAACGACCAAGAATGCCAAGCATTTATGACGACAAGAATAAAGCAATCAACAACCAAGGGCATCGCGGAATAATATTCGGCGCGGTTCGGGCTTTAGCCGGAGCCCGCGAAATGCAATACCAACATGTCAGCATGGCTATCTTCAATACACCTCATCTCTCCACCAGACGGCCATGGAACCCCAAACAGACCAACTGCCCATATCTTTTGAACTTTGTACAACGTAGGGACACGTTTGTCAAATATTTGAATTGTGCTTACAAGCTGATAATCGATCTAGATCCAGCAAGCCAAAGCTGACTCGCACGAGTGCAAGCAAAGTCAGAACAGGATGTGTCACCTGCAAAAAGCGCCATGTTAAATGTGACGAAGCAAAACCTCACTGCCGAAACTGTGTGAGGAATAACCGGCAATGTGGAGGTTACGCCATCCCGGACCGGAAGCGGAATAAGGGGCCAGGCCAGTTCGAATGGGACTCCAAACACGTCACCTGGGCAGCTCCCTTAAAGACGCAGCTTCATCTTGTTCAAGATTCCCTCGACTTCCGAGACGCTCACAGTGTTCTTTATTTCGATGAGTTTGTACAAGTTGTGCAAAGCCCGTGGATCTCCGCTGGCTTCAACAGCGATTTATGGTCCGTGACATTACCCCAAGTTGCACGCACCAACAATATTGTACGGCATGCTGCAATAGCAATCGGCGCATTGAGTAAATGGCTCACCAAGTCGGAATATGATTCACTTGGTTCGCTATTATCGGCGGACAATGAAGCCGCGCAGGAGGATCCAGACTATTTGAACGCCGTGTCGCACTACTGCCATGCGCTCAGACTACAGAGTCAACAAGTTTCGATACACGACGCTGTATTCCTTTCAGTTCTATTTCTGTGTTTCGAGACATTGCGAGGCAACAGGAAAGCTGCGTTGGATCACATCAATCATGGATTGGCAATGCTGCTCGCCCTCTTGACCGATGCAGATTCTACTCTGATGACATCCATCGCCCCAAATCCAAAGCCGCTCATTGCCGTGGTAGCAGACATCTTCTCACAACTACTTCCACAGACAAGACTTATACTACGGGGAAATATTGGCCGTAGCCCTGCTGTACCGAACTTCACTAGAGGCCTGCGCGCCAAGAAGCATACAGTCGAGTCTTTCATGTCCATGGTAAACCAGATTCCTCGAGATTACCCACCGACTGAGGAACTACCACCTGTTCTTGACAACCTGGATGACTTTGAGAAATATTGGCTTACTGGTCGGAATGCCAAACTTGCTGTGGTTCCTCTCCTCATGGAGGCCGTCCAGAATACTGGTGTTTTGGTCTCGTCGGATCCTGATATTATTTCTAGAGTTTGGAGGGAAATCACGGATGATCCACGTATCAAAGAAATCTGTCAAGCCTCAACGAAGGAATTAAGGGCCCTCGAAGCTGCATTCATGCCTCTCTTCAACCGTGCAATTATGTCGGATGCGAAATCGACGGACTATATCAGAGCTATCCATCTTCGCTTGCATTATCTCGGTACATGCACCTTCGATGATCTCACGCATTTCTACGATGTTGAACCTATCCAAGCCAAGACTCCCCTATTTCGCGAGTTCCTCTCCCTGGCCGAGATCAGTATCCGCATCGCGAAGCGGGATTTGAAGAACCCGGCGCAGCAGCTTTCTCTACAATGCAACATGGCATCGCATCTCTTTCTTATCGCATTATTTTGTCGCGACGCGCTCCTTCGCGATGAAGCTACATGGCTGCTAAAAGACTACCCTGGCCAGGATGGAATTTGGAACGCCCGCTCCTTATACCTACTATGTCACAGAAATAGGATCGTGGAGAGGATAAATGCATCCGAAGGTACGGCCCTAGAGCAATGGCACAGGTTACTGCGCAGGGAATATTTGTTTGAAGAAGGGGGTGATCAGGTTATTTTCTGCTATCTAGATAAGGATGAGACTACAGGGGAGTGGCAGCTTGTGGAGGAGACGGCCGTAGTAAAGGGAGAGCTTGATGCTATTGAGTGGAAGAGAAGACCGCCTTCAGCAGCTGGCAGACCGTTACTGGGAGATGTACTTACCCTCTGGCCTGAGTTGGTGGAATGAGAGCAACTTCAAAGCAAGGGATGAGAAGCGAGAGGTTGGCCTCATGTGATGTAATTAGTGGAGAGATTTGTATAAGCCATGTATACTATGAACACCTGGTCCTCAAGCCATGCTCATAAGATGCTTCGATTGATGCGAAGACAATGATCATGCAACCAAAATCTAGTGGAGAAAAATAAACAAAAGCAGCACGCTGTATCTGAGAAGGGAAGTTTACAAAGGACTAATGATAAAGATAACAAATGAAGCATAAAGTTCGATGAGAAAATGATAAAGGCTTATTGGTCCAGAGCTTGGTTCTGCACCATTTCCCAGTAGATGCCCTGCTTCTTGACGAGTTCAGTGTGCGACCCCTTCTCAATGACCTTTCCGTCATCAAAAACAAAGATGACGTCTGCATTCTGAATCGTTGAAAGTCGGTGAGCTACAGAGATGACAGTTCGTCCGCTGCGAGCTGTATCAATCGCAGCCGCAACGACCTTCTCAGACTCTGAGTCAAGGGCTGATGTCGCTTCGTCAAGAAGAAGAACCTTCGGGTCTCGAATCAAGGCGCGGGCGATTGCGATTCGTTGCTTCTGCCCTCCAGACATGGATATTCCTTTGTGGCCCATGTCCGTGTTGTAGCCTTCGGGGAGTGAGACGACGAAGTCGTGGATGAAGGCATCGCGACAGACTTGGTGGATCCTGTCATCGGTGATGGATTCTGGGTTGTCAATTCCGAAGAGAATGTTGTCGCGAATGGAGCCTCTAAACATGGCGGGTTCTTGAGATACTAGAGACAGAAGTTGACGGTAATCGTAGACATTTGTATCCTTGATGTCTTGGCCATTGCACAGGATTGCACCATTGCCAGGTTCCAAGTCATAGAAGCGTTCGAGAAGTGAGATAACGGTTGTCTTGCCACAGCCTGATGCTCCGACAAAAGCGGCATACTGGCCTTTCTCAATGGTAAGGTTCAGCCTGCCAAAGACAGGAACGTCTCTCGTTGGGTATTTGAAGGAGACGTCGCGCAACTCAATCTTGACTCCGCCATCAGTGTCCTTGATACCCTCTCCATGCTTGCTATGTGCCTGTCGATCTGGATGAACAGATTGCCGCACGTCGAGAATACGGTTCGCCGAAGCAGTCACTTGGGCAGCGCTTGGCGCTAGCCCGAACCCTTGGCTGCCAGCTTCAGCTCCCTGAATGACAGCCATAAAACAAACAAAGAACGCCTCCATGGAGTATTCTCCGCTGATAAGGAGACCGCCGCCGTACCAGAATAGCAAAGCCTGACATCCGAGGCCGACACTGTCTGCGAAGCCAAAGATCACTGACGTCCACTGAGCCTTTCGGTTGGCCGCCTTCACATGCCCATCCAAGAGATCGCGGTACCGGCTGTTGATCGAGTCCTCCATGGTAAGCGAAGACACTGTTCTGATAGCCTCAATTGCTTCGGTCGCAAATGCGGAGCTTTCTTGGAAGACCGCCGCGTTCATCTTGTCGAAGTGAACTTCATGCTTGTACTTCCAGCATCCACCGGCAATCATGAGTGGCAAGGCAACAGACATGGAGATCAAGCCGAGCTTCCAGCCGAAGACGAGTGAGATGATGACACAACCCGTGATGTTGAAGATGGCGGAGAGCATGAGTGCAAGGTTGATACCGAGAAGTTCCTCCAGCTGCTTTGCGTCGCTCGAGACGCGAGAGCTTAGAGAGCCATGAGAGTTATCCTCCTGATCGAAGAAAGACAGTTTCTGATACAGCATGTCGTTGAGGTACTGGGACTTGTACACTCCGCTGACGTAGTACTGAACTCGCAACCCGATCCAGCCCTCGCAAAGATACGCAAGGCCAACGCCTCCAGCCAGCGCAAACCACATGAAGCCCCAGAATTGGCTCTCACTCTTCAGGTCACTGCCCTGAAGAAGAAAGACGCCGAGGGCCTTCGCAAAGAGCCAGGCTTGAATAGGTGTACCAGCTGCGACGGCCATAGACGAGAGGAGAATAAAAAGGAAGTTGGGCCACTTCTGTCTTCGTTCGTACAGTAGCTTTCCAAAACTCTTGAAGAGACCCCGGGGCTTTCGGGGGGTATCTTCTTGGGCAGAAGCTGTAGTGACATCAGCCAGCTTGGCATCGGGATGGTGTTTGTGCGACTCGTCATCTGACACAAGAGCGCCCTTCTCTTCCTGATCATCAGCAACCTTGAGAGCCTGCGCTCTGACAAGAGAAGCGTACACTCCATGGGATTTCATCATGAGATCCGCATGAATGCCTTGCTCAACCGCCTTTCCGCTCTGCAGCACGATGATGTTGTCGGCCTTCTTGATGGTAGATAGACGATGTGCGATGGTGATGGTGGTGCGATTTTGCGTGGCCCTATCGAGGGCAGCTTGGACAATCTTCTCACTCTTCGCGTCAATAGCGCTGGTGGCTTCATCGAGGATGATGATGTTGGGTTTCTTGATGATGCTTCTCGCGATCGCTAGGCGTTGTTTCTGGCCGCCCGATAGCTTTGCGCCGCCGTCGCCGACACGCGTATCGTAGCCCTATCAACATTGGTCAGGATTGGATTGTCTGCGAAGGTGAGGAGAGTGAGAAACTTACATCAGGAAGGCGATTGATGAACTCATCTGCATAAGATTCTTGGCAGGCGTCTCGAACCATCTGACGCTTCTTTTCTTCAGGCTGATCTTGCCATTCGGAGCCGATAAGACCATGCGCGACGTTGTTGAAGATTGTGTCATTGAAGAGGAAGGGTTCCTGTTGCACCAAACCGATATGTGAACGCCACCATTTGAGGTCAAGGTCTTCGAGGTTGTTCCCACCGATCGAAACTGACCCAGCCAAGGTAGGGCTGATTACAGGAGCTTCTTCCTCAGACTGCTCATCGGGCTCCTCGCCCGCCTTCTTTTGAGGTTTGGATTCAGCGACTTGAGGCAAGACGTGGTGTTCCTTCAATGAGTACCAACGCTCAAGCAAACCAACAATCGTGCTCTTCCCTGAGCCTGAAGGACCGACTATCGCTGTGTTCTGTCCAGAGTGAATGGAGAAGCTCAACCCGTCCAGGATACGGACTCCAGGGCGGCTGGGGTACTCAAAGGTTACATCCTCAAAGACAATGTCATGAGAGGTGATCTCAGGCTTGAGAGAGCCTGAAGAGGGGATGGGAGCATCAATGACAGTGAAGAACTCGCATGCAGCAACCATGGCTTTGCTAACAGCCATGAGAGGAGTGGCGATACGTTCGAGAGAAGTGAGGATCAACATGACGGACATGAGGACGATGACAATGACTCCGGGACTGTCGATGGCGCCGGAGATGTATCGTCGCGTGCCATACCAGAAGGCAAGACCGAAAGTTCCGAAGACTCCAAAGAACTAGAGAGCTGTTAGTATCGGATATCTTAGAGGCACCCAGGGACGTACGATCATGCCGAGATGAAGGCCCATGAAGGGCGCCATCTTTTGGCCTTCCTCTATGGCCTTTTCGACCCAAACTCTGTATCTAGCCATCACGCGGGATTGAGCGCCGCAAGCAGTGACTAGCCGGATCCCTTGGAGTGCTTCGCTGGCAATAGCGGTACCTTGAGCGTCCGCCTGACCAGTCGCGGTTTGACCCTTGACAAGAATTGGCATGGAGATGGACAGAACGATCATCATGTAAAGGATCAAAGACGCAGTGACCAAGGTAATGTCCCAACTCCACACGAACGCGACAATGATAGCCGCCCAGATGGTGCCGTTGAACTCCAGGAACGTGCCCAGTCGCTCCGAGATGCCCACTTGAAGGGTATTAGACGTAGCAGTGATGGCAGTAGCGGGCGCGCCGGCAGGCATGGAGTCGATGACATGGATAGACTGTGAGAAGAGAGACTGGAGGTAATGAAGACGAATAGCGGACGACAGTCTGATGCCAATCATTCGGAAGCAGTATTTGTTGATGGTGTTGAGACCCCAACGACCCAAGAACAGAGCCATGATGTAAAGCGCTTGCCGGTTCAAGATGGATTGAAACTTATCGGTCGGAAAACTTGACGTGTCCCTGAAGTAGTCTGTGAACTGATTGACGAGCTGGCCAAAGATGATGTTCATGAGCGGCATGGTCACTCCGGCGCCAATCGACGCGAAAGAGGCAAGGGCGTAGATGAAGAAGTCCCATTTTGTAGCGTAACTGAAGACTCGCATGTAGTCGGCAACTTTTGGTGCTCTTTGGGGGCGTCGGGCATCTTGGGTCGTGGTTGGGGACTTTTCGTCGTCATGCTCGGCGTCGTTAGGGGGAGGTTTGGCGTCGGCGGCCATGATGGAGGAAGGGGGCAACGTAGTGAGTGGCCTGTGGAGAGAAAGAAATTAGCAAAGCAGTCCAGTACTTTATTGAAGTAGAAAATTGAGGTCGTTACTGTTATAACGCAGATTTCCACTGCTGGAACCACGGGTATCGGTATTCGCTTGCTAGAAAAGAGTGATGAAGGATAGACTGCGAAAGAAAGGTTACAATTGCAGTGGAGCGGAATCAAATAAAGTTAAACATAAGAATGAGATGGAACATAAGCCAACACAAAAATCTCGAGCCATCCTCCGTCAGCGCGTAATATCTTAGTTATGTAGCGCATCTCGTCTTGAAGAATCCCTGTCTCATCGAGTTCTGCGCATGCTCGTAAGAGACGATTTCCTCTTTGGGACGTTTTACGAGCTCCACTCTTTTTTCCACGACGGTTAAAGTGGGCCCGTATAACTCGTACCAAACTAAATCCTGACATGAGTAGACTATCCGTAACGATAATCCTCCGTCTGACGTTTCACACATTTCAGGCATCTCGGGGTCAACAGCTTCCCGATGCTGAACCCGTAAACTTCCCGATCTGTAGCCCCTTTTACGATACGACTGGTACTAATTGTTGATCGTGGCTAGAATCAGTAAATTCTCTGTAAGCGCCTAGATGTTGGGGTCACAAGGAGACGAAGGAAAGGATGAGGCGGGTTTGTACCCAAGGTCCAGAGCCAAGTCCTTGTTCAATCCCAGAACTTATCGAGGGTGGTTTTGTTCAAGAAGCGGCCTTGAATGCGATTGAGTTGAACAAAATCACCAAATTTTGGGATCCTGTTAATGGAAAAGGGACTGTAGTGCCAAGATCGCTTATCCATAAGCTTGTACTCTTAGAGATGGCCAGTAGGAGTTATTCTAGGACGGTACTGAATATTATGATAACTCTCTTCTATAACCTTGGACGAAAACTCTTGTCGCTTCTTGAAGACTCTCTTACAGCCGAGATGCCGTCGTACGGTCGAACTATTCTAAGCTTTGGTGACACCTGCGGGTTATCGTCTTTCCATCGAGGAAGTGAGCAGTACCGCACTCATATCCCTATGTATTCAAGTATGCTTCTCCACGGACTCTAGCCTAGATGCTGGCAGCGGCCGCTCTCATGATGAGAGGATACAATCAGCTCCCGGAACCCAAACATCCGTTTCAATACCATGCCAATCGAATCTCTGTAGGGAAGACGGCAAATAGAACCCGCTGTCTGTGCCATGAGTGACTAGGGTTTCGAACAAAACAAGTTTGTAGGACAACTCAGTCCGTGGTTCGCGTAGTAGCGCTGTTTGTCGATTATCAGCAGTCTCGAGGCGTCTGGCGCACTATTGGACAGAAGAACCCGGCCAGTTTCTCGCCTTCGTTGCGGTGGGCCAGTTGGTAGAGCCAACAGCCCTTGGTTCGGGGATCGTTACCGCAAGAGCCGTTCACGCTTAAGTAAAAGGGCCAAGCACAAGCCCGTTTCGCGAGCTTGGCAGAATCGTACATCGAGGTGCCTAGGTCTTGAAATCGTAAGAAGTTAGCTCAATATCATTGATGACATCCACCCGCCCTGATACTCCACGCAGAGAAGAGACCCAGGCATGCAGCACTCGCCAATACGTCCACGACCCGTGAAGTGACACTGACGCCAGAGTTTGCCTTGAGCGTTCTGAACTACTTGCAAAGCCCCTTGTAGCTACCTAGCATCTCATGATTGCGCAAATGCGCTCAGAGAGGAGACAAGGGGTTGCCATCCATGTCGCCATTCTTGTGACCAGTGGTTGCCTGGCGAAGGCACGTTCTGCGCAAACGCGCAAGATCAGTAGGGCTCTAGATCTGTTAGCTAGTCACAGATACTTTGACGGGGGGAATATCGTGCTTTCTAGGCCGGTTGGATAGGGAGGTTACACGGCGACGGAGGGAGGGGAAGCTTTGTGCAACATTGCAAGCCTAGAGGGCTGTTTGCTATCTCTTCCATGGGATCAGGCAGCAGTCGAATCGCATTAACCTCCATAATATGTCTCGATCGCTCTCTTGATTTATTACGTACAATATGCCCACCGTGTCTTTCCGCTTCTCTGTTCCTGAAGGCTGTGCAGTATGTGACTCTACATAGGCCCCGCGATTATCCACCGGTTGTTCACAGCTCTAATCTAGTGGATAGGCTTCCAACATGGCATCCGTGCTCGTGCGCTCGATGAAGGTGGCTACACCGGTAGTGACACGGGGGAGACCCGATGCGTCGAATTCTCCCTGATGGTGGTAACCCAACGAGAAAGCGACAACTCAACACCGACACGGATCGTTCGACTAGCATCTGGCAGCACATGGTTATCCCTCATGCCCGGCCCGTTTTCCTAATCTTCTACAACCAGGTCAGGCTTAAGCCGGGTCTCTCATCGCAGACACTTGTCACAATCCAGTCCAGCTACTCAGACGAGCCCCAAGGCCAGTGCTTGGCTGACAAGCTGGCAGTAAGCACCTACATGTCTACCAATAGTATGATGAAGCTTCGCAATGGCGTCTACGATACATTGTATAGTGGCTCCAGTCGCGCATTCAATCAATGTTTTGGGGCACCTGATATGAAACCCACGGCTGAGGATATTACCGAGCTGTCTGAGTTTGTTGGCGAGTTCTGGACGTCTTATTTGGATTACAAGCCGCCTCGCACCACTTCTGTCTCGACTGCCACATCAACGAGTGGTTCAACCACGACCACTGAATATGTGACCAACTGGGTTCCAGCTACTGCACAGTATGCTGTCCTTACCATAACTAGCTACTTTGATCGAACCGGTTGGCCGCAGTCAGAGGCACAAACTGTTACCACCCTTCAACAAACCGCTAGCTTTGCTCACTCAGGATTGAAAAGGCGCGACGCTACAGCCACGCAACAGCTTGCTGCTCGTGCAGTTTTCACACCGGGGCTGGTACAGAACTGGGACAGCAAAAAGATTTCATTTGCTTGCAAGCAGATCGCCACTGGGACGGAGACAGTGACTCAGCCGGTGACCACGACGATTGGAGTTGGAATAGCCACCATCACGGCCACGACAACTGTTGCCAGACCCGGTGGAGCCATAGAGTTCTACACTGATAGTCCGTATCAATGGAGATATATTGGCGCTGGAAGTGCCGACAACTCGCAGTCAGTTGCAGCATGCTGCTCGCCCTCTGAAAAGTCGGGCAAGTGCTTCAAAATCAGAATCAACGGCCCCAAGTGTACTGATGGACAGTATCTAAAGTACAGCCATCTCGATCCCGACTCTCTCATTTCAGGAAACGGAGGGTACTCCTACCTCGTCTACGACACATGGTACTTGTCAGAAACGGGTCGCTTGATCACCCAAGACCCTTACGCTGGTGGCTCTGTTGCTGCCGTCCGAAATTCGAACAATATCATCTTTGGCACTTCTGTTAGCAACCCCAACCCAGAAGGCTCTGAAGCCCTCTACTGCCAAAAGGACCCTAACGACGTCTGCTCTGGTGTGCTTTTTTGCAGCACCGAGACCGGAAATGGCCTTTCATTCACTCCAGCAAAGTATGACTGGTACCGCGATTCCAGCGACGCCCGCTTCTACAATGACTTCAGGCCTCGCCTCGGTGATAGGACTCCAGGCAGTGAGATGGCGACATTTACTTGAGAGGAAGCTTCCTGTGCCTGTGAATGAGAGGAATATGTCAAGGTTTGTCTCTATTGCTTATCCACCAACAGCTTTCCATTCAATGTATATATTGTATCACTTTCTGGACATAAATATTTTGGCTTATAAACCTTATTCAAACAAGCATAAACAAGCCCGTTCTTGTTTAAATGGGACTTGAAACCCAGAGGCTCCTTTTAACTAATGGAACTCAAATAATTATGCACAGGCGTTTTGTCCTCTATAACTACCAGTAATTTCCTCGCCCAGCTCACCACTTCCGGCTCAGCCGGCACACAAGGCACATTTTCTCGTTACTGTCTTTGAAGCTGAATACAGGGTTCATATAATGTGCAACCTCTGATAGGCTAGAGGTCTTATCGGTTTCAGTTAAAATACTCCAAATCCATGGGCGACTGTTCCAGGCAGATCTAGCGCTGGCGCTATCGAACGCCATGTTGAATTGGGGGGTTGCAATCGACCCAACTAGACCAGCAGCTAAAAGGAATCATCTGATGAAGTACAGTGCAGTATCAATCACTAGTTGGAGAGTCACTGAAATGTTATAAAGAAACACAACGCTGATGGACTTGCAAAATAGCAGTGAAAACGTCTTTTGCTTCAATCCAACATGTCAGACCCAATCACCGCCTCAATAGAGATCGGCATCTCAGTCGTCAAAGCTGGTGCAAGTATCGCGACATGGTGGGAATTACGGCAAAGGAACAAACGTGAAGAAGGACAGGGCTCAACCTCGAGTGGAAGAGGCGCCGGCCTTGATGAGGTCTTCTTGGTCTTCGCCTCTCTGGGCCAGCGTTTGATGGCGCTCGACGTGATCAATTACGATGCTCTGCCACAGGCTCTTGCAGCTGTCAAGGTTGCGATGGACATTTCAGAGGATGATCTCACTTTTGAGCTGGAGCGTCTTGATCCCATTCTGCAGTATCTTATAGCCTGCGGCTTCATGTTCTGCGCGGCTTGTCATCCAATGCCCATCTACTATGGATACGGATGCGGAGTTATGAACGACGCAAATTGGAGCAACCCTGAGAAACCGACCTATTGGAATCTGGACATCGACCAGGCCATAGCCTATCTGAAGAGTGTCCCGCACCCTTTCCAACTGCTCAAGAAGTCGCCTTCTCGCATTGGACACAGCGAACCGTACTATGAGAAGTATGACAAGAAAGCTTTGAAAACCGAGACCGCGGTTGTTGCGGATATGTTCAAACAGATTGAGAAAGTCGGGTATCCCCAGCCGCTACCCCCAAACGACAGCATTCGCATCAATAACTGGAGTATGCCCTTCGCTACGTATGGTGGATCGGTCATGTATGCCAACGTCGGCCACGACACTTCACCCATCATGACTTGGCAGCTGGACCCCGGGCGATTTCTGTACGCGTGGACTATCGGTGAGCGTGCTGACCTTCGACCTGGAGAGGCAGTTTTGCTGCAGGATGAGCATATTGGAGCGTTGGCATCTTGGCTGGAGGGGTTGAATGGAATCACTTTCAAGGTGCTTTTGGATTCAGACCTTGATTGGTCTAAGATTAAGCTTAAGTCTTCAACGAAAAAGTTTTATATAGCACAATCTGGGAATGAGTACAATATCAGAGGTATCCCCGATGTTATTGTGCGGAATCCTGATCCGACAGCGCTTTTGGCTGCAAGGCTTGATACGCTGCATATGGTGTCGGTTTCGGTGCCCTTTACCAAGGCGAAGGAACAAGCTACGCCTTCACAAGCAACATCTCCTACTCTCAGCTCTCCTCAATCACCTGGAGTATTCAGCTCACCCCCTGCATCACCACAATCACAGCCTACGATGTCCCCATTATCAATGCCAGCAAAAACAGCCCAGACCGAGTTTTACCAACAACCCGAAGTCCAAGCCGCCTTACCTTGGGTCGATGCTACGCCAAAGACACCAGTCAGCCCCCAGGCCTCTATACCACACAATGCTGCCTCGGATTCTTTCACTCCTCTTCCCACAGGATGGGAAAGTCGACTCACTCCTGATGGACAGATTTATTACGTCAACCACAACGATCAAAGCACGTCATGGACTAAACCTGTCTCTCCAGTACTTGCTTCGCTCCCGCCGGGATGGCAGGAAATGCACACACCAGATGGGAAGCCCTACTACGTCGACCACAATACCCAAACTACGTCTTGGGACCGACCACCGCCTACTGAGCCAACTCTGCCGACTTACCAGTCCGTCAGCGCAAGAAAGCCATTGTCACTCAGTACGACTAGTACCATGTCCAGCATGCCCACATCTGATAAGCGCTCATCTGTGAGTATGCAATCAGAGGCTACAACAATCGTGAGCAATTCTCAACAAAGCCGTGTCAAGCTGAACAACTACTCCAACCCTTGCCCTCAAAGACCGCGAGAATTGCTCAACCCTTATTTATATCCCGCAAAGGGGAAGACTGCGTGCTGGGTAGTAGATGTCCCTGTTACACCCGATATCTATCAAAAGCTACCGGCTGATCAATATGAGACGTCATACATCAGACATACCGCCCTCGCAGGTCAAGCTACAGATCTCCAAAAGATAGACTATTCACTCCGCCAGAGGGGTCGCACTGAGCTTGTCATCGGCTTGAATCTGCACAATGAGTCAACATTCAAGCGCGAGGTCATCAATGCCCAGTTGATTAAGTCTCTGGGAAGCATCTTAGAAGTACTACGAACACATTCATTTTCGCGGGAGTTCAATGAAAGATGCAACGGTTCGCCGCTGTCTGGCATTGTTCTTTGCATTCTGATTCACCAAGATCGCATGAAAGATGTCCCCTGGCTGCGACAAACTGGCATCAACTTCTTCTGGGATATTCCTTCTTCCGTACCTATCAGTGACAGTAAGAAGGGCAATGGCCAATTCTATGACGATGCTCATAAAGCCACCCGCAAGATCCTTGGTAAAGAGGTAAAATTGAATCTAAATGAGGTGAGAAATTCTCCATACGTATGCCGTTTCAAACAAGCTAATCAAGTATCGCAGTACACGACCACCTTCCATCTAGAAAACTGGGAACGAAGTCATGGACTTATACCCGATGTCGTCTCTGGTGCAGACCCAGTACAAGTTGTGCTATGCTCGACATATCGTTCATGGACGGGATCTTACGCTGCAGATTCTTTCAAGCATGTTTGCAACTTACTCGATGCCAGATTGTGTATTTCTGTGCCAGGTGGGACGACTGTGACCGGTGCTTCCCTTGAGAAGCAATGGCAGCTTTCTCAATACAGGAAAAAGCCAACTGAGTCAGGGCAAGATGCCCATTGCGAGGAGTATATAGGATGATTGAGTATTAGGAGGCAGTCTGTATCGCATCAAACCTGGAAGCAAACACAAAACTTGAAATGTAGTACAGAGTCGCGGAGGAAAGGTCGACGTGACGCAACCGTTAATCTTTGTTATCATGACAACGTGCTTCAATATCTAACCGCGCTCTTGATAAATTACATAAAATACAAGCAGACATAGGCACCTAAGCGAAAAGACAGGTCTAAAATCATCCAACATTATGGTATCTGCAACAAAAGCCCAAAACAAGCTGTAAAAACCAGATCCTCCGCCCGCTCATTGCTTGAGTGTCTTCGACTTCCGACTCAACTTCCACGACGACAGCTTATTTGACCACTTGGAGCCAGAGGAGTCTGATTTACTTCTTGTAGCCGGCGGTGGAACTTCTAGCGAGTCTTGCCTCACGTCACCCGGCGCATTGCCATCAAGTTCGGGCGGTTGAACGTTAAGCTCAACAAGTTTGTTTGCAAGCGAAGGACCGATCTGTGCGGCTGTTTCCGAAGCATTCGGTGGTGCCATCGAAATATGTCCTTCGTTTGCGCCGACTTCAGTTGAGTCGAGCTCAAGAATTGGCAGCTGATCAGACTTCTCGTCCGACTTCGATAACAGCGAGTAGTCGACTTCGTCGCCCGGCAGCTCTGAGATGGTAGGCGCAGCATCCATCTCAACAGGTCCTCCTGGCTGTAAGTCTAGACCTACGCTGGAAGGGCTTCGGAGGGAAGTGTAGTCAGGAGGGTTGCCAAAACGATTGCTATAGATAATCTCTTCAACAGATGATCTTAGTTTGTTGAACTTGAAGCCAATGTTGACCTTCTTCAGTGGAATGAGGTGGTCCAATTCATCGTGAACTTGCTGTTGTAATCGCTTCTCCTTCCCATTGAACGTCGTGATTGTCGTTTTCGCGTAGTACTTGGCTGCATCTTCAATCTGCTTGATAGAAACATATTTTCCGTCGTAGCGAAACGACCGCTCGAGAATAAGAATCATGTCGCATGAGCACTTGAGCAACATCCTCGCGGTAGGAGGAAGTGCCAGTAGACAACCCGCCGCACCTACAATGATACCAATTCCCATAGTCGGCACCGCAGCACCAACCGAGATAGCACTAACGGCCGCGAACTGTGACAGAGAAACCCGGAGATACTGCTTGAAGTTGCTCATGACGATATCTGACATGATCTGTTCGATCTCTGCGGGCGCAGCTTTGGGGAAGCCGAAGCATTGCAGTACATGCTCGCAGATGAGACGTGAGACGGTAGGTGTTCCGACCAAGCCTGTGCAGGGAAGGGGAACAGCAGCGGTGCGGATTGCGTGGGTTCCTAGTCTCATACACTCTGTTATCGCTGAGTTGATCTTCTGTTCAACATCAACGACTTGAGCGGCAACACAGAAGAGACGTACGCGTTCGTCGACGATCAGGTCGAGGGTTTGTGAGAGTAGATCTTTTACTCCGGCCTCGTCATCTATTCCAGTTAGCGCCCTCTCATCACTCTCACAACAGATATCACTCACTCTTTGAAAGACAGCAGAAGCCATCAGCTTTGTAGTGCTCAATCTGGGAGAGCTGGTTCCTCAGCTCCGCGAATTGTTCCTCGGCAACAGCATTGGCTTTCTCTTCAGCGAGTCGCTTGGCTTCTTTGTAGTCGTCTGTCTTCTCCATGAGCTCTTCTAGGTATTGCATCTTTCGATAGCCAGTGAGCTTATCCTTCTTTGTTCCAACGACGAAAACGGGGACTTGATGGGAGTATTGGGCGATGGTGGCAAAGGTTCGCTTGTCGGCTTCTTCGATACGTGCAACATCAGCGTCAACGCAGAACCTAAAATCTCGTTAGCTTAATGTTCCTTCGGATATGAGACTAGCTCACCAAATGACATGAAGAGCTTCGGCGGGGTCCTCTTGGAACGCTCGGTGTCTAAGGAACTTGGCGATCAACTCAAGCTCAGTATCACTACCAGCCTGCCAACCCCTCGAGTCATGAATCAAGAGCCCAGGGTGCTTGGGGGATTCAAATGCAACGTTGATATCATGAACTCCCTGGTCATATGAAGGAGACTCATCGGTCATCTCAACACCAAAGACCTTGTTGATCAATGTCGATTTGCCAACGCCAGTCTTGCCGCATACTAGAATTCGGAAGGCTTTGACGCCGCTTGCTTCGAGTTGCATCCCTTGAAGCCATGGAGCTAGTCCATCTTCTGTAGCAACAAGGTAAGAGTCCTGAAAGTCTGAGATTGGCTTCTTGAGGGGTTGGAAATTCTTCAGGTCGTTGTGTCGGGGGTATCTATCAAGAATGCAGAATAGTGACGGGTGTATCATATTTCCATAAGGTCCTAGGTTTGTTAGCTGGGTGCAGATTGGCAAACTCGGAGTTCCTACCAACGTCACACCATCCTTTCAAGCTTCCATCCGCAGCAAATACTTTCCGGGTTGCTGCATGTTTGTAGCAATCCGTATCAAGTTTGATGGAGTGAGTCTCGACGCCGCCTGCTGATTTCTTTGCATGCATACTCTGGAGATCAAACATGCTTGTTCGAAGGCCATTGGTGTACTGGAGCCGCCATTCGATCTCCTCTGATCCGTCCAAGGGCGGAAGGTTGCCAGCGTATTGCGGGAAGATTAAAGCCATGGGATTATCGCTAGCTTTTGAGTCGCCCATATTGTTGACGCGGAGACCAGAGTAGATGCTCTCCAAAACCATCCACTGCAGCGGGTAGAGTGAAAGACCGTCGTGAGCTGTTCCGCCGATCATATCTTCGTGTGTACCGAGGAACCATGCTTGGGTAAGTGACCTGTGTGTCATGTCCGCATCGTCAGGAATGTTGACCACTTCCGGTGTCCTGTTGGACCTGTTCTCATTGATGGACAGCGCATGGCGAAGGGTTTCGATAGAAGGGTTGAACGAGATGTCGTAGGATGTCTTTGAGTTATGAATGATGGTGTCAAAAAGACCAACAAACGGTATCCGGGGAGGATCTTGCGCTTCATTCTTGATCTTCTGCAGTAGTGCAGGGCCTCGCTTGAAATCATCCTCAAGTTGAGCCTTGATCAGGCCAAGAGCCGTATCGAACAGATCATCGAAACCTTGCGTTGTTGGCAAGCCCATGCGATGCACAATGCCAGCAACTGCGCGAACGATGAAGGCTCCGTGCCCAGAACCGTACAGCCAGAGCTCATCTTCTGGCCGCTCAAGAAGAAGACAAATATCCTTGACAATAGTCTTGATGAGGTTTGCCGAATCATCACTTGTCGTGCTCCGTGATCGGAACATGTCGGTCAACTTGACAACATTGCTAGGTGCAACATAATACTTGGGAATCTGCGCAACAGTAATTCCATTCGACTCAACCAGTCCGTTGTGTACTAATTGATTGATCCTCTGAATCGTTGAAGGGTTTGTCTCCTCTGTCATCAATTAGCAACAATTCTTGATGCCAGGGCAGATACTCACTCTTGGTTTCCCGCACCTCGACTCCATCTACCAACACCACAAGTCGCTTAAGGGGCCTCTTTTCAGACATTTTTCGTAACTCGACGTCTACAAGCGCGCCTGCATATGGAAAGAAGGGAATGAGGGTATTATGATAACGCCAGGTCAGCCAAAAGGAGAGAGATTGTCCATGAAATTAAATTGGGCGGGGAACGCCCGATGGCTTCGACATGGGCGCTCCATTGGACTGCTTCGGGCCATAAGCGCGATTTCCAAAAGGGTACAAGATAGCTGGGCGTAAGCAAGGCTGCATATCAGCCTCGTAAGATCAGTGGACCTTGGGGTTAGTGAACCCAGTGAGATACGTTGGTTGATCAGGAGCGGACCTCCGTTTCCGACGGAGTTGGCCTGGGTTGGGGGCTAAGCCTGCCATATTTCCGAACGAGATGGCCTGCTTTGTTGATCTTTGTTTCTGGTGTGGTGTAGCCTAGCGCTGAGCATTTGCTGTGCTGTGCATCGCCACGCAAAGGAGAAGCAGATTGACGACATTGCAGGGGTCATATCAGGTTTGGCGATACAGCCACATACGTCGATGTTGTTTGGGGGCAATGAGTAGAGCCGCATGCTTTGAAATCTCATGTTTCCTGTAGCCAATCAATTGGTGTCGATATGGCAAAGGCGCTCAGATATCCAAACGCGCCAGTTGAGCAATCGACGCAATTCCAGAGCCAGGCCAGAGCATAATTACCAAGCACAATGTCAGCTCAGCGCTACAAAGTGTAACAGCGTTCGTGTTTCCCATCGCACCATCGATGCCATTATCATTAATACAAAAAGCCATACCGGCCTTGATCTAGACTAGTCTCATCCCAGTGCCTCATCCTCCCCAACTCAAAGCCATACGAATCCGCAACAACCGAGTTCATTATGACTCTAACATTACGGAGTTCCTCCTCACTATTCTGCACGCAGAACCATGCTATTTGAAGTGGATACACTAACAGCAAAGCATAGCTCGCCGAAGCTTGACCACGAAGTGCCCAGTTTGCGAAGCGACAGATCTCCAGGGCCAAGAATTTGGGTTTCGAGTTTTGGTCCATGTCGCTTGACGGCCCTCCGCTGTCGTCTGGAAAAGGCGAAATACCCAGGTATTCACAAGGCTGGACAAGACATAAAAGCATGGCGTAGCTGATTGCGAGAGCTACACATTCCATTGGATCGTCCGGAAGAGGGATACAGCTGTTCTCTCTCATGGAAGGATCAGTGGTGCATACCCATGGCATGTCGCGATACCATTCATACAATTTGTCGATGAGCGCTTGTGTCCTGTTCCGCAGAACTTCAACAGCAACAGGGTCCGGCACACTCGCCTTCCGAATATTATCGTAATCCGCAACGATCCCAGGCGGCTGGGCAAAGATGTCGTACAGAATATCGATCTTATCTGGAGTTTCACCTTCCGGGAGGCATCTTGTGCTCTCCCATTGCGGCTGGTCGAGGAAACAATGGCGGCGTTGATGACCAGCGGAGAGGGTCTGCATCCAGTCAGCGACTCCTTACCAATGTCTTATGAGGTGATAAAACTTACAATGTAGTACCGTACCACTTGCAGTATTTGCCTTTCTGCTGGCGTTCTCCACGGTTTTGGGCCTCGCGCTTGCATCTAGGGGTCCAGGTGAGCAAGGGGTCAAAGTTCCGGCGTGAAGGGACTTACCAATCTCCCTAGACCATCATAATGAAGAAGCCAAGCAGTCGGCTGGGAAAACACGACGTTCTCGTATACACAAAGACACATGACACTCATTAGGGTGCCCACTTCGGTATTTGAGTTGCTAATGTCCGTCCGGAGCTGAGTCAGTGCATGAGAGTACAGACGCAGCCCTTGTTCGCAAGCGTTTCTATCCCGGTTCGTTCTTCCAAAGTACATCGCAGTCAACGCTTGTACGCATGATTGGTGTAGTTCCGAGTGATGGCCTGTCAGTAGTTCTGAAAGTATTCCTGGCCCGCAGCGCAAGTCTCCTGGTGATAGCTTTGACAAAGTGTAGGGGAAGAACAGAGTATTCTTCTGCGGTGCTAAGCTGACTATTTGAGCCTTGGGGTTCCTTGGGCATTTTGCTGCAGCCCTGCCATTGGCGAGACGACTGCATTGTGATGTCGCAGATTTCGAAACAGGCTGAGAAGGACAAGCAGTAGCCGAGGTGAACCGAGTGCCCTCGTCGACAAACTTTAGTTGACTATGATACCCCGAACAGGTAAGGCCTGCGTTTTTACATCGTTGGCAATAGGGTTGCTGCTCGTCTATGAATAGTCAGTCCCATCGAACCACTCAGCTCTCGACACCGACATACCGCATTTGACCTTGCGCTCAACACAAGTACCGCACCGTTTTATGCGTCTTCCGTGTCTGGTCATGTGGAGACTCGTAAGAAATGAAACAGAAGATCGGAATATTAATAAACAAGAATAGAAAACAGGTTAGATCGGAGCCAAAACCCCAGTGTCGGGTTCGTAGGGCTGTGAAAAGACAAAGCTTGGCTGCAGGAAGGGGTAAAGGTTGGACGGACGGGGGCAAGGTGTTGAAATACCCCGTAGGGAAAGCGATCAGACGCTAAGACGCCATGCTACGGATGTAGTTAGCTTGGGGAGGGGGATAGGATGCGCTTGGCGATGCGGAGGTTCTAGAACTGTAGGCGCAGTCAGCCATTGACAAATCTTAATTGGCGCTTTGTTTTCTCAGCTGAATCATCGAAGAGTGTCCGAGAGTGCCGACATCCCAGTAAAGATCTTGTTGCAATGTCGATCAACAACCAGCACGTCGGGGTAATCAGGACCCTTTATTGAGCTTCAGGGCCTTTTGACAATCAGCTAGCCCCCAATAGTATGAGATATTTACGTCACGATACCTGTCAATTACCCTTCTGAGCAAGCCGAGCTGGCCTCTGTTAAGGTTTACTCCATTGAAGGATCGCAGGGGTGTCTCTCTGAAATACCAAATATGGCTAGATTTATCGGTGGGGGAATATCGGTGGGCAGATGCCGGGACTTGCCTCAACTTGGTGTCCGAAAAGGCCAATTCGTCTGTAGCTTTGACTCGAACAGAGCAAAAGCGTTACATCATAAGATTTTAGAACGAAAATCATCATCGAAAGTGTAAATACGAATTCCTTGGTTCAGACAAATCCACGATTATGCGGGGCAGCGACATTGAGTTCCTCTGATTGGGACGTTGCTGACAGGATGGCCTCAAGCCACAAGCCTCAATCCGGGGTCCAGACGTATAAAAGTGACGATGGCTTCCGCATTCTTGAGATAGCAAATTGAGCATACCCAAATTCTCCAACAGCGTTGAGCATTCCACCCAGAGTCCAATTCAAGCACCATCTGTCATCTCTTCACCAAAATCCATCATGTTTCTCTCTTCGGTTACCCTCGCATGCTTGCTCCAGGGCATCCTAGCACAAACAACCATCATCACCGGTGAAAACAACAAGAATTGTCCCGGCGTTCTGAATAACCCATCTGATAACAAGGCATATTGCTGCGTTGGCGGCAAGCTCGACCTGAGCACCTGTGAGGGATGGCCTATCTGCACAGGCAGTTCTTGGGAACCCAAGTCGATGAGCTGCTACACCACCATTCCTGTCTCAGCATCAGACTATGACTCGCGAGTCAAGAGTGCAAGCTCGAGGTACCTGAATGGTGCAGAGGCATCGGCTACTGACGACGCGTCGTCAGCAACTTCAACTGGTGACAGCGCCAAAGACACGGCCTCAAACACAGCCGCTAGGGGAACTGCTGAACAGACAGCGTCGGAAACGAGCTCTGCGGCGAGCTCTTCTCAGACGGGCAATGATTCGAACATGAAGACGCCGGGTTCGGTCGGTGGGCTGTTGGGAGGTATCATGGCACTGTGGATGGTCCTGTGAAGCAGTTAAGTTAGCAAGAAGTCTGGTATATCTGCAATAGCAGGTTCAAAGTGATATAGTATCGAGTAGCGGTTACAGAGTGCTTGAGAAAATTCATACGCAGTTGTGACAACTGACTGTCGCCGTTCGTTGAGATTCTTCGACCAGACTAGGCAGATGCTAGTTTCTCGAATCAGTATCAATTGCTTGTTTGTTTCAAACATGATCCAAGGTTTTTTTACTGTACATTCCAACCTTAACGTGCCTGGCGGTCTTGAAAAGACTTTTCTTTATGTTAATGTTGATGTTGATGTTGCTTGGTAGGTGGTTACCCAGTGAAGCCCCGCCTCCTTGTCCTCCTCTCCGCCGTCTTTAGCAAACAACCACGCAGGCACCAACTTGAGCCCCATTCGCGATGCCTTCAACCACATACGACCATACCTGCGGTAAAGTACGGGATCCCGTCTGCTCTCCCCTAGTCAAGCCCGCAAGGGGTGGATTAGTAGTTGGGTCGGAGACGACCAGCGAATACCTGCTGTTGTATGTTTTTTGTCTCAGGAACAGAGTCGCCAAGACATGCAGCTCTACTAGACTTTCGTTTTTGACGTGGTGCATTTTGGATTAATCATCGTTTTTACACAAAGGTACTGTTGACAAAGGAGATGTTTATTATAGTTTCATAAAAACCAAGGTGCCAATTACAGATTTATATAAACCCTATGTCTCTTTGCAAGATGCTATGCTAGAGCATCCATCCATTGTCAAAGTTTCATCCCAACCCGCATCCATTTTATTGTCCCTGTGAGCTATTTCTACAATGGCTCACTTCAGAAAACCACTCTGTATGCCCATTCAGAGTCGAGTGACAGGTCGAAGCTCGTAAGGGGTCTCGCCTTGAGTCTGTGCCAGGACTCTGTCAACGACAATCGACCACATAAGCTCAATCTCCCCAGTATAGCGAGGATCTCCAGGCTGGGCGCTCTTGACCTTAATCCATCGGTGGTGTGGTTGAGCGAGAGGCAGGTCCTGGCTGTCGCGAATGATCCAGACACGGGCGACAAAGTCGGAATGGGTGCCTTCAAAAAGCTTACGCTCCGGCTTGTCTGCAACTGGGACGGTCGTCGCGTCACGGACCTCGAAGGCAGAAAGAGGCGAGAACCATACTTCCTTTTTGTACGGGAAGTAGAGGAAGCCAGCCCAGAAACCACCCCGGGTCGTCTCGGTCTTGTCGTAGCCATACAGGCCAACCAGGGGCCGAGAAGCAGGCTCAAAAGGCACCATAGTACCGCTGGTAGGGCAACGATACTCGTTTGGACCAGGAGGAGGGGAAGTGGCGCCGTTATTCCAGACCTCGCCGATATGCTGTCCAGGAGCAATGTCGTTGGTGGGCGGATCTCCGGCCTGTCGGAAGCGCTCATCGAAGCAAAAGCCCGGAATCCACTAGTCACTTGGGACTTTCTTGGCAACGATGTAGAGCTCGTCGAGGTAGAAAAGCTTGCGTAGGCGGAGGTTGGCGATAAGGGGGTCCTGGTCCGACAACCCATGAGTAGGTCTACGAGTACGAGGTTCGTCAGGGTTGGCTCGGCCCTGACACTTCTGCCGCCACAACTGCAGAGAATCTCCGGGGTAGCCTGCCCTATCAGGTTTGTTGGAGCGGTAGTGATGGACAGGCTCGTCTTGCCAAACAGAGAGAAGTCTCCGGACGGGAATATTGCCAGACGGAAAGCGTCGAAAACTAGGCAGCTTCATGTCCCAGACTCGCAGCATGTCCCGGTAAGGATCGATGGTAAAAGCCTTGCGAGAGGGCGGAAAGATGATAGCGCCCAGCGATGGATGCCACTCCCTCGGGCTGGGCTGAGGCTGAGCGATCGTGAAAGCTTCAATGAATCGCTTCTCTTTGATTGCGGTGTAGATCATTCGGCATGAGAGCTTGAGGGAAAGAAGACTTTGTTCGCCGGCAGAAGTAATAGGCTGGTACTTTGTCTTTGCATCACAGGGAACAGTGAGAGGACAAATACTGAGAATAAGGAATTCGATAATCATCGACTGCAGCTCTGGAGCAAGATCCAGGAAAGATTTCTTTCCGGGAACAAGCTAAAAAGGATATGTTGGTATGATGTGATCCAATCCAGGGATGGTAGAACTTACTCGTATTCCTCTGACAGGAGGATCCATGATGAGACGGACGCTGAGGGATGAAGGTGAAGAAGGGAGAGATTGGAGGGTAATTTGGAATACACAGATAAATATTTAAACGACAGAGACTCACCCACAGAAGTGGGCCTTACTACAGCCGCCAGATCAGTGACGTCTACTTGGGCAGCTGTAGAGCTTCTAGGAATGTGCACGAGCAAGTTTCTCAAAAACACAATACGAATAGTTGATTCAGGATGCTCCAAACACACCATGCGCTTTCCAAAAGGTAACATCCACAACTGGACATAACTTGGATCCTATTTACTTATGTAGTCTTTGTCTCCGAAGGTTGTTTTTGAAGTTTACCGCCAGTATTGATGAAGCTACGAATAACACTCAATCACTTCATTTTCTGGGAGCAACATCATCTACGGATGCCCCCACAATACTCATCTCAGAGATCCTCTCTGTGTATCGTGGAAGGTCAGAGACGATTTGAGAAAGCCTCTTTCTACTACTCGCGCCGGACGGGACACACGAGTAGAACTACCATACACAACTGCGGATCCTTGACCGCGAAAGAAGTCTATGATTATTGGCGTATTTATTAAGAGCATCTACTGGGTGTGGACGAGAGGCTACGTTACTCGAGACTCTATAAAGCAACATATATCCTTCAACCTATCTTTTAGCTATGGTTGTTTTTGAGATATTGTCAATCATGGCGGAGAACTACTGTGGACTTGCTGTAAAGTTTGGGCCCACCAGCGTGAGCAGCGGAATCTAGACGTTGATTGAACTCATTCCAACATCCATTCGGGCGAATGGTTTAGTGGTATAATACTCCCTTAGCATGTTCTCTACGAGCGTTATCTGGGAGTGGTCCAGGGTTCGATTCCCTGTTCGTCCAAAGCTGGTGGTTTAATTCCACTGTTATCCACATTTTTTGCCGTCCTTGGCTTGTGACTGGATGTCTTTTTGCGTGTCTCACCTACCCGGGACATTAACTGATGACCAAAGGAATTACGTGCCATGCTCTTAATTGTTATAGCTTTATTTATTAATAGTTTTATATTAGGTACTTTGTAGTGTTTCTCCTGTTTTAAAGTGAATTAACTGGTGACTTTTCAGTTTGTCATGGAGTTTCAGGTACAAATTCACATGTGAGTAATTAACATTTCATGCGCATGTACAATTAAAGGGGCATTCCCGTCTCTTCCATCAGGCTTGGACTCCACACAAACAGAATCACGAACTTGTCATGAAGTTTATCGACGCCAAGCACGCAAATCTTTCAGCAGCACGAATTAATGGGTGATTGTCTCAAAAATGCTGCGCAACCCCCAAAGGAACGGAAATAATACCAGTGCGTGCGCTCTGTGCCCTTCATTTTCAGCTCAGCTCAGCCCCCGCTGAAATTGACTGCTGCGTGACCCACAAAAGGGACAGCTGTTCTCATTCGTCAAATTTCAGGGGGGAGACCTTGCACAAGCCAGGCTGTCACTAATCATCTTTGGTCATCTCTCGCGCTTCTCCAGATCAGATCCAATACATACACACACCAACACCCACCACCATCAGCCTTGTCCCTGTACCCGCCCGCCTCACTTTGGCACTCACTCATTTGTTCCCCTCTCTCATGACTACGTAACAGGCGCCCTCTCTTTGTCCCCAGGGTCATCGCACCATGGTCCGCGCCCTCAATCTCCGCCTCGCCCTTCAGGCAACGGCTATCAAGGTCTCGGCAAACCTGGTCACCCAGATCATCATTCACTACAGGACACCAGGCGTATCGACTTTTGACGTTCAGCAGGTGCTGGAGTTTGCCGTCTATGGCTTCATAGGCTCTCAGGTCGGCAACGTCATCCAATTCATTCTGGAGGACTGCTTCCCCACTGGACACGCAATCAGGGCCAACGAGATCCTGCCGCAGGTTCAGGCGGATGTCAAGCAGGTTGACGAGAAGAAGGACGATGATACGAGAGGAGTCACCAGGAGATGGTTCAATATCAGCCCGGATCTTATTTGGCGCAACGTTTTGGCGAAACTGATTCTTGATCAAACAATTGGTCTTGCCATCAGCGGGTCCGTCTTTCTCATCTGCACAAACATCGCGCGCGTTTCACACCCCTTCCTCGTTCTGGAAGTCATCCGTAATCGACTTTGGCCACTTATAAAAGCTGGCTGGCATATCTGGCCATTAGTCGCCATCTGCAACTTCCTATGGGTTCCCGTGCGCTCTCGAGTTTTGGTGGCGGTTTGTGTTGGGTTCGGCTGGAGTATCTTCTTGAGCGTCTTTGCCATGCGGAAAGGGCCTTGATGGGCATACTTAAGACTGGGTATTTTTGGTCTTTGCGTTGATGAATGGGCGTGGCTTAGAGGAATTCCCCTGCGGAGCACTTTTCTTATATCCTGGAGTTAGAGTTTTAAAGTTATATGGGATTTCAATAGAGGCCTCATCTTTCTTGTATTATGAGTTTCGAGCAATAAAGACCTTGCATCTCGAGAACTTAATAAGAAGTAAAATATTTAATCCCCAGATTCTCGGGTCCTATCGAGCTAATGTCGAGACAAGGCCAGTATGCTGTCCATGGATCCCATGATGCTGACTGAGTGATCGTCACGGCGGTTGCAGTGCAACCTTGTCCAATAGTAAGCGATTCAATGGAAACGACAAACATCCTCCAACCTGAATGACAAGCCGGGTGGCTACATGGAGCATTGCTGCTAGTCCTCCCCGCTTGCTTGTGACATGGAAAACGCCCCAAGTATTCAGCTTATGCAGCTAATGCACAGCCTGCCTTTGAACTTCAGGCTAGAATTTGGCGCATCCTGGCAATAGAAGCCTCGCTGAACAAGTCGACCATCTTTTACCAAAACTGGCTCCTCGAGATGGGGGTGACTTGGCCGCGGGTACGAGATGTGATGGCCGGGCCAAGACTTGGTCGAGACACTGTGCACCTTCAGATGCCAAGTAAAACGAGGCTGTGAGAGGTTAGAATCGGCTTTGGGCAAAAGTACCATGCGAGACGGGAAACGATGGTGTCGGTGAAACCGCGGCTGGCGAGCAAGATGTGGAAAACGACCAGTACAAAGCTTTTGGTGGATAGCAACAGAGCCTCATTCGCGTGACCGAGGGAACGGGATGAAAGGTTTGTGGAGGCTTGGCTGTCAGACTGCATATAATCCTGGTCGTGGTGTGTGCTAGCACAGCCTGGTCTGAAAAGCAACTTTCAGCCCGTGTTCTCGGCCAGAAGAGATGTGTTGGGTCGTGATACAAAACGTATGGTCGCCTTTCGTAACCGTTATCTCGTCCCCCCCCAGCGTGGTGCCTGTGATATGACATCTGTAAGCGCAATTAGTCTAACGCTTTCTCTCTAGTGTAGGTCGAGACTCAGCTTTGGGATTTGTGTGTACGCTGCGCCCCCTTGTACCACCTGCATGGAGTTCCATTAGGTAGATTTCTTGTGAGTGGCTGGCGGTTGAAATTTTCGGAGTGGGGAAGAAAGCCTGCAGATTCACTCGGCCTAAGTGATCCGATTCTTACTGCTGGTCATCAGATCCAGATCTGAGTCGATTGAATATGACGATGTTGTTCTGAGAAGTCAGCAAACTGATAACTTGATCATCATGTCACCATGCATCACTGATCTCTCTTTGAGGTACATAGTAAAAGTAGAAGCGATGTCGACCCTCGAGTAGGTTAATCTATTACTAACTCAAGATCCAAGACTCATTATTTTCTTTGCTCTCCTACGCCAGCTCCTGTATTGATTTGTCCGAACCCTCCGAAGGGAGGATCGCCTTTGAGGCTCATTGGTGATGAAGTCCTCAGCACTCGCCAGGGAAGCATCGCTGTATATACCGGATGAGATCGCCGCTCTCGCTAGATTCACAGACTGCTCAAGACAGAGAATATTCTCATCATCTAGGAACCGCGCCGGTGGTGCATATTCGACGCCGATGCCGATGTGCCGACGCCCATCTATTCCGTGGTAGATGCCATACTGATAGAGCCTGTTAGCCAGCGTCACCTGCGCATTCATATGCTCTTCTGTATCTGCAGGGTCTTGCAGCCAAAACTCGGGACACAGCAAGATGTCGCTCCGGTAAACAAGAGACGCAAAGTCCACAAGGCCATATACAGGTCTGCAAGTCCTGACGGAACCATGAGGTCTTAAAATCCAATTGCTGAGGCAGTAGATACTCATGATGCCGAATGATGCGTAAAAGCTCTTGGCGTGAATATGAACGTTAAAATCGCCATTTCCGGTCTCGCTGAAGTCGAAGATCCGGGCTACTACGAGGTAAACAGAGTTACTAAGTGTGGCCAAGAGAGTACCAAGAATGATCTTTGGGTGGCCGAGCTCGATGGCTTGAGCTATGCAGACAATAATATTGGGAGTGAGGTAATCCAGGAGCATGCTGTTGGCCGCGGTGGCTCCTTTCAAACTCTCGTGTCCTGGCCCAAATATCCGGTGGTGATCCTCCTTAGACAGTGGACTTGCCATGTTCTGGATTGGGATCATCGTACGCATATAAACATCTGCAGCTAGAAATGTCATATGGAACAATCCGTACGCTAACGTGGGAAGCAGTGAGAAGACGGTGGAGCGTTGAAAAGTGCCTGAAAGCATTGAACTGAGCCGGAATGGTTGGAAGATAAGGCCCGTGGCCCAAGCATAGGCCGCGGTGGCTAAAAGCACGAGGCCCATGGTCGTGGTAAAGATGATATACCAATCGACCAAGTACATATTCCAAAGGCGATCAATATCAGTTTTGTGAGAATCCTCTTCGAATTCAGAAAAATGGTGAGCGTCCCGTTGGGTAGGTTGCTCAGCTCCAAATGGGCCGTTCCTGGGGAGAAATCTCACGCCGTGAGTGATGTTGTTAGTCTCTTCTTGCTTCCAGTACCCCAGACGAAGAACAAGGCCATTGCTTGGCCATGTCTTCACGGCAGCTTTGAGCGGCCTGAGATCGGAGTAGTTTATCCCCTCGAACCTATCGAATACGTTGGAGCCCTGAAGAAGGCAAAGCTGCGAGGCAAGAGGAGCAGGATTCCACTTTAGGCCGGTCTGTCGGCTTCGTAGATGAAAGAAGATACAGACAGTAGTTGAAAAAAGAAAGAGGTAGATGGCTAAGCCCACGAATCCAAATAATTTAGAGACATGGATCTGCCAACCTCGACCATCCTCAACAAGCTGAAACAAACTCGACTTCAGAGGCGTCAGAAGCCATGTGCCCAGGATAGTAAGGTTAACCACTCCGCTCAGGTAGTCGCCACTTGAGAAGAGTGAGATGATTTGCTCAGGATTCAAATTTCCGCTAGGCACTCCATTCAGTGAAATGTTCAGTAAATTCTTGGGAGGCGGGCCGCCGTCCAGATGCGAGGGGGATATCGGGATATTTGCCATGCGTACATAAGGAATGATGCGGTTATACCACTGGACGGTACTTCTCCATGTTATAGTCGTGAGAAATCCGATCAATCCAGGCATGTAAAGCCACATCCAAAAGCTGGGGCGGGTCCCAAAGCGAAACCAGGGAGGTTGTGTTTCACCCAAGACCACGAGAGATACCACGCCGCCCATGCAGAGAAACTGCCACGTCATGAGTAAAGATAAGTACCATGTCTTCAGTGCGGTAGGACGGAAGTTCAGCTCGGGGAGTCTGGTGGTTTGCCGGGCTTCTTCCTCGGTGATGGGGATGAAGGGACTTGAGTTACCTGGATTGTTGGTCCTCGCTCAAAAGAATTTGAAATTGGGGCTTACCACAATCGGCTGACAAGCTACACGGCTGCTCAGTAGATAGGGATGGATTGTCTTGAGCATTTATCAAGCGCTCATGAACGTTGCCAGAGACTTGGCGTGAGTTACCAGGACGCTTAGAATGGGGATGACCACCATGGTCCCTGCTAGTCATACTGCGAAGTGGGAAACCATCCATTGCATGGAATCGTTGTCCAGGCAAGTTGAAATGGAATGCAGAGATTTGCGGCTTCTTCATCATCTCTATAAATACTTGACGACAAGGGGCGGGAGGAAAGGTTGGGCTGGTGTTGGGTAGCTTCCAAGTCATGGATGCCATGGGGCTGACTGAGTAAACGCCACGGCGGTTGCGGTGCAGTATTGTCCAATCCTTATATCAGGACTCAGAGCCTGGTATACGTATCTTTTGCACTTTTAGAGACTTGCTTGGTACCTTGGGCGACGTCTCGGAACTGGGGTCTGCACCAACGCCAAACAGTCCAAGTCCCAGTAAGAAGGGCGTGAGCTTAGTCCAGCCCTCCAGGCTGCAGCGACTCTCTCGCAATGTACCCCCATTAGGGTCGTGGGACGGTTGCACAGCTTGAAGTCTTGTCTCAATTTCTTTCCCCCTTGCTTTTTCCGAGACCGAGTGCAATGTATCGTGACACGAGAACTGGGGCTTAGCTATAGAAGTAAAATGGATTAGATGCTCAATTTTTCTCTTTAAAGTATGTTGGAATTAGTATGGTAAAAATTGACTGATCTTAGGCCACGACCGATCTGCCAGATCATCATCGACACCCGGATCGGCTTTCCAATACCGTTCGAGTATTTCCAATGCTCGTTGCGTATTCAAAAGTCCAAGTGCAGTTGAAACCCCTTGTAACGAAGTCTTTATTCTCGGCCTGTCATCACCAAGCGCGTCGCATCCTGCAAAGAACAAGGGCGGGGTCAGCAAAGTGACTGGCGTGAGGCCGTCTCGTAGTGTCAGACGCTCTGCACACTCGAGGATCTGGTTGACGAGGTTTTGTACGAGAGGTGATGATCTTCTTTCATGGCGTAAGCGTCGATGGATGAGGAGCAGACCGGTGAGCTGCCATATCTGATTCGATATCCGGTATTCGTGGATTTCGGCAACAGATAGAACGCGACCACGTATTGACATAACGGGCGGAGGACTCGCTTGATCTCGGTCGATTATAGATTGTAGATAGTTGAGTAGCCACCAGACCTCGGCCTCGACTTGACCGCCTTGGGACGAAGTTTCAGACGCTGTCCCGTCATTGTTGATCCGGCATAGTCGCGCAATCTCCTTGAACACGCCAAGAAGGTCCTTTGTACGCGCAAGATACATATCGATGTACACGGGCTCATCATCTGTGTCTGATGCGAGCGTTGTTGGTGAGGGGATAGTTGAATGTTGCGGGGCGAGATCACTCATTGAGTGACAGACGAGCGATTCGGTCATGTCGAACCATCGTAGTAAAAATCGCAATTCGTCCGTCGGGTTCTGAGAAAGACCCTTATCATGGATTCGAGAAATGAGCCCACGCGCTCCGCGGAAGTGGACGCTCCATCGATCTGGACTGGGCTCGCTGGCGAAGACTTCGCAAACGAAGAGCGCTCTCGATGCGGCCAGCAGTGGAATGAGTTGTTGATCTTCATCACACTCTGAGAGCTTTTGGCAGAGGGATCTGGAACTGAGAGCTTGGAAGCCAGCAACGATAAGTGCTTGTGAAGACTGCTCCTCGCTTGTTTTGCAGGTCGCGAGTCGGTGAGTAGCCGCAAGCGCAACGATGCCCTGCAGTAAGGGCTCATTGAAGACTGCCATTGGCAAGATGAGTTCGCATAACTCATCAAAAATCTGGGGATGTGGCGCAAGAACTTTGACGGTCCTCTCGGTGAAGTACTGTAGACCTGATCGATGCAAGGGTGACAGGTGGCCGAAGAACTCAACAGATGGGGTCAGCGGAGACATTGGCATTTGCCTTTGACTGACGACAAGCTGAGAAGACTCTGACTCCTCTGATGGAGAAGAGGTTGTCCATTCTGGCTCATCGATCTTCTGTTCTGGAGGAGGCGATGCAGCGTTTGACGGGCCTGGTCTGGGAGTAGAAGGGGAAACATATATGAAGTTTTTCTTGTTCAAGTCTGAGATTGTTAGTACGTATCCAGTGCAGCGGAGAATTGACATGCCTAGTTTTTGTACGTTGCCTTCATTTTGTGACAAACAATCCCCAAAAGGTGACCGATCAAACGGCCTCCCTCCCCAGCGAAGCTTCACCCCGTATTCGCATTTGACCCCAGCATTTTGACATCTCTGACAGGAGGGTCTCTCTTCACTGCACTTCTTTTTAAAGCTCTTACACCTCGCACAACCTACCCAAGATCGACGCTGAGGTGGCATCACAGGGGCTCTGAGTCTGGGGCACAAAGCAAAACATGCTGCTTTAGGGGTTATGTCATTTGCTGACAATTGAGGGCGGGGGAGGTTAAGTTAGCGATGGAACGGTTGGAGGCGAATGGAGATAAGGCTAGAGACTGTGCTAGTATGGAATGGGAAGGATCAGGCGACTGATTGCTTATCTTATCTGTGTCACATGCACTGAATGTCTTGAGCCTGAGTGACGTGGCTGGTCTTATCAGTAGCTAAGCATGCATTGATAAGAAATGAATGGATGCGCCGGACTTTAATGTTTGACTATCATGGTCTTGAGTACGGATATGTTCAATTGAATTAATGGCTGTCGAATTTATTTTGCTGCCTTTCGATACTGGGACTAATAAAACTGAAGCAAAATCCCTCGTGTTGTCATCTGTGACATACCAAGCATCTTCACCATTGAAACAAAGATCAGGAAACTTGGCATACTGCATCTGTGGGAAGCCTGAATCAACTAGTATGCAAACCGAAAATCTAGTCGCTTGTTGCCCCTATCCGTTGTGGTGTCAAGATAGTGCTTCTTCTGTTCATCATCCATGGCGTCCCAAATCTTATCTCGGCTTTTATTTCTCCAGATGTAGTAGGTCCTGGTCAACAGGTATATCGTGACGTTGAGCGCAATGATCGCCAAAAGAGTCTTGTTTCCTTCACGGTATCTCGGCGCGTCGTCTTTGCGGTAGACATTGGATGCAATAATACCAGCAGATTGAACCGACATGTTGTAAACAGCTGCCGAGACTGTCCTCAGACGAACGGCATTGGAGTTGCGTGAGTTCCAACTGACCTGCATTGGATGGGCTAGGAAGATAATATTAGTCGGTGATAGGTAGGTAGGTCAAGAGAGGAGCAAACTCACCACTCGGAGAACCGAGCAAAAGTGCCAACACTGCGAACGAGACCCATCTGTTGACCGTGCTCATGTCCACGACGTATAGGTAGATTATGAACGGAAGCTTCCAGATCTGAAGAGCTACACCAAGCAGAGATCTTTCATTCCACTTCTCAGCAAGGTATGAGATCAGTAGCAATCCGCCAATGGAAAGGATCGTATGCGGAATGGTCAAAAGATTGGTGACAAGAACATTGAAACCAAGGCCACGGAGGGTCAAGGTGAAGTACAGGGTGGGCGGCGCAGATGGGATCAAGCATGTCAAACCGATGGCATAGAGCGGCCAGAGGTCGTAGTCCTTGAGCGACGCCCATAGAAGCTTTGGAGTGATCGGCTGGCGGTTATGCATGTCGCCCTTGCTGGGATCGTCGCGGATAACCCGGTTCACCATAATGCGCTCCTCTCTGTACACGATCAGTTTCGAAGGCCTATGCATCTCTGGAGAAACTTACCGCTCAGTGAACCAACCCTTCTTACCACGGAGAATGCCTGCGGTTTGAGTGGGTCCAGCGGGCATCAGAAACCAGGCGGAAATGCCAACCGCGAGTGTCAGCAGGCCCTATTTGGCACCAGTCGTCAGTATAATCAATGACACAAAGAGCTTGGATGACAAACCTCAAACAGGAACAGCCATCTCCAGCCCTCGTACCCGTGCCAGCCTCGGAGTTGGAGGAGGCCTGCTCCGAGAAAACCACTGATGATATCCGCGACATTGTATGCCGTCCAGAAGAAGGCCAGGCGAACAGTGAGTTCACTTGCGGTATAGAAATAACTCAAGTATAGGATCGTCTACAAGCATTCCAGTACAAAGGTTAGTCGAGGCCACTAGAACTTGGAGAGGAGTCTCAGGAGGGCAGCATAGACTACTCACATCCGGGATAAATCCGCCTTGAAAGATGGCCAGCAGCGCACGGCATGCCAGAAACGAAGCCCTTCCATCCAACCAGAACTGGCCCTAACCATATCGTCAGTATCTAAAACAACTTGGGGCTTCCTATGACTTACAGCAGAGACGAGACTCCAGAGGCACAACTGCATCGGAATCCAACGGTCGGGTCCGAGGTACTTGCTGACAAGCTGGGAGGGAAGCTCAGCACACAAGAAAGACAACTTGAAGACGGTATTTCCAAGATTGTAATCTAGCAATGCAAAGTCAAAAAGATGTAGCAATTTTGGATAAAAGAGACTAACCATTGGTGTTCATCTTCAGGTCTGGCAGAAAGTTATCCGAGACAGCTTGAGACAAGTTGGATCGATCCAACTCAAGAGCCATGAACATGACGCAAGCGAATACCATGATCCGTTTATCAATCTTACGAATGACTTTGCGCTCCTCACTGAAAGTCCATCTTTCGGAAGGGTCAAATCGATGCAGATTCTCCCAGTCAGATCGTGGCTGGTAGCGCCTCGCCATGTCTGGGTCGTCAAAGACAGACCGGCGAGTTGCAATAGCCTCTCCATCTTGTCTCGGCCGTCGCTGCCACCAGCTTCGAGGCTCCTCTGGCTCAGCGAGGGGGAGTGTTGCGATAAGAGGGGTCACTTTGGTGGAGGGAACCGACTTGGAGGAATCCGAATCGGTTGGTTCAATATGAAGCCCAACAGCATTCTTGGATTCTGACACACGAACATCATCGGAGGGTGCCATTGCGAATATCGCTGTGATATGAGGCACTCTTAAGTAGTCTCTTCGCATTCATCTTGGGTATAATAACGCCTTTTGTATACACTGACGCTGGTACGTGTTTAACCATGCGATGGCGAAATTAATGTTATTGATATCGAAAGACTCAAATTCGTGGGGTTACTGATGTATCTATGGCGTCAGGCATGGATATGATAGCGAGATGTGGGGATTAAATCCGAACGTATTATTTGGCTGCATTCTTACTGTTGCTTGATAAAATAACCTGAAAAGGATGTTGAGACATTTGTGTCTGGATGGCGAGCACTCATGGGTTCCAAGTGAAAAGGTAGCGCAAGCAAAAGACCAATTGGTCGATAACGCCTTCCGGAATTATTGCGCTTCTACTGTACTCGGTTTAAGTGATATTTTAGTGGTCCTTGGCAAACATCTGTAGTTCGCGACAGAACTGAAAGGTATGGCACCATTGCTCGAACAACCACTTAAGAGCTTGATATTTCACTGCCAAGGCAATTGCTCATCATTACGCCATTCTCTATTCACCGAAAACAGCATAATTTGGTAGCTATTGGTCCACTTACACCTCACCTAAACTGTGATGGTTGGCCTATCTCTGGCGCTTCGTCGCCTCGCATCTCAGGTCGGATCTCGCCCCCCACGAGCTCCGAAGAGCAGAGACAAATCGGAACATTATAAGTTAAGGATGTGACTATCACATGGCCACTTTGAGTCTATCTCCGCGGTTAACTCTATTTGCACCCCGCCGACAAGATGGCGTGCTTCATGTCGAGATTTGGAGTCTACCGGTTCAAATGCTCAATGTTCTGGTCAGTGATCTGGACGAGGCAGAATTTTATCTTATAACTGTATCTCCAGAGATAGGACTTGGCTATTACTGCAAATGGTTCAACTTATATTGTGTGAACATAAAGGGCGAGCTCTTTTGTAAGTTTATCTCCCGTAGCGATACGAGCAAAAGTTCTCAGCCGTCACTGTTGGTTAATGTCCATCTTATGTCTGGTTTACTGAGGCTTAAGGTATTACTGTCTTGTATAACTAAAAGTCCCTCTACCTAAGTAGAAATCACATCAACCTTCTTTCAAGCGAAAATGCCACTGTCTCGTGAGACTATACCAGTTTTATGTGATAGTATTCGCAATAATAAAGGCTATAGAATTTATATAAAATCAGGGGCCATCAGCAAAAGCTAAGTACTGAACTTCGAAATTTGAGTAAGTTTCAAGGTTGCCTCCAATCGCGAAAACTATCTAGCCTACACTACTCGATACTCCTGGTAGTTAGAGCAAGATTAAAGCGTGATTGTGGCGTTCTTTAAATCAGTCATCTTAGAACTTGAACCCGCCCAGAAGATGTACTCCCCTGATTCAACCTGATACTTGGCATTGTTGTAGTATCCAAGATCGTGCTTGGGTGGTGCTTGGGTATGCTGAAATCGACCACCTTACTCTGGCCTGGCTTCACCTCAACCTTCTGAAAGCGGATCAGGCGTTTGTTTGGCAGCTCTATCTCGGAATTCGCGAGTCTCTGATAGACCTGAACGACCTCTTTACCTGTAAGATAGCCCGTGTTTGCCACCGTGACCAATATAGAAACAGTTTCACCCTTCTGGGTAATCTTAGGAGCAGAGATATCGAAGCTGGTGTAGCTGAGGCCGTAGCCGAATAGCATGGGTGCATAATCCCGCTTTAAGCAAGGGAAGTTGTAGTCATATGTAGCGCAGACATCAGGAGCTTGAATGAAGCTTACGCCGCCTTGTGCGTCAGAAGGCAGAAAGTCGTAGTATACTGGGACTGCGCCATCAGCTTGCGGCATAGTCACAGTCAGCTTGCCGCTGGGGTTGATTTTTCCCTGGATGATCTCGACCGCGCTATCAGCGGTGAACTCGCCAGCGAGAAACATGTGGAGGATAGCGTCGGCCCGCATGGTTGAGTTGTTGAGCACAAGCGGCTGGCCACCGCTAAGAACAGCAATGGTAGGCACACCAGCGTCGAGAACAGCGTCAAGGAGTTGTTGCTGACTACCAGAGAAGCCCAAGCTAGCATGCGTGAAGAATTCGCCATCTGTACGCTCACCGGCATTTGGATCCAGAGAATATACGGACAGGGAGCCAAGAGCCACAATGGCAAGGCCAGCCTCCTTTGCAGCAGCGACAGCAGCTTGGATGCCGTCGCTGTCACTCTCACGTTCGAAAGCAATATCAACAGCCTTGACATAATTGACGTTCTTGGCTCCAAGGGCTGCCTCGAGGCTTCCCTTCAACGTACGTCCATACAAGGGCCTCGCGCTCGTGCTGGGAGCGTAGCTTCCAGGGTTCAAAAGGTCGGCTATGGGACCCAGGAGCGCAACCTTGGAGATTTTGGATTTGGGAAGGAATCGTTTCTTGTTTTGCAGCAGGACAATGGACTCGCGTGAAGCCTTGCGATTTATATCGAGATGCTTGGATGAGCGGAGCACCTTTTTGAGATTATTCATCGTGGGCAGGGAACGATCAAACATGCCAGTCGCGAATTTGATAATCAAATGCTGCTTCACTGCTTCGTCTACCAATCTCACAATCTCCTGGTCATCCGAACTGTTAACAAGGGTCGGAAATGCGGCTGGTTGTTGAGGAGCTAGTTCGAGCTGCAATCCGGCACGGAGGGCCTTGATAGCTGCATCCTTGAGAGATGAGGCCACGAGGCTTTGGGTATGAAGATGTGGAATGGCCATGGCGTCCGACATGAGCAGGCCCTCAAAGCCCATTTCAGATCTGAGCATACCCTGCAGAAGCTGTTTATTGGTTGACATAGGGACCCGGTCGATGCTGGAATACGACACCATGATAGAGGCAGGATTTTCCTTGAGCACGCGGATGTACGGAAGGGCCAGGTCGTTGTACAAATGATTGATGCCGCCGGCCATGCTTGCTGCATTGATACCGCCCACGCCTAGTCCGTACAAAAAGTGCTTCACAGTTGTGGCGACTTTAATGAATCCGTTCTTGTCTTTCTCTTCCATAGTTCGGACATACTGCGCCGCAAATTCCCCGATGAGGTAAACATCTTCACCATAGCTGGTAACAAATCGGTTAGTCATAAGTCTATGTGCGCAGGGCGCTTCCAACAATGCGAGTATGTAAGAGAGGAGAGGTCTCCTGGAAAAGGAATTGCAGTTTAGGAGAGGGCAATGTATACACTCACGTCTCACCCACACGGCCGTATCTGGGGTCCTTGGCTACATCTAGCTCGGGACTTAGGACCCAGTGCGTCCCGAGAGCCATGTTCTCGTCCCGAATTGCTCCCGTTACTTGGCCATACAGATCGAGGTCCCATGACGTGGACAGTGACAGTGTTGCCGGAAACAAGGTCCCTCCAGGCACATAGATGGAGTTGACTGAATCTGTGACTGTAATGTACGGAATTTTGCCATTCTGCATCTGCTCCTGTCGGACCTTGTTCGCAAATGGCAACACCTTTTCGGCAGGATTAAGTTGTGAGCCGTAGCCTGATGATTTATTTGTCAGCTTGGGACTTGTTCACCGCGACAAGGCTTTGTACGCCTGGTGAAAAGCCTACTTAGTATACCATGTTGTAGAGGGTATAGTGCATCATAAACAGTCCGGTTGAAGGACGAATTGGGATCTAGAAGCTTTCTTATACCACCTAGCTGGGCGACCTTCTCTGTCCATTTGAGGGTGGGTAGGAGAGCCTCCGCGCGCTCAGCCGGGGAGAGAGCTCTGTTCTTCCAAGCCTGGTTGTTTGGGCCCGGTGCCGCGATCACAGGGTAGACTAAAGACCCAGCAACAGCTAGGTTCGTTACGAAGAAATGGGCCATCTCGACAGATTGGTGAGGGTAACTCATGTAGGTAATATATTGTCAGCAGCCGGAGCCCTGAGGAATGTACTGCAAGTCTTTGGTTGGATGTACACCTGGGATGGCATTCTTCTTATCATTCCTTTCAGAAAGTAACGCAGCAGATTCATGAAAGACAGTAGAATTTCTTCAATGTACATCGGTATAAAGCTGGAGCATATTGCCTTGGCTTGCTTGTCTCATTTTTGCACGAATGACGAATCAACTCATGGGGCGAGCTGAGCTAGGTCCTTTGCGCCTTTTGCGAATGGCGATGATAGTCTCTGGCCATATGCATGAGTCCTTTCCCCGAAAGTTCGGTGGAGAATTCAGGTATCTGATACGAAAAATTGGCCACATGGGAATATAGACCGACAACCGGACAGCGTTATGATATGTTGAATCTTGGCTCGGCGACTGTGAGCGTGAAGTGAGCCTTGAGGGCCGTCGTTCGGACAGGACATATCCATGTTAGTCTCTTTTCTGGACCCTTGGCAGTCTAGTTAAGGTGGTATTGACCGACTACCGAACCCCATATCAGATGCCCGGGTATAATCTCGGCCGGACTTACTACAAAAGGCTAAGCCGTGTTCAAGGACATCGGCCCTCGGAAGACGCAGTCACACTCACATCCAATGGGACTGATAATAAATCTTTGTCACATGGGACTAGTTAGTCTGAGGGAGCCACGAGCTCTGGGTGAAGCGCCAATTCTTCATTGTCTTTAAAAGAAGAGGATCTAAACAAGATGGCCCTCCTTTCCGCCGATGGAGTTAATAACAATTTGCCGCTCACGTGCTTGCGCCCAATTCCATGAGTTGATCCTCAAGGAGCCATGCCCAGTCCTGGGGAGCCCACCATGCGAAGAGACCCGGCACAGTAGGGCTACGAGTGCTCGCTGGCTCTTGATCTTGAATCTTGGCCGTATGGGGCCGAGACGTATTTATTGTAGCATGGCTTTTGGTCGTGGAGTGCGTATGGGGAGTTGTTGATTGCAAATCGGCGGCCGCATCGGCGGTAGCGGTCGATGCGCCAACCATGCGAGGTCTCCCCTCTTCAGAAGTGCCATGGTAACCCCGGATGGTAGGACTGCGTTGGTCACCCTCCATTGTAAAAGACAGATGACGGTGTGTTGTATCAGAACCAGGAGTTACTTCGTCATTATGGGACCCCTGGTACTCTTCGTCATCGCGTCCAATATTTGACAATTCAGCCCGGCGCAATAGACTGTGTACCGCTAGGCGCTGCCGGGCACGCACAGCTTCAGAGAAATGACCGTCTGAGCTGCTTTGACTCCGTAGGGAGGACAGTTGACAGGCCTCACTCTGCAGAGCCTGACCCTCTGTGGGTTCGCCGCTGATCGTTGGTGCAGTAGCTGGCCAGGAATTGCGTGTGACTGTCTCGTTTATCGTGGTTCCCGAGGAACCCGGTGGGGTTTTACTCGATAGACTTTTGCAAAATGTGTTGCATTTGCTGCGGCAGCCGACCCCTTGTTCGCTGTGGGGTGAGTAAATCTAGTGGCCTCCGGTTGATCGCCAAGAAAGTTTCTTTGCTTCTTTTGCTGCTCCGAGAAGACAGCGATGGACTCTTCCAGTTCCCCAATGATAGGACTAACAAGCGCTGAGAATCGGAAAAACCTCTTGAGTGCAGCCAAGCAAAGTTCGGCACGGCTAACAGCAAATTCTGGCGAGAGCCGAGCAGGTCCTTGACCGAATCGAGATATGAATAGTATGAGGCGGGTGGCATGATAAGCACAAATAGCTGTGTCGAATTCGAGAAGACGGTGTTGTGTGCTATGCTGGTTGAGCGCGGTGAGTATGTAGATGATTCGCATTGCGTGATGCAAGCATTGGGCCTCAGCAGCAAGAAGGGCCTGGCGGTCATGACCAGCAAGCACAGCAGCTGGAGCAGCTTCTGAGTACCCAGTCAAAAGGACGCGGTTGATATCGCAGTGTGCTTGGTGCCAGGAGACGTGGGCCAGCAATACACGAGGCAGCCATCGTGCGATCGGCCTGTCTCCCTTGCTGCCGCTGCTACCAGGGGGCTCGAATGCTTCATCCGCACCTAAGAGAGCTTCTAGGATCGGAGCTGGTTTCTCCATGCATGATAGTGTTTGCAAGTGGTGGCTGATGAGGTCCGTGAGATTACACAAAGGCGTTTCTAGCAGCGCGATGCTCCTAGAAAGCTTCATTACATCACGTCGAATTACTTCCAATTGCATAATGAGCCCGTAGGTGCCCCCCTCGCCATGGTAGCTGTGGTAATCGCCATTGGCTTGACCTTTGCCAGTAGCATCAATTGCGCCGCCATTGGCCATTGCCATGAAATCTTCCTCACTCCTCGGAAAGTCGATGTAGATGACCTCCAGTGGCAATGAATCGAACTCAGCAAGGCCCGTTGAAAAATAACGCTCAACCATCTTGAGGGACCAGAGAGTACGACGTCGAACCTCTCGCGCAACAGGCTGAAGGTCATGTCGCTCGTAGTTGAGTCGCATCGTCGTGGCGAAACGAGCAGCCGTGGCCGTCAACATGAAAGCCCTCTGAAATAGCTCCGTTTCTATGTAATAGTGAATCACGAGGAGAAGCGCCTGGAGTTTGGTTATACTCGGCGATTCGAGACTTCGCCAAATGCTCTCCTCGGCCATCCTGATCCACCCACCCGTATCCTCAGCGGATGCAATGATCTGGCTGAGTGGTCTTGGACCCGAATCCTGTCGATGATCAAGATTCAGGTCAACTTCCCTGCGCAGGTACAGCATTGCAACAGCGCAAATAGAAGCAGGAAGGGCACGATGCACATCATGGGAACGGCATCTTCTCCTGGTGGCTTCTGGATGTAGAAATGCGTATGATGGCATGGGGTAGATGAACTTGAAGAAGACGTCAAGGAGGATGTCTACTTGATCGCGGCTTGGGCCACCATACCCTGAGCCTCCTGTTACAGACTCTGTTGATGATGGATGCCACGACACTGTTGAGTCTGAGGGAGACGAGAGCGGCATTGTTGCTGTGTCTTCGCACCTTGCAGGATGTCCCGCAGATTGCCGCTGCCGATGCATTTCTGTTCTTTGCGGCTGGTGCTGTTGATGCTCCACTCGCTGATCGTCCCCATCCTGTCGTTGACGCTGGCGCTGGTGAGTCCATTCCTGTTCCTGTTCTTGATCTCGTCTTTGCTCTTGTACCATGTTGCATTCCCGTTCGTGCTGATGCTCGTGATCAAGCTCATGCTCGCCGTCGATCACCAGGTAGTTTTGATGATCTTCTTCAAGCTCCTGCTGTTGTTCCGGTTCCTGATGCGGCTGTTGGTGCTGCTCGGGTATTTCGGTAGCAGGAGGACTGCTTGAGTACTCGGAGACAGATTTTGAGCCTCGCTCTCTTTCCAGAAAGGATACTTCGTGCTGCTGAGGCACCCCATCTTCCGGTGTGGTTTCATCAAGTGGGTAACCTTCTGGAACGCGTTGATAACGCTTAAGCGGCGGATAAGAGCATCTGATGTCCTTCTGCTGGCATGCGGCGCATGCTGGAAGCGCCCCCGAGCACTTGATCTTCTTGAGACGACAGGAAGAGCAGGCTCGAGCTCCTCTGAGTCGTTTCCTCGAAGAGGGCGGTAACGACTTGTCGCGAAGCTGGTCATCATTATTGAGAGAGCAAGCTAACCCCAGCCGTCGACAATTGCGACACGTCCCTAGTTGCTTGTCGCAGCGTACCTTGCGCTGCTTGCATGGAAGACATGTTCGAGCGATGTGCGGGTTCCCATGAAGCTTGAAATAACCGATATGCTGTTCATAATCCATGCCATCGTTTTCGCGACCGATACTTGAGTTAGTGACGTGTGAATGATTTCGACGATACGGGGTTGAAGTGACTGCGATTGCGGGGAAGTAAAGAATTCCCCGGGTCCAGACCAGGGGCCATGGCGTGCTATTCCCTGCAAGTGACGGAACCAACTGAATTTAATTTAGGGCGATTCAGCGACTTTCTAGTGCATTCATGACCCCGCACAGCCTCGCCAAGTCGTGCCCAGCAGAGGCACGGTCTACCTCAATAGGACTCTGGGTGGCCTGAGAGAGTACAATAGCTTCATCTGGGCTCCTTTTCACAGAGTTTATCAGGCTGGGTGGCTTGCCTCCACTAGTACCGCTTATCTAGAATCATGATGCCTCTATTATGTCTCATCTATCGATAAAAAGGCACTTGGTTGGTGTCTGTATAGTGCGCGTCCCATCCTCACAGCTTCTGCTTCAGCACATCCTCGGGCCGCACGCCGTTCTGTTCTGCATACTTGACTGCCGCTGGCACACCTTTACCTGGACCACTCAGCCGGAGATGTATTGGGTCATCGCCAATATGCTCCATCTTAGCCTCGAGGAGAGCCGTCATGTGCTTGACCACATCACTATACGCCGTATCATTGTACAAATTGAAGAGCTCGAGAGGGTCTTTCTCGCAATCGAATAGCTCCCACTCCTTCTCCTCTGGCTCACTGGTGTTTTCCGCCCTTCCTGGCCGCGCGCCTACAACTCCGAGGTCCTCGTTGTACCAGTAGATGAGCTTATATCGCTGATTACGGCAGCCGTAATGCGCGTAAGCCTGGTGAATCACATCGTTGTGCATCCAGTAACGGTGATACGCGACGTTCTCCCATTCCGGGCCCGACACGGATCCCCCGCGCATCAGATTAAGGGCCGACTTGCCTTGCATATAGTTCGGGATCTTGATACCTGCCAGCTCGAGGAAGGTCGGAGCAAAGTCAACGTTGCAGAATATCTCGTTGCTGATAGATCCGGCTGGAATCTGCCTCGGGAACTGCGCCAGGAAGGGCATCTGGAAAGATTCCTCGTACATAAACCGCTTGTCGAACCATCCATGTTCACCTAAGAAGAAGCCCTGGTCCGAGGTATATATAACAAGAGTGTTCTCGCTAAGACCCTTTCGGTCAAGGTAATCCAGCATGCGCCCTACGTTGTCATCCACTGATTGGATCACGCGCAGGTAACGCTGCATGTAGCGCTGAAACTTGAAGGCAGACAGCTCAGCAGCTGTATTGAAGGTGAAGACAGTGCCTTCGTCTTTGTCAATCAGCTTAATGCTGGGGTCCGTGGGGATCTTGCGTTGGGCCGAGCCAGACTCTTGAGTAACGCGCTCGCCTACCGACCGACCTCCGTCAGGCTGAACAAGTCCAAGATCCTGATATGTCAAGTCCTCAGCCACGCGCATCTTGGCTACTCTGGCAGCTTTAGCTCTATTCTTATAGTCATCGTCATACGTCTCTGGAGCCTTGATCGGCTTGTCGGCATACAGGCTCTTGTGCTTTGTATCGCATTCCCATGATCGGTGAGGAGCCTTGTGATGGCACATCACAAAGAAGGGCTTGCCAGAGCTCTCGGTGGAAGTTATCCATTCGAGGCACTTGTCGGTGATGATGTCCGTGACATAGCCTGTTTCGTGACGCTCGACGCCCGCCCCTTTGCCGTCGGGGGGCATTTCGATGAACTCGGGATCCCAGTAGTCTCCCTGGCCTGGCAGGACGCTCCAGTAGTCGAACCCCGTCGGCTCATGTGGCTCTCCTTCACCCAGATGCCACTTGCCTACCATAGCCGTACGGTACCCGCCCGTGCGCATGTGCTTCGCTACGTTGGGCATGTGTTTGTTGATGTGGTTGTCGAGCGTCATGACACCGTTGACGTGGTTGTGTGTGCCTGTAAGAATAGCCGCCCGAGAAGGTGTACAGATGGAGTTTGTTACATAACAGTGATTGAAGAGCATCCCATTCTTCGCAAGGCGATCGAGGTTTGGCGTATTATTTATGCCAGCGCCATAGGCACTGATAGCCTTGGACGCATGGTCATCTGCCATGATGAACAGAATATTCGGCCGCGAGTCCATCTTGACCCCGAAGATTGAGTGATTCGTTTTGGTGAAGGGTGGAATGAGGCAGACGATGTCGGACAGTGCTTAGGACGATCAGGTGGCAACAAGCGATGAGGAGAACATGGTGAAGATGTATGTGACGCAGGTTGGAGACAATAAACTGTCCCACCGGCTAATGCAACCTAACCATATCCCTCCCTACTGCAATGGCCGACACAATGACCTGTAGAAGACTGTCTTCTGCACCTGTCGCTCTCTTCTCCGAGTCGGATGGCCCAGCATGACTCTGATACAGCCAAAAGAAGAAATGGTGCCGAATTAAGCCGCCCGTCGGTAGTCGGTCGGATGCTACAATCGGGCATAGTTAGTGTAATTGGTAACGGCTTGTGGGGAGTCACACAACTCATCCCGCATCCGGGTATCGGTAATAAGCTCCCTTTGAAGTTAGTCTTCGCGGCTAAGTACTTGCTTGCAGACCCCTTGGCAGGACTACAGCGCTATGATCTATCCAAGAGGTTGTCTGTCAAAGCAAAACAGTTCTATCAATCTTCCGGACTCTCTACCTAGCAGAGTCTCGCCTTCAGCCCATTTCCTCTGCATCTCACCGTTGCCCTTCCACAGCACGCCATGCTTTAGCACCGGTTTGCCCATCCAAGCTTTACGAGGATGATTAACTTGTCTATAAAGCTTTTCGTTGTGCCACAAGACAGTCCGCCTTTTAGCAGACACCTTACTTGGGAATACCCGTGACCTTATTGATTTTGTTTCATGTTCCCAAGTCACGTCCGTACTCTCATTTGGCGCAACGAGCAACAAGACGACGAAAGCTTTGGGAACTTTCAGGGCATTCTACCTTGTAGCGCTGTGCTGCGTTGGTTCTTTTCTTTTTGCATATGACACAGGTATTGTTGGCGGAATCTTAACCTTCCCAAGCTTCCAACGGGATTTCCAGTATACCACCAAGGACAAGGCCAATGTCGGTTCACTGTCCACGAGTCTTCTGCAAGCTGGTGGTGAGTACAACTATATATCTGTTTGTTGCACTTTTTTGTTGAATTCCATGCCATTCTGCATGGCGATACTGCTCTTATCATGCCTTTCCTGGTCATATGGAGAGGAAATATACAACTAACCTGGAATTCTCCTCCCCTATAGCCTTCTTCTCCTGCTTCTTCATCTGGCCCTTCACCGCTCGATTTGGCCGTCGCTGGTCTCTTGTTCTAGCCTCAGCTATTTTTAATATCGGCGCTGTGGTGCAAACCCTCAACACACATCATCTCGTCGGGTTTTACATTGCCCGATTTGTCTCGGGCGTCGGCGTCGGCATGGCCACTGTGATAGTTCCCATGTACTCAGCTGAGATGGCACCGAAACATATCCGTGGCATGCTTGGTAGCATGTTCCAGTTCTTCTTCACCTTGGGTGTCATGACCTCGTACTGGGTTGACTACGCAGTGAGTATACACATCTCTGACGATAGCAGCGCCCAGTGGCAACTGCCGGTCGGTTTGCAGCTTGTTCCCGGCACTATCCTTGGCCTAGGAATGCTCTCTACGAGGGAGAGTACTCGTTGGCTGGCCAAGAAAAATCGCGGGGAAGAGGCTTTGCAATCTTTGATCTGGGTTCGTGGTGGAGATTCTCCCGAACTCCAAGAAGAGTAAGCCATCCTCAATTGTGACAACCAACATATCCCTAGACTGTCGGTCAAAAACCTTTGCCTTCTGACACACAAATCCCACAGGTTTGCCGAGATTATTCGGAGCATCGATGAGGAGAACCGCATCAAGGCTGGTTTGACATGGAAAGAGCTTATCGAGCCCGTCAATCGTTACCGTCTCGGCCTCATCATTGCCCTGCAAATTGGTAAGCGCTTCTTTTAAATCTCCAATCGTCGGGGACCGGACGTAAACTAATGAATCGCCTGCGTGTTAAGGCGTTCAACTCACCGGCAACACTTCCATGGCGTACTGTGAGTAAACTCCTGTGCGGCTGAGTGCTTTTCCGAGTATTTCTAACATGTCTATTCAGACGCTCCTCAGATTTTCAGTCTGGTTGGTGCTGGCCAGGACAAGCTTCTGCTTACTGGCTTCTTCGGTCTTGTCAAAGTCGTCGCGTGTCTCTTCTTCCTGCTATTCCTCGTTGAACGAATCGGTCGCCGTGGCTCTCTGCTCGCAGGGGCAGGTCTCATGGGCATTTACATGCTCATCGTAGCAATCTTGACAGTCAAGTTCCCTCCGAACCCCGACGCTGGACTGACCCCTCCTTCTATTGCCTCTCTGACTATGATCTATCTCGAAGCCATGAGCTACAACATCTCTTGGGGGCCTGTCCCGTGGGTTTACACTGGTGAGATTTTCAGCAGCCGTGTTCGTGAGGCTGGCATTGCCATCAGCACCTCAACACAATGGCTGTTTAACTTCGTGTTTTCTCAAGCCACTCCCCACGCTGTCAAGAACCTTGGCTGGAGGACCTTTCTCATGTTCTCAATTTTCAACTTCGCACTCGTTGTCTTTGTCTGGTTCTTTATCACGGGGACCAAAGGAAAGTCTCTAGAGGAGATGGAAGAACGTAAGTCTGGTGTTTCGCTCAGCTCGTATAGCCTGAATGATGACTGATGTTTGTCTTAGTCTTTGCCCTTAGGGTTGGCGTCACTATCTTGAGGCCTATAGAAGACGGGGTCGCAAGCGAGAAGGAGATGGGTAGACATGTTGGAATAGAATCTGCCAAGTCGGACTAGGTTTTCCGAAGCATGAAGGGGGGAGTCAGCTTTCTACTCATGGTACAAGCCAAGCCAGCACACGATGGATGCTATGACCGAAGCATTGCAGCAAAATTTAACCCAGAATAGAACTCTCTGCACTACGAGCTGGTGTCTTTTACTGAGTTACTGCTGGGCCATTGATAGTAATAAATACTTACTGTTCAATAGAGAGAATTGTTGGATAGTACAAGTAGGATTAATTAACTATGGAAATAAAGCGAACCTGGTCAATCTGTTCTGGGCTAAAGAGAAGAGAAATACTGTCTGTGGTACAGAAGAAACTACTGAGAAACCTAAGCTTTCTGAACATTGTACTCAGAGACACCAAAGTTGTGGATCTTCTTGTCCTTTGTTCCGACGGCAATGAACTCGGTGCCAGTGTTGAAGATGTAGAAAGGCTGATCATCTCCAGGATAGAGAGGCTGGCGCAGAGTAACGGCATACACGGCCTGCTTGTATCCTGCCTTTCGGAGGATGGTGAACGCATCATGGATTTCGAGAGAGACAAGCCAGGAGATGATCTGATCACCCACGAAGGGAGAGTTGATGGTCTGCACCTTTCCGAATTCGCCCCATCCAGTGGACTGAATGATAGCGGTCTTGTTGCCGCTAAGACCACAGACAATACGGTTGTTGACAAGACCCCACTCGTTCTGGACAGGCTTGCGGGTCAAGGGAGTAGCGTCCACTTCGAGAAGGTTGGCATTGGGATACTGCTTCTTAATGAGGTTGATGCCAACGTTGATGAACCCATCCCAAGACAGAGGGAGGCCGACCTTCTGGTTGCCGTTCTTATGTCCGTTGGACGCAGCGCGGTATGTTCCGCTACTGCCTTGCCCGTTGTTGTTCACGCTGAAAGAGGCTTTAGTCTGGGTTGGGACAGACTTGTCATCAAGGACGACACTCTCCACGATGTAGGGGATGCGATACAAGAATGAAGGCTGGGTCTGGCCCACATAGACAAAAGTTTGAGTAGTTCCAGTCTGCTGAGCAATGAAGGTCCACACGATCTTGCCATCGTCAATACGAGCATCTGTCAAATTGAGGAAGCTCTTGTCGAAATCAATGTTGACTGAGCCACCCTTTCCTGTGAAAGAGTCACTCTGCTGGATGGTGAAGGGCTCATCGGCAAGAACAACAAGCTTCTGGTCTCCAGAGACTTGCTGGACTTCAGGCAGCTCAACCTCAGCCTTGCCGTTGGTGGCAGCCTGCCCAGTCGTCTTGTTGTACTGAATAGGGACAACCCAATGCTGCTTGTTCTCAGTGTTAACAACAACAGTGTTGGATGGGAAAACGATGCTGGGAAGATCGATGTTGAAGCTGTCCGTAATCTCATAGGGTGACTCTCCCTGAATGACTGGACCTACCCTGCCGATCAGCTCGAAGAGAAGACCACCCTCAAAAGGAAGACGAAGGAATTCTATGTCTCTAGTAAGATCGACATGGGTGCCAGATGCCTTGAGAATCAGAAGCTTGGCCTCGTTGTCGTAGGAGGCAGTGATGCTGTCCGCAGGGATGAGTTGTTGGTGGACAAGACCTCCGTTCTGTGAAGCACCCATTTTGGAAGATATGGTTGAAGTATTGATTGAAGGGATGGATGAAGCGATTAAATTGAGAGTGGTAGAAAACTGAGTGAATGATGAGTGTCTGGAGATGAGAAGAACAATCTGGGAGGCACTTCCCTTCTTATAGACACAGTCTTGTCGCGGGCTGATCTGTTGTCTCTTTCTTTTCCTCCTGTTGGCATCTTCGTGTCTCTCTCATTCAAAAATGGCTTTCCTAATTCATGTACGGTCCTTGTCAACTTCTTTTCAGCTTGGCTTGTCACATTCCTCTGTTGACTGGCCACCAAACGTTCATAATTCCTGCTTGCATGAGTCTCATCACACAGGCTGAGATTTCCCATGGTAATTGGCGAAATGAAGTTTTCGAATTCAAGCCTCTTATCACACAATGGTGTTACCTGCTTACGCATCAGCATATCAAACGTTCGTGGCGCCTCAGCTGAGTCTCTAAACCCCGCGCGAAGATGTGGCCTAGACTTGAGCCTCATTCCAGTACCCGCGGAACTTAAACTGTCACATTTGCTCCGAGCTGTATATTGTGGCTGTAGAAGAGCACATGATTAGTTGCAATGCATAGCGTAAGCGGCATGGACCGAGCCGGTGATGGAGCGGACAGCGTTGTCAGATGGCTAGGACCTTTGGGTCCGATCAACCTCGCTCTAGTCTCCCACGTTGCAGGCCCAGATTCATTGGGAATATCAGGCATCCGTGTTGCCCTTGTCGAGCTCGTCTCATGGCGCTAGTGTTTATGTTGAACTCTGAAGCATAGATGAGCAGCGCTTCATTAACTGCAGGCATTGACCTCTTCTCCAAGGTTTGAAGAGAACATGATAACCCCAAGGTACTAGTCGTTTCTTTTGTTGGGAATTCAGGGTCATCCACCTGCAGTTCTTGTCTTTTGTTGATGCAACATTAAAATATACACACCATTAAAATATACACACCCAGCTATAGAGTTCTCAGTCAATGGTGATGTCTTGTCTGTATGGATGCATAATCACTTTCCTTGTTTAGTTCTGCAAAGAATCCGAGGACACTGAGATCGAATAGAATATTCCTTGACAAAAGAGGCAATGAAGGATTCTATCAATGCGAATTGTCGTGGATGGCCGGGTTAGAGGGCGCGACAAGATAGCAAGGCCCTCGGCTATCTGGTTGTGAATAACATCTGGATATCTGATGCGAATACTACAGTGCAAAATTTTGCAACGATGATCATAATAAAACACAAGGTTAAGCTCAGGTATGACTTGCACAAATCTCATAACAATGCTACACTGCACGGATTCTGGTGATCTTAAATTACAGGGATTTGGCGTTTAGATAAGACAATCTACACGCATTGGTCCTAGTGCTGAGAACCCGAAATGAGAGCCTGAAAGCATGACTAAATAAGCGCCACTCCCGCCTCGCGCTGAGCCATGGCGATCCCCAACTTCAATGCGTTTCTTCAAACTCTAAAAAAACATCACCAAAACAACACCAAAAGCAATCATCGGCTGACTCGGAGTCAGTGAGATATGAGGCTGAAACGGTCGAAAACGAAAGAGGAGAGTTCAGTGGGGGATGAGGAGGCTTCTTTTCATGCTTTCAATAGCCCCAAGCGACTGCCGGCTTGGCTGGACCACTTCAATGCCAAAGACCTCAAGATTTTGTTCAAGTGCTCTCTGGCTGTTTGGATCCTCACCTTGTTTATCTACATCAGTGATACGCTGAGAGTACTCGGCCAGTCGGCATTTTTCGGATGGTAGGTCTAACATGAAGATCTCATATCATCAGGTATTAACGCGTCTTCAGTGTTGTCCTATTCATCATGCCGCCTTCGGGCGTCGTGTTCATCCACTTCGCAGCCGGAGTTATGATCTGTGTCGGTCTTGCGCTCGGCTGGGCCTGGGGAGTCATCACGATGAAAGCTGCTTTGGCGACAAGGCCTCAGGCTGATTTACAGCAACGCTACGCGGAATTGCAACAGTCAATGCCACAAAACACGACCAATGTTGACCAAGCGTCGGGTCAGGCAACCTATCAACAAATAGCCATCTATGAAGGCTTCATGTTGGATACTCGCGTATCGGTCACATACTTCTGCATGATGGGGTTGTTTGTCTATCTTATGGTACGTTGATTGTCTAGCCAAGCATGTTTTCAACTGACAAACTCTGGCCAGGCGCGCGTGCGAGTTTCTGCTCCCAACTTGATGCTCGTATCCATGTTTTCCATGATTGTTGCCGACATCTACTTCACGACAGCACCGCTCATTCCCACTTTCAACGGTACCATACCGAAAGTCTTGATTTTGCCAAGTGCCATCGCAGTTGGCGTTGGAGTTGTTTGCAACTTGTTGTTTTTCCCGCAGTCAACGTCACAAATCACCCTCGGAAGCATGGAAGGCCTTCTCCGTCCCATGAATGGTTACGTCAAGGCTCTGACCTGGCATTTCAAGACGAGGTCCAGGTTTCAGCCTGAGCAGCTCCAAGCGCTGAAAAGTGCCTTGACCGTATCCTTCAAAAGCATCGAGAGTGCCGTCAAGTTTCTGCCTTTAGACTTTTCTTATCGAAGATGGAGTCCGGAAGATATCAAATCTTTCCAAGAACCGTTGCGACAAGTTTTGGTGTCCTTTGGAGAGTTGCTACAACTGTCCATCTCTCGCGAAGAGCTTTTTGCGAAGGATGAGGCTCTGACGAAAGCTGCCGAGGAACTCGAGAAGTCTGACGATGAGAAGCACCCACTGGCTTATCACATCGCGAAAGCGGCCGATCTTCGAGAGATCACGAGACACCCCGATACTGAAGAGATGATTATCAAAGCCATCGATGCACTATCCTCATGCGCTACTCCCCTTCTGAAGACCCTGGAGCAAAGTGTCAATGTCATAATCGAAGCATTCTCAGGAGTTTCTCAAGCCGACACAATCAGCCAACACGAGCAGGTTCTTGCATCGCTGCAAGAGGCGCTCGAAGATTTCGAAGACACGGCTGCAGAACAACTGATCGCCCCTCATGCTCATCTCTTCGACGCCAACGGCAAGGTTATCTATGATGATCGCCGCGCACCTCCTATGCTTGGCTTGATGTCTGGCCTTCTCTACCAGGAACGACTCATCAACCTGACCAAGAGCATTGGAGGGGTTCTCGAAAGGGCTATCGAGATTGAGAGGGTTCGAACATCGAAGCGAGTATGGCTACCCAAAGGCCTGCAGCACATTTTCACCCTTGGATTGTCACAAGATGCACCGCCTTCCACGATTCCCAACTCTAACGATCTCACTCGAACGATGTCCGCTATTTCTAAGCCCGAGAAGAAGCGAGGCCTATTCAGCAAAAAGCGAGAGGAAAAGGAAGACCCTGAAGGGGCAAGAACAACAGCTGCCCTTTTGGAAAGTATGCAGCAACCCACGAGCCGCCGCCGAAGCAAATCGAGCCTTATCTTCTTGGCGCTTATCAACTTCTTTACGGGCGTCGAGGGTCTACATGCTCTTCGTGCTCTGGTCCTGACTATTGCACTCGCCGTTCCTGCAGTCATACCATCATCAGCTGGCTTCTACTATCGCGAGAAAGGTTTATGGGCTCTGATCATGTCGCAGATGGCTCTCGAACCTTACATGTCTGACTTCACATCTGGAATTCTCATTCGTACTCTCGGGACCGTCGCCGGAGGTATCCTGGGTCTTCTGTGCTGGTACATCGGATCCGGCAATGGCCCTGGAAACCCATACGGTCTAGCTGCCATCATGGCAGTCGCTATCATCGGCATGATGTGGTGGAGATTGTTTGCTCCGCCGCAACACATGGCTGCAGGTATCATGCTTACATCAACGATGTATATGGTCATGTCGTATAGTTGGGTCGATACGCATATCCCCAGCTATGGTAATCCTGGAGTCGGATACGAAGTCTTCTGGAGGCGAATCCTTCTTGTCCTTATTGGTTTTGGCGCCGCCGTCCTTGTTGCGCTTCTTCCGAGACCCCTTTCTGGAAACAGACATTATCGGCAAATTTTGTCCAGCCAGTTGGCAAGCATGAGAGACCGCTATGCTCTGCTGATCTCAGTTTGGCGCTCGCCTCCTGAAGATTTCGTCGAGGTCATTGAGAAGCAAGCTACCACGACCGAAGAACTTCTCAACTCCATCGCTCTTCCGATTCTGAAGACCAAGTTTGAGTTCTCGACTTCAAACATTGATACCGAAACTCTCAGCCGCGCCAATCATCTTTGCAACAGCCTCAACGTCTTCCTAGCACAGTTCAGCTTGACCGCCACGAAGCTACCATCTCCAGTCCGCGAGAGATTCTTCCATCGCGTAAGCGCAGGGGACGAGAACCTGATCGCTGATCTGATGTCTACCATGACGCTTCTTCAGCATTCATTGATATCTGGAGAACCACTTCCGGCCATCCTGCCGACTCCTTTGGTGGGCCGGGCGATCCAGTTCAGGAGATTGCGGGGAGACTTCCAAGACGAGGGCAACTCTAAGGAATACTTGGCGAAGCAAGAAGGAAGACAGTGGTCAGCAGCTGTTTATGCCTTTGTGAGGTTTTTGGGCACGCTTGATGAACTTGTTATAGTCGTAAAGAAGTCTGTTGGTGAAAGATCACATATCAATGCGGAAGCATTAGGAGGGAGTATGTACTAGAAACAGGAGTAGGATCGCTTCTGAGCTTAAATACAAGCATGGTTAGACATTGCACAAAATAATAACAGAAAAACCCAGGCTGGTGTAATGGTTAACACGTCTGCATTCTGGCTGACGGGTGCCTCTGCGCGGAAGTCAGCCCCGGAAGGGGTTAATGTGATTTTGACTGTATTTCTTTATCCCACATGTAACTTCGTCAGTGGTTACATCTCGGAGATTAAGCTTCTAGATTAAAAGTCTAAGATGGCATTTTACACCTAAGGCTGCTTTCTAAAGAAATTATATATAGCACTAAAGTCTCTGTATTAATATTACTAATTCTATTTCTTCCTTAACCTAATTAAAACACAGAGTATCAAGCCTGTAACTTACTGGCTTCCCTCTTCCTCGTGGCTTCGCTTTGCTTCCACGTGTTCATGATGCTTGAAGAGTCCGAGGAATCCCAAGTCATAGCATACCTTTAGAGATCCAGCCATGATGAAAGAGACCCAGAAATAGTTCGAATCCGCCAGGAGACCTGTGATGAGAGGTCCAAGGCTCTGAGAAGTTGTCTTGGCTACGTTGATAAGACCAATAACAACTGTTCGCTCTTTTGGTTTGATTATAGCGGCGAGGAAGGCGGAGCGGGGTGCAACATCCATTGACTGAGTACAAGATCGTAGAATGAGGAAGAGAACCGATAGATGGACGTCGTTGGGGATGGGGACCAGGGCCAAGAAGACCGCTGATGGAAGGTGGGTAAATACCATAGTCTGCAAGATGTTAGTCACACACTCCAAACTATTGTCGACATTGGGTTCTTACTCGAACATTGCCGAATCGCTTGGCAAGGGAAGAGGCTACCAGCATCGATGCAGCAGCGATGATACTTGTGGTGAAAAAGATAGAACCTAGCTTCCCTTCTTCGATACGGTAGTAAGATTTGAAGTAGTAAGTGATCCATGAGCTATGACGACTGTTAGCTCTCGTATAGAGATCACCTATCATGTCAAAGGACTTACAGAGGAGCCAATCCTGAAGCAAAACTATCCAGGGCCAACAGAGTGCAAAGGGTTACAACAGTCGGGATACTCTCACGAGAAATTCGAGCTCGAAGCTGCTTCTTAGGCTGGGGCTGATCCGAGGTTTGAGCTTGAGTGTTATCGGGAAGCAGGGGTGCTTGTTCCCCATTGTTTGCTGACGATTCTTGCTCTTGCTCATGGTGAACTTCAACTGCAGAGCTCAGGATGACGGCCGAGATCAGCTTCAGCACACCCATCACTGAGTAGCCATAGAACACGCTGCGATACACTTCAACAACGTCTATGCCGAGGTTGACGCGCATGTGATGAATAGTCCACCCGCAGGTTAAGAGACCAAAGGCGCCGCCAGCCGTACCGGAGAGACTGTACCAAGCATAGACATCGCCCCGTCTGGCTGCGTCAGTAAGATGAGCAATGATGCTCTCTTCAATACCACGGAAAGGTCCGATCTCGTTGCCACTATCAATTGTCAGCGTCATCAACGCCAAAACATTATCCTTTGTCTTACCCAGGACTGATGACCCCGAAGATTGCAGCAGCAAGCAAAATCCAGTAATTACTAGAGGTAGCAAACACAATCCCACTCGCTGTCATCAAGATTGCCCCCAAAGCCAAGACCGCGCGTCGGCCAACGCCATCAGCAAATAGTGCAAGCAGGAAGCTAATGATGATATCACCAACCAGCGTCAATGTCATGAACAAGCCGACGCGGGTTGTCGATACGCCAAGTTCTCGCAAATAGGCCACAAGAACTAAGGTAGATCCTCCATATGCAAAGAGACGGATGAATCTTTGTGCGCAAAGGATCTTGACATCTCTGGTCGATTGATAGAGCGAAACAAGCCCAAGTTCTTCAAAGACTTTATGGGCGGGATGACGCCTTGAATCTGCTTCAGTTGGTTCCGACATGACGGAAATTGAGGAAGGGACAATTGAAAATGAATATTAAATATACCGGGGGATTGAGAAAGAGAATTCCTCTTTATTAGGCTTCAGCACCGCCAAAAGTTTATATATATGTCTACCTCCGAAGTTCCGAGCCGATTTGACCCAGTATAAAATCCAGGGCAGCTGAAGCGAACATAAATCAGCTTGGTGTTGCGTCATCCCCAGGCCCGGAAGAGACTTTATCAGAAAGGCCGGTATGATTGGTGAATTGACTTTGTCAGCATCGGTTTTCCGAGCTTCGCGAGCTAAAATAGGCAAGCTTCTGCTGATGGGTATATAGACTCTAAATTTGCTTTGCATGATATCGAACTCACTACAGCAGGCTTTAGCCTGTTTCGTCTTCCGTAGTATAGTGGTCAGTATGCAAGCTTGTCACGCTTGAGACCCGGGTTCAATTCCCGGCGGGAGAGTTCCAGCCAGCTGTTAAAGACAGTATTTCCTTTTTTGAATTTTTAATAAATTATGTACCTCATTAATATGGTGACAGATGCGCCTCCGTCTGGTTTTGGCTGGTATTGGAGTGCAACCTAGTGGTTGATGTGCTTGTCTTGTTTATACAGTAAATTTAATTTAATAACTTTCTGACTTCTACATAACGCCAGTAAATCGTCTATCCGTAACAGATTGATAATTCAAAGAGTACTGACAGCGAGTGTCTATCAAAATCTCGACGCGCTCACTTATACAATGGCTTCGATCGCTTTCTCAATACAGAACAGTACTTCTCAACAGCTTGTTCGGCCGGTTTCGCTCTCGAATCCTTGTCGCAATTAACATAGCAACTTTGACGAGAGACGGATTAGCAACATAAAACCATGTATACAAAAAGGCAACTTACTTGGCAATCTCTTTATGTGTCCCGCAGAGGCATCGCTCATTATCACCGCAGGCATCAATCTAGAGACACAGGTTAGCTCTCCTGCTTACACAAACGAACAAAGACGTGCGTTGTGCGGACCAGCTTTCAGGCAGGCCTCTACTTCACTGCAGTTTGCTGCTTGGGCAGTGACTCCAATAGCGGAAAAAAGGAAAACAAAAACGGAATATTTCATGATTGCTTCGGTGTACGTTTGTCGTACTCTCTAGAAAAGACAATCGCGAGGGAATAACGCAGTACTTAAGTAGTCAGGAACGGAGACCATACGACGCCATCGATCGCCAGAGGCTTGAGAGCCCTGATTTTGGCACTCGATCAAGAGACGATAACATTCAGCCTCTGTTCTCATTTCGGAGCGATCATTTGAGAAGTCATCATATTGAATGAAATCAGTGGAAAGTCTGAAGTCACTGCATTCCTGAGCCCCTGGAAGCCAGCTAATTGGTGCGATGGCTGGCGGTCGAGCCCCAGGTGTTTGGCATCTTGTCCGCATTCTTCAGGGGAGCCTTTCCGCATGCGTTCAGCCTCATGGATTGATACACTGGCAAACTTCACTGCTAATTTGAGTACTCTCTTTGAAGGGGTAACAACCAAAGTAGATGAAGAAGGTTTCTTGCTTTTGACGATCGACCCTCGACGTTCTGTGAAGTTCATGGCAGTGAATGGTGAGTTACCGGTAAACAAAATACAGAAATGCAACTTAATACACATATCCATTAAATATTCCAATATTAGACGGCGTTTGATCGCGGTTGTCAGTTGTTAAGGAAGAGCAAATACCCTAAAGCATCATGTTATGTGGCGAATAATCGTGGCTGTGTGCTGTACGCCACGTTTTTCGTGTTTTCATGGACACCAACCATGTCAATATCTTCGAGGCTTTTATCTCATCACCATAATCATGCGTCGCCTTACATCAACTTCATCAGTCGCAAAGACTTTAAATACGCAAAGATTCGTCTTCCCTATCGCTCGTAAAAATGGGCCATCCCTCACAATCTCACGGCAATTTCAAAGCTCAATTGTGGCCCGAAAGAAGTTTCAGTATCACGGTGCGAAGCCAATATTTTCTGAAGAGGATTATCACAAAGCTCAACCGCAGAGGGATCAGAATGGAAAGATGATATGGCCTGCCCCCGAGAGTCAGATTGAGAAGGCAAAGGATTTTATTCGTGAATGGTCAGCTGCCCCTACTTGTGCCCATGCCAACCATCTGGATGAGAAGGCCATATTTTGTCTCCAGGGATCTTCAACTAATTATGCTATAGTGCCGCCGCCGGTAAACGGACTCTTATAGTTCCTGATAAAGATGCCGATGGCCTTGCTGCTGGAGCCATCGTGAGAAAAACTCTCATCTTGCTCGGCCTTGACCCCAAGTTGATATCGGGCTACACGATGAACAAAAATAGCCGTCTAGACGATAGGGATTCTCGTACAAATATGGAAGCTTACAAGCCGTCTTACATCATTGTCCTCGACCAAGGCTCAAGTAAATCAGAGCCTGTAATCGACTCACCCCATCGCGCGTTAGTCATTGACCACCATCTCGCAGAGGACGACGATCACCCCGATGGTGCGATATTAGTGACAGCGAACAAGTATCCACCGATCGCTACAAGCTCGCTGCTTACTTATCTTATCTGCCGCGACTTACACGAAGGGGTCGAGGAAGCATGCGGCTGGTTGTGTGTCATGGGAACACATGGAGATCTCGGTAATGCAATCAGATGGCGTTTGCCATTTCCAAACATGCAAGCGACGTTTGGCACGCATACCAAAAGGACGATAGATCATAGTGCAAAGTTGATCAATGCTCCTCGCCGAACCGCAGCCTACGACGTCCCCAGAGCTTGGAAAACATTGATTGAGGCCTCGTCACCCAGAGAGCTTGTCAAGAATAGTTTCTTGAAGGAGGCAAGGGTTAAAGTGATGGCTGCAGTGAAGATGGCCGGTCGCGTGGTGCCCAAGTTTTCTGCTGATAAAAAGATCGCAGTGATCCGCATCAGCTCGAAAGCACAGATTCATACTATCATTGCAACACGCAAGGCTCGTGAATTGTATTCAAGAAAACTGGAAGTTGTGATGGTAGCGAATGAAGGTTACGCGCCAGGTGTTGTCAATTACTCCTGTCGCGTTCCAACGTGCGCCAGGGGCAGAGATCCTCCTGTCAACATCCCAGAAATTCTTGCTCAAACAGCAGATGGAGCAGACGACAAAACGCTGAGAGAGCGATTGGGACCTCGATTCGCTGTTGGTCACAAGAACGCAAGCGGCGGAATGGTTCCCCGAGCTGAATTCGAGGAACTCATGGAGGTCATTGGAGTCCCAGTCGATAAAATGCCATGGCCTTCGCCTTCGCCGAAATCACCAAAGGGTCCTACGAATCAGGATCAATTGAACACAACGGAGAAATATAGTACAGGCAGCTAGGAACCCTTGCTCCCAAGCATTGGCGCCCCGTCCTGCCAATTGGGCGCAATTTAATTCCAAGTATTTCTCCATGCGATAAGCAGAAATCGGAGCCCGATGCTGGCAAGCTTAAACCTTGAACCCCCTGTTAGCTGCCCGTTAGTGGTTTAGAAAACGCCCTGGGCCCCCTTTCAACGTTACATCATTGGAGTAAAAGGGTTCTTGGCTTGGAGCAATACCGAATGCCGTTCTTGGTCCTCGTGTCAATGACGCAGATCTTGACCGTTTACTGAACTGTACAACCCTCCCCTGCTCTTGGAACCTTGACCTAGACAGGAAAGTGGCTGACATCACCACCTTCAGCTGCGAGATATGGGCATGGTTTAGTCCGATCTGATGTCGAACAGAAGCCTCAATAGTATTAGATTGACGAGACAGTCTGCGACATTAACATAATCGAGACCTTTGTCGAACAGAAACAAGCTTATGTTGCCGTTATCTCAACAGCGACTAAAACCCCTCAGTAAACGTGTAAGCGGGGTACCAGGACCAAATAGTCAAGGATCATCCAGTTAGACCAACCACCGGACATTACCTCTTGTAACATTATCAGTGACTTCTTGTGGAATAATTGTCGGGCCGCTAAACCTTGAAGGTCCTCGACTTCTTTAATTACTCTGTGAATCCCATCCCAAGCTGAAGCTGAAAAAGCAGGTTCCTCACGCTTTTCACTTCTCACCTCACTTCAAGCCTTTCATCATGAGGCCCAGCATCAATCTTGTTGTCAATGCCCTCTGGCTGACAAGCCTGAGCACTCCCTCTGCTGCCGCTCCCTCCAATGGCAACTATGGTCTGAAGGGCCCTGAGCTGAAGCATTGGCCTGCCCAAGCTGCCAAAGCCCTGAACAAGATGATTTCTCGCAATGCCAACAATGGTCGCTATGCTGTCTTCGACATGGACAACACCAGCTATCAATTCGATTTGGAGGAATCCCTTCTTCCCTACCTTGAGAACAAGGGTGTTCTTACACGAGAGACCATGGACCCTGCTCTTAAGCTGGTCCCTTTCAAGGACACCAAGAAGCACAAGGAGTCGTTGTACAGCTACTACTTGCGCCTCTGCGAAATCGAGGATGCTGTCTGCTATCCTTGGGCTGCGCAAATCTTCAGCGGATTCCCTCTTGGCGAGCTCAAGGGCTACGTCGATGAGCTGATGGCCTACAACAAGACCATCCCCACCACTTATTTTGAGGACGACAAGGTTACAGCCACTGAGGTCTCCCCTCCCAAGATCTTCGAAGGCCAGGTCGAGCTGTACAACCGCCTCATGGCCAACGGCATCAAGGTCTACGTTGTCAGCGCTGCTTCCGAAGAGCTTGTCCGCATGGTTGCTAGCGATCCCAAATACGGCTACAACGTCCCTCCCCAGAACGTCATCGGTGTATCTCTCTTCCTCAAGACCAAGAAGGGCGAGATCACTACTGCTCGCAAGCAGATTGAGGATGGTGTCTACACTCAAAAGACACAGAAGCAGAACCTCGATGCTGAGATGACCCCCTGGCTCTGGGCCCCAGCTACCTGGAAGGCTGGAAAGTGGGCTGCTATTCTCACTTACATCGATGAGTGGAACAGGCCTATTCTTGCTGGTGGTGATACTCCTGATAGTGACGGTCCCATGATTTTCCAAGGTGTTGATGTTGCGCGTGGCGGTATTCACCTTTGGGTAGATCGTAAGCCTGCTTACAGAGAGCAGATCAACGGCATGATCAAGAACAACACAATTGCTCAGAAGAAGGAAGGACTACCGGTCACTGCTGACAAGAACTGGGTCTTCGTGAAGCCAACCGAGCTTCACTAAATTTTGGTCTAGCTAACATGACTAATGTCTTAATAACTAACACGTTTAACTCTCAAACATCACTTCCTAACTCTACTAATTTCCTAAGCGTACTGCAGCCTCTCTTTGGTCCACTCGGGGCGGAGATACTTGCTGTCAAACTTAACATCGAAGCTGGAGGTATGGGCGTAGTCAACCTCCCACTCAACCTTGACCTCGCCGCCCTGGGCACTCTGGCTCCAGACTGTAGCGGCGATTGTGTTTTCTCCATTGTAGTTCAGAATACCAGGAGGAACAGGGAAGGAGATCTGATTGCCGATGTAAGGGTTGAATCGTCCATACTGGTAGCCGTTGACAAACAAAAGAACTCTGACTTGGTTGCTGTAGCCCTTCTTGGTGGCAGAGAAGGTTGTGTTGGAAGGCGCTGTAAGCTTGAATGAGACGCCGACGTCCAGGCCATCGGGGAGATTGAGATTGACGGTCGTTCTGTAGGCACGGACTCCAGCTGAAGGGTTGACGAGAGTTCCCTGCTTAGAAGAGTAAGACTTCCACTTCTTGTCGGAGAAGCCAGGCAAGTGAGCGCCGATCCGCTCAGCGTAGAGACCACCTTCATTGAGGGGCCCGCGGATGGGATCGATGACCTCGCCTTCAACACTTCCAGCATGACCAGCAATCTTCCACTCAGAGAACTTATAACCGCCCTTGGCAGGACCAACAAGAGTGGCGTTGGTAATGCCTCGAGGATCAAGAGCGCCATCACGTAGATCATGGCCAGAGTTATCCATGAGAACAACCAGAACGTTCTCTTTCTTGGAAAGAGTGGTATTCTTAAAAGAGAACTCTTGGTCTGCATGGCCAGTGGTGGCTTCACCGAGGTAGGAGCCGATGTAATCCGAGTTGAGCCAGACGGAGTAGCCAAAGGCCATGCCGCCAGTGAGGTTCAGATAAACACCGGTAGGGGCGGAGCTAGTGGCGGGGAAAGTAGCTCTGTAAATGTGGTTTCCGTAGTGGATCTTGTACTCATCGACGTAGAGCACGGGGTTCTTCAGATCGGGGACGAGGATCGCGTTGGTGGTGTTCTTCTTATCAGCAACTATACAAGATCAGTAATCCATGTCGTCGCAACCACCGCTGTAATACGTACCAACCCAGGTCGAGGGTGAAGTTTTGTAGTCGGTCTTGATTTCGGGCAAGCTGTCGGCATACTTCCAGGACTCAAGCTTGGGCAGCGTGACCTTTGAAGGACCCTTGAGCCTGATAGTGTACTTGTGCCCTTCTTTGGATGACACCTTGACCTTCTCACCGTTCCAGGCGATGGATTTGAGAGACTCGGGAGCAAAGATAGTAATTTCGGTGGCGTTGTCGAGATCGCCCTGGATGTTAAGCTGTCCGTTCTTGATGGTGGCGTGGCGGACGAGATAGGGGCCGTGAACCAGAACTATAAAAGTCAATACACTTCTAACCAGTGCCATCTGTAGAACTCACCAGTCTTATTGACAGGCGCAAAAGGGTTGTTATCCAGTGTAGGAGCCCAGAACTTGTAAGCAGTCTTTCGATCAGCCAGAACAATGGTGGAGCCATCCTTCAGGTTGAGAGTGAAAAGACCCTTCTGCTGAGTGTAGTTGACAGTAACGCTCTTCTTGCCAGCCTTGACCTTGATGCCCTTCAGAGACTTGTCGTGCTTGAGCTCGGTATGTCCCTTGAGGGTGAACTCTCCTTGCTCGCCCTCTGGAAGCCAGAGGACAATGACCTCCTTGTTGTCGATGATGGAGTAAGTGAGGACTTCGGCGGTCGAGTATAGGAGTGTCTTCTTGCCGAAGTGGAAGTCGGTTGGGATGACCTTTGACTGATGGCCGTTGATAGTGATTGCGCCGTCGTTCTGAGGGATGGTGACTAGAAGCTGTTAGTATATGAGGCGTGCGGAAGATTATCGAAACATACGCTTGCCCTCGGAGGTCTTAACATGAAGCTTGAAGGTCTCTTTGGTACCGGAAGGTGAGTGATCGTGTCGGGCGACGTAGAAAGCAGCATCGTTCTCCTCATGTCGAAGTTCAGAGATCAAGATGGCATCGTTTGTGGAAAGAGAAGTACTGTTGGTAACTCGGATTGTCTTGGTAAGATCATGCGCGACTCGCGTGAAGAGAGTCAGCGACTTGGTCTCGTAGTACTTATCCCAGATAGCACGGTTCTCAGAGATGGGCGAGGAGTAATCATAGCTAGTTGCAACAACTGGGCAAGCAAACCAACCCCAGTTTGTTCCACCGTACATCATGTACAGAGAAATGGCGGTAGCTTGCTGTGCGAGCAAGTCACGGTAGAAAATGTTGGCAAAGTCAGGGCCGATATCGCCAGGGCATCCACCCTCTGGACCGCCCCATGGGTTGTAGGAGCCGCCCTGGAACTCGGGCAGGAAGTGAGGCTGACGGGGAGATTGCTTGTTGAAGTAGGTGACATAGTCTTGGATGTTGTAAGGGACGTACTCGCCGTTGGTGCCGGTGCACTCGTCGAGGTTGCAGCTCCAGCAGGAGGGGTAACTGTCGACACCAGTGACATCGACGTTGCCGGTTGCATTGCGCTCGAAGTCGTTGGACCAAGAAAATGTGCGCTGCCGATCTGTCAATATCTATCCACGGTTTGTATTTGGAGAGGTAGAACTCACAGTGTTGGGCGCGTTGTGGAATACAGGAACATCGATGCCGGCCTCTCTGGCGGACTCCTTGAGAAGTTGCATGTAGTTGGCGGTAGGCTCGTTCAAGATTCTCTTGTCGTCATTCTTCCACTGACCGCCCAACTCGTTCTCAATCTGCACCTGTCAGCTTCCTCCACCATTACCAACGCTACAACCATACCTGGAACATGGCAACATTGCCGCCATTGGTAATGAGATGCGGCTCAATAATCTTGGAAATCTCAGTCCAATACTTGGACCAAGCCTTTGTGTATCTAGGATCATCGTTTCGAAGCCTGCCGTACTCTCCGGTGGTGACCCACAGAGGAAAACCTCCGGCGTTAGCCTCGGCATTGACGTAGGGACCAGGACGGATCAGGAGGTAGAGGCCGAGCTCTTTGGCAAGGGTCATGATGGACACGAAATCGTGGGCGCCATTTTCGAAGTCGAGGACGCCTGGGGTCGCTTCGTGGTAGCCCCAGCTGTTGTAGATGCTGAAGGCTGTGAAGCCGGCGGCCTTGATCTTTTCTAGCAAGTCGCGCCAGAGTTCGGGTCTGACAAAGGTTAGGTGAAGCACTTGGTTGACGGAGGAGGTGAAGCGTACACAGGCAGACGCCAGTAATGGAACTCTCCAGAGAATACAAAGATTCTCTCGCCGTTGATCAGGTAACTATGGTCGTCCCTGGGCTGTTTGTTAGATGGTGGGCTCCAAGGCAGCAATCGAGAGAATTACCATTCAACGATGTTTGTGAGTCCATTGTCTTGAATTGGGACATCCTTTGTCTCTTGTCCAATGGACAAACCAGCCAAGGCAAGCAGCCCGACAGTTGAAAGCGAAAGCAACTTCATCGTGACTTGCTATGCCGATCATCTCAAGCTCGTGTGCACAGCATCACCAAGAACTTATATACCACCAAGAGGTCATCTCGGTCACAAATGACCCGCATTACATGACATGACATAGCTCCCCCCAACGGCTCTCACTCCCGAACGTGTCGATCGAAAAAGTCTGGGGCTCGGTGGTGCTCTTCACCGATGAATTTGAACTGAGGGGTACGATGGATCAGCCGGAGAATAAAACGCGTCAATGGGAATTTCGCCATGCGACGGTAGCGTTGCAATGTCAATTCTTGGACGAGAGTTTATTGCGTCCGATGACATTTACTCCATGTTTTCTCCACATTCACCCGCATTTCTATTGAAGCGGCTCTGGTAGTTGAAGTGTCATTTTACGTGCATCGGGCCTATTAGCCCTGTTCGTCAACGCACTGCACCCCGACCAATGTGATCGTCTCATACCCTGACTGGTCAACCAACTCACAGCCCGAATTGCCGTTGTTCCACGAGATGGCATCTTTCGATACTGAGCAACCGGTGAGTGCTTGAAAATTTCTCAACGGCTTTTTTGGCTGCCTCGGAGCGTGTTGTTGGACTGTTCCGCTGCAACTGTCAAAATGGTCGGTGTCCGATGCGCCCAGAAATCACCATGATTGACAATGCACTTTAGAATGTAAGCATCCTCTACTGCGATCATCTGTCAGCAAGATCTAAGCTTGATCAACTGACACGTTGTGTTGCAACAGATCATCTCCATCTGAAGACAGCTGCAGGTACACATAGTAACGTCAAGGACGGATTGGGCCACCAAACCTTGCATGCTTCAGCATGCCGTGAACTATTTTATACACCCATGCGTGGCTATCGAGATCCCAATAATGCTACCGGTCTTCTACAGTTGCTCCGTATTGGATTCTGCTCTTCGGCGGTGTTTCACATGCGAAAGTTCACATTGCACATAATTGCTATCTCAAGGCACGTCTTTGCTAGCGAATAACCCCAGTGACAAGTACACTGACTATTACATCCTTTTCAGTGCACTTATGCGACTCTCCTGGCACCTCGAAAACCAGCTGATATCTCTCATTCCGTCGAACCCATGAGGCAACCCCGACCAGAGGTGAAACTCAACCTCGACATGTTCATTAGCCAGCCTCTTCGCATACTCCAGATTCTCGTCTCTGAAGAGATCGAGACATCCCACGTCAATATAAGTGGAGGGCAAACCCCGCAGAGTTGCAGCCCGAGCCGGAATTGCGTAAGATAGAGCTTGCGGATCATCCTTCTCTCGAACCTCAGAGGCGTACACGTCCCATGCAAGTTTTGCACCATCCGGTTTCCAGACCATAAGATCGAGAATTGGGTCGTATTTATCAACATGATCTCTGTCGTCTAACATTGGATAGACAAGCAGCTGTTTCGCAATTGGAGGGCTAAGCTCTCGATCTCTCGCCATCAGAGCAAGACCCGCAGCGAGCCCTCCACCAGCGCTGTCACCGTGCAGAGCGATCCTCGTAGGATCGACATTGAGCTCCACCGCATGCTTCGACACAAATTGAAGAGCCGCATACCCATCTTCGACACCAGCAGGAGCGGGATGTTCTGGCGCCAGCCGGTAAGACACCGCGAAGTATGGAAGCTTTGAATCGTTCGCAAAACGGGCGATTTGAGGCGCAAATAGTTGAACGTGACAAGAGACGTAGCCTCCACCGTGGAAGTACATAACCGCGGGAGTAGGCTTGTCCGAAGCCAATGTCTCCTCGGAAGCAAAGCGGGTGATTTCAATTTCGACTCCATCGTAACTTTCGACTTTGTACACAGTCTCTTTCACTTCATCAGGATATGGCGAAGTAGTGACAACTCGCCGGATGACATCTTCAGTACTCTTCCTAATCTCAAAAACCGATTTGGACGGCTCAGGCTTTGGCCCTTTGACAACAGGCCCAAGAGCCTTGAGGTATTCAGGATCATATTTTAAACCAGTCATTATAGTCGGATCAGAACTGAAAGTCTCTGGACGAGTCGAACGAGGGCGAAGTCTGACAGTTGCGTTCAGTTATAGGCAAATTGCTTCTCAATATAGGCTATATGTGTATATCCCGCAAATGGCTGGTAAGCTGACTCCGCATTCTCGACCGAGCCACTTGGTCCCAAGTCGGAGACTTTCAGGGTGAACAGTTTATTAGGCATATGAGAACCACGGAGAAATGAACAGTGAATGTCCTTGCCACTTCTTTTTGACGCATTCTATGAAAAAGGCATGGTCTTTTACTGGGTTAGTGCTTACCTGGAATGGACATGATTATGTGACTGCTGATGCACAATCTCCGTGGTCTGATACTTAAGGGTCGAAAAGATCATTCCATAACCGGAACAGGAGATTACAACCATTGGTAGTCTTGATAGAACGAACCTATTGGAAAAGATTCCTTCAACCACTAACCAAAGAAGCCAAGCTACTTCAGCAGGGAGATAGCTCCGAGTGCTACCAATCAGGCGGTATCATCCTATCAATATCAAGCAAATCCAGGCTTTCCTCATCCAACTCATGCCAGTCGTCCCAAAACGCTGCAGCGTTATGCTTGCTTCTTTCACCGATACCCCGACCTTTCTGCGCCACGAGCTCGAGTTTCAGCTTGTCAAAGGAAACCTCGATCTTGCCATCCCCAAGAAATTTCGCCCAGCCATGGTTTTTGTCACCTCTGAACCTTTTGGGCTTGGTAAGCATTCTCTTGCCGCGCCATCTGAATGGTACCTTGCGCGTCGAAGCTTCTGTTGGACATTCATCGAAAAGCATGAGTGTAGTGTATTCCATGTGACCCAAATTGAGATAACCTCGCAGCGTGTCACCGTCTCCTCCGGAGAGGACTATACTGCAAAACTCGTCGTGGTTCCGTTGAGACTCGTCATCGCAGCAGGCATAGAACGTCTCGATGGCGTACTTTCCTTTCAATTTTCCCAGTGGCTTTGGAGATGGCATTGCAAGTTGTAGGATCTCTGACTTGACTGTCGTTGATCCTTGCGTTTTCTTGGATGCAGGCTGTTTGGGGGCTGTGTCTCGTTTTCTTTTTTTGGTATTAGTTGTCTTGGCCTCTTGCTTATTCTCTCTCTGCCATGCTCGATGCAACTGGGGTCTAATACCACGGAAATGATCTGGTAGCGCTCTCTTCGAGTTGAAGTGATCAAAAGCCTCGAGGACCCATGCACGTGCCCGGACAGGGGTTGGAGGAATCTTCCATAGCATCATATGCTTTTGAAGCCAGGCTGGGACTTGGAAGTCAGCACCCGGGACGACCGGTGCTGCAACAGAGCTTGGTGTTGATTGAGATGCACGATTTGGCCCAGGGGTTGCAGACGCGTTGGACTGGGTCTCAATAGTGGGTTGGAGACCAGCAGTAGCTGTAGCATGTGCAGATGCGGATGCCATGACGCCCAAGACCTAGGGTAGAATTGATTTGATGCTTGCTTGACTCAATTACGGGAAGATATAGAAGCTGATGAGGCTGTGATGAATTAAAAGAATGCGTTTGCTGTTCCTGACTGACGGTACCAGCCTATCCCATTTGAGGTTAGCGGTCACTTACCCCTTGCTGGGTTAGTCCCAAGGTGCCACCAAAACTCCCTGCAAAACCTTTGCACCATGACGACTGGAGCAAAAGCATATCCACCATCACGACAAAAACCTCAAAAATTACATACAACAGCGGGGATTCGCTGGTCGTCACCGACCCAACTACTAATCCGCCCCTTACAGGCTTGACGATGGGAGAGCGGACGGGATCCCGTATTTTCCTATAGGTATGGTCGTATGTG